>CM021773.1:17764382-18015959 GCA_011076525.1 Nettapus auritus
AAAATTTTTTTTTTTTTTTTTTTTTTTTTTTTTTTTTTTTTTTAAGATCATTAAACTAAAAAGCTAGCTTGTGGCATTCAGAGGAGGGTGAAGAGGAGACTGCTTCTTGCAAGGGACAGCTGGTATGTGGAGGATATACCCGTTCTCTTGTGTGCCCCCAGCCGTATCCGCAGGTGGCTCCTGCCGCTGTGCCTTACTGAATGAGGATCTGTGTAAATTCCCAAACATATGAACATCAGTTCCTTTCTGTACAACAAGGGAGTATTTTCCCTTCTGCCTGGATTTGATTTCCAGAGGCATCTGTGCATTTGCCCAATTCCTGCCCAGTGCTAGGAAGTGCTTCCAATTATTCTTTCTAGTTTCAAGGAGGATGGTAGTAATATTTATGCTATTTTGATAATGCATAAAAACATTCTTCAGTTCATTTTTCAGCACTAGTCCTTTGGATGTTGGATGGTTCAGCAGTTTAAAGTTCGTGACTGAATTTATAATAATAGCGTTTCATAATTTACGTCCATGTGTAGCAAAGCTTTTAATATAAAAGTGGGTCTCTAGAATTATGTCGGTTGGAAACTGAAAACAAAGAGAAATGAAATTTGTTGACTTAAGCGATGCAAGAGGCAGTACCAGAGATGAGATCATTAGACCTTTAACCTAGCCACCAAACAACACTGATAACAGTCCACAAGAAAAAGCATCATCTTTACCTTCCAAAATGCTCAGGATAATCCTAAGTTTGTGGCTCCTTCATTGGATACCTAAATCAGAGAAATGGGCCTACACAGACCTCTGACTGCTGACCTGGGAGAGGTGGGAATGGTCAGGGCACCTGACTTCAGGAGCTTGGGTACAGAAGGAGAGAGAGAGAGAATAAAGAGTGGCTCACTTGCCCAGAGCCTTGGGAAATTCTGAAAACTCCTGAGGTAGAGCCTGGCTTGTTGGGAGGTAGCAGCACTGCTATTGCAGAAGCACAAATACTGAATCACAGTAGTTAGAAAACCAGAAGGAGCAGTGTTCATAACCTTGCTAGCACTTTGCCACTTGGCTCCTGAGTCAGTTATCACCACAGCACCCAGAGTCTTCACACCTTTGGAATCAAAGCAGTGCATTCTCTAGACTGTACTCTCCATGAATGCTCTACAGCTTACAAAAACAGATTTCACACCATAACATAACTAGTATTTGAATTTCTTAGCTAAAAATACCAGTCTTGAGTATCTTATCAGAGGAGCATCACAATTCCTTTATCTAATTTATGAGATTTTCTCTTACACTTTCCCCAGTGATAGTTAAATTTACCTGCTTTCATCCCAGGGCTACCCAGCCCCACAGAGCCATTACAGTGCAAAATCAAAGAGCTATTTTTCCATGTTTATCATTCTAAAATTAATAAAAAGTCTTTAAAGTACAATTTTAAATGCTTCCTTTAAAAATGCCTGCTTTCCAGTAATGTATAAATACATCCACACACCTAAACATGCTACCCATGTCTCCAACAACTGGGGAATTTCCTGACAGTAAGCACTAACGCTGCATGCATTAGTACTTAACACAGTGGGAGTGCCCGACCTGCCTGCACCAAGGGATTAAACTAAATGCCACATTTCTGCTTACGTGTGGCTCTGAGCTACGGCATGAGGAGTGATGGGTTGTAGGGAGAGCTGGAGGGACATGACGCTCCAGTTGTTTTCAATATACCCAAAATTAATATAAGAAGAATTAAATAATTTCAGTATATCAGGTTAAACAGAACTGCAGGGCTGAGATGATGAAGCTCCCTCTCCACAGATCAGTACAGGTTGTCCTTTGTATTTCATTATCACCAAACTGCACTCAAAACTCAAAGTAAACAAAGTCAGTCAGAGCACCAAATCACCTTGGGTGAACACAGACACAAATGTCACATGCAAATGGCATTTTATATCAGAAAGTTTATCTTAAAATGTGAAATAGTTTGTAAGAAGGCATTGACCTGGTCTATAGGTTCCAGCCTCCTACACTTGGAAAGAACAGGTCCGTACCAAAACCTCTTAACTTGGCATTGCATCAAAATGCAGTCTTGTTAGCTTAAAACAGCAACAAAATCAGCAGAAGGCTGCATTTCCCTATGAACCTCTCAACTCTACAGGATACCAAGAAAATCTGACTTGCAACTCTTACCAACTTTAATAGGAAGTAATTATTGTCTGTGAATAACAATTACTTCATATGAAACATGTTATTTGTTGTCTTCAATTTCCCTCTAAAGTAGGCAGTGACCTACTTTACCTATGCAGAAATCCAGCCCTGATTCATTCTTCGTCTCCTGGAGCTGCCATGGGAAAGGTGCACTTTTGGCCTGATCCCAATACACAGTTGGAGTCGAATGCCATAGTGGATCTTAAACATATTCATTGCACATGAACATGAATTCTTTTGACTAATCCATTTCCCTGATTTCAGGGATGGTGAGCCAATTTTTTTCACACAAAAAGAGCAATTTGTAGAATGGTTTGCCTCTACCCATAGAGAGGGATTCTCCAGGGGCATGATAGAATAAAGGCTGCTGAGCGTCTATGGAGATCTGCCACGTCTTCTAGGGCTCTTTGTTCGTTTCATGAAGACCTTTTCAGTTAAAACAGAATAAGGAAAAATGTGGACCAAAAGGTTTGTTCCCACTGAAATGAGCTGCAAAATCCCACTTATGCCAGGATTTCTCCTCTGATTTCCAATAAGAATTGAGAATGTCCTCAAGCAATGATTTATCCTGTAGTAGAGGCTGACAATCAATTACCAGAATTACCTGAAGCTACAGCAAGAGAATGGTGACTTGGAACTACATATTTATTGCAGTTCAAGCATGTAAAACGTATTTGTAGAGCAATGGATAACTGTGTGCAATTTTCCACTTATTTTCCATAATTTTTCATAGAGCTGTGCATTTTAAAGCAGTTTTCTGAGAGCCTGTGAGGGGACATAGCATTTGCAAACTATCTGTTGATTGCCTCCCATTTTCTCTGCATTTATTTTTGTGATACTGTCATTGGCCCTGCAGCCATACCTGTGGCCAAAACATTTAGCACCCCAGATCAGCACCTAAATGTAAAAGCCAGCACAAGAACACTATAAAATACATAATGAAGTATAATTAATCTGTGCTTCCACAGACTGGTACTTTCAAAGGTGGAGTGGGCTCCTGTGGAGCACAAACCATACAGCTGTGCTCAGAGATGTAGATCTGCAGACGGGAAACAAGCCCGCTCAGAGCAGAACTGCACAGCTGATAAGGAAGAGCAAAATCCAAGGTGAACAGACACCTTCTACTCTGAGGTTCCAGATGCACATATAAAGAAAAGATTTCCTCAGCAAAGGAATTGGAGGAATGATTTCATTAAAAATCAAGGAGGATTAGCTCTGCCACACCTAGAGAGCTGCAGACAACCAACAGGGCCAGTGTGGCTCTACAGAGCAGCTGCCACAGGGTCCTGACAACCCCAGCTGAACCTTACACTTGAAGGCAAGAGCACAAACAGACCTCCAGGGACAGGCTGTGTGGGCTGTTCCCCTTCTGCAGACCTCCTAAACAGACTATATCCTACCTTGGCAACTTTTGTGAAGCTAATCATCTCAACAAGGTCTCCTCAGATTTTTCCCTAGAATAGGCAGGATATAAGAGGGACTGTGGGCTCTGCCCTCTGAGGGCTGAAACCCAGATCTGCAGAAGCATCTAGGAACCCCTTAAAGCAGTCACCTACTGAGATTTAAAAAAGCTCTCTCAGAAGGAAATGGGTGCATCCTGATGACCAGTGCCATTGGGATTCAGGGTTACAAATACAATACCATGACGTGGCACACCTCACTGCTGAAGGTTCGTGACAGCAAGCCCTCAGCAAGTGTTCATTCAGGCAGAACAGGACTTTTACTTTTTTTTTTTTTTTTTTTTTTTTGAAATGTCAAAGTGAAGTCTTTAAATGTTCCAAAATATTTTTTCTAGACTTCCTTTCAGATGAATTGTTTTGAAATAAGCTTTTAAATAAAATTTAGAATTTCCCAGGGAATCAGACTTCGGTATCTCTTCAGATTCTGTAGGATACTGGCAAAAGGCAGTTGCATACAAAGCAAGAGAAAGCAAGAACAGTTGAAGATTGGATTATATAAATTGAGAAGAATCACCAAAACATATGGCCTAGTCCCTTTTCTTAAAGGAAATACTTCACCAAGAAAAGTTGGTTCAGCCACTAAATACAAACTCTAAAGAAGTGCAGTTGTAAAACTCTGAACCGTATTTGCCATCTTTCCCTACAGACTTGTCTGCTTGTCTCTTTTGAATTCCTAGCCCCATGCAAAGTGAACCTGTATATTTTTTTCATGTATACACGATCACATTGATATATTATTAAAACAAGGTAATCACTACTGTGGAAAGAAGTAATATAAAATAATTAATAAATAATTTGAAAGTAAAGAGCATATTCATATTTTACTATCCCTCATTCAACTACAACTAATAAACTTTATTAGTCATCACTGTTGACCAGTCGGTGGCTAACGGCTGTGTTACTTGAGACTTCCCAGACCATATTGCAGAAATCTAAGAAAGACAACTCATGTTTCATGGAAGTAATTAGACGGGCCCAGTGGCTAATTATCTGGGAACATTACGAGGATGATTGATTGTCATTTACTTATTTTAAGATGGGGTATGTATTCTCAAAAAATATATCTTGATGGTGAATTTATGCAAAAAAAAAAAAATCAGCATCTACTTGAACAGAACTGAGATAGTAGCAGTGGTCAGCAAGTCATTCCTGAGCAAATGGAGGCGCTGGTGGTAGCACCCAACCCGGAGTCCACCAAACACTGTTAGCAACATTTATGATCCATCAAGGTGACCTTGTCTTTCAAATGTCCTCATCCTCACACCAGCCCACCTTTGCTCAATGGCAATTTTGCTGCTTATTTCCATGGGAATAGGATTTTAACACAGCAATGCTAAAACAGAAAAATAATTACAAGGTCTTCAAGGGAATGCCAAAGAGAACTGATGAATCCTTCATCCCCTAGATGTGGGTTAATGCCAAACTGAAGGCTGTTTGGCATTGTTGTATAGTGATACCGTCTGGGGTGTGATCTCAGCACAAAGAGCCATACATGGGTTTAATTTGCCTCAGTATATTCTGGAATTGCAACCACTTCTTCCCTGTATCATTTCATCCAAAAGCCATTCTCAGCTGAGAGTCAGCAAAGATTTAAAGACCTGGAGGGTTTTTGCCAACAGTAAAACAATCATATACTTTCATTTGTATATTTACAAAGTATTTATATTTATTACAAACTTCTGAAAGCCAGTTTTAGTAATTTCAGCTCCAAACCAATTCCCTTTGGAAAATTCTCTACTAATTTCAATGTCATTTGGTTAGAAGCATTGAAGAACAGCTTGTTGTCTGATATTACTTTCTACTTCATTTTTGGAGGTGACATACCAGCAGAGAAAATAAAATCAGACCAAATCATTCTTCCATCTGCTTCTTTCTTTTGCAGGCGCATAAGCACATCTTACTTATTTTGATCTTTTTATTTGATTGACATTTTCTGAGTGGGAGAAAGACATGCAGTACCAGTTCACAATTCTTTAATGGCCAATTGAGAAATTAAAAAAAAATCATGATCTCTGTAAGAATTCCTGCCCCAATAAGATTAATACTACAAACATTAATTACTTGCTTATTATCATTTCTGTATGACAGAAGCATCTAGTGACAGTACTTTGCAGGTGAAAATCACTGACAGCTGACATCTTTAATCCCAGTTCAAGTCTACTCTAGGCAAATCTTTCATCTTTATTACTGGGAATTTGACTGAATAAAGGCAAGGTCAGCACTTCAAGCAGAGTCCCCAGATAACTCATTTTATGTTTATGTAAGAACCACCTATATTATTAAAAGATGAAAAGAAGTTTACAAACAACAGACACTTGAATGAAACTCTATGGCTATGATACTATTTGTTACAGGTAATTTTATGCGTTGTTCTTATTGACACATTATGGTAATGGTCAAATTCACGTAAAACAGAGAAAGACATTTCTCAGTGGATGCAGTGGGAAGGTGGCAGTGGGTCCTGGGGGACTTGGGGCACAGCAGTAACAGGGAACAGTTTGTACAGTAACCACCTCAAAGTTATTAGAAGTCTGCGGGCTTCAATGCTGATGCTGAAGTTCATACTTTGAAAATAAGGGGAATGAACGAACACCTTCATGTAAAATTAATAATAATAATAATCATAGATTTTATTGCATGTACAGTTTCAGTGTACCTGCATGGACAGAGAAGCACACTGGTCACAGGAACTTTTATCCTATGCTAATCAAATGGGATATAATTAATGAACAAAAATAGAAACAGGATTTTTTAAAAATGCACATTTGGTTTTTTTTCCTTCCTTTTTTTTTTTTTTTTTTTTTTGACTAAATTATTTTAAGCTTGCAAAATTTAGCAGGCTTTTCCTTGGTGGTCAAATAAATCACGTTTTCTTTCAACCTTTCATAATTGCCATGCCAGTGCAAGCAAAAACTCTTCCTGCCTGCTGGCAAATGTTCATGACAGTTTTGTAAGGCTGAGTGATTCATTTGCACTGTGGTATTCATATACCATGGATAGGCTTCATAAAACCTTCAATGATTATAGTTAATAAAAGTGAGCTCCAGTGACAGACAGCAAAATACACTGAAGGTGCAATTAGAGACTATGTATCAGGTGAGTAATGAATATGAAGCTAATTAAAATTCTACTACTCCCCACAAAAATGGCTGCTGAAGCATGATTCAGCCCTCCTAATCATTCTTTAAAATATTATACACTGTGCGTATTAATAAACCCTTAGGTGGTTCATTACCTGCCTTATATAATGGGCTAAATTTCCTTCTTTCCAAACTTAGAGATGTTTTATCCTACTTCTAAGACCCAACCATAATTTGGCCAGAAGGACAGTAAACAGAATTCTAACAATCTATTTCTGAACATACGTTTACCATTTCTCCACCTTCTTATATATGTCAGTAAGACAGAATTAATAATAATAATTGACCGGGCAAGTAATTTTAAGCCAACAATTTATTGGGTAGACTTTTGCATCATTTTCTATGTGCAGGCCTTGATGTCTGTTAAATCTGGCCATAGAGGTCATATCATGCAATGCTGAAACTTTTCCCATACAGTTATTAAAATACTGAGTTTAGGATACTTCTTTAACTGGCACTCTCTGCCACAAATATCCTTTATGAACTTGGAAGAATATATTCTCTATTCTTTGATTCCCTATCTGTAGCTCAGATATACAGACATTGAAAGGGTATATCATAAAAGGATGGGAAATGCTGCAATGCTCTAAGCAGCACATTTTTTAAGCTTTGGATGCTCATACATTTTTTTTTCCTCAATATCAAGATTTATTTCTGTAAATATTTTCCAACATTCACTTAAATGTTTCCCTAAATATTCCTGCCACAATCAGATAGTTCAACCGACAATGAAGAGGTGTCTACACAACATAAGCAACTTCTCTTAAAAGAATAAGAGATATTTTTTTAGAAAATCATCTGCAGCATTTGTGAAGATCTAACCATCCAAATTTACTTAGTTTTATTTGCTGCTCAGTTAGAGCAAATGACAGCTGTGTACCTGCTTCCATGGTGGAGTAAGCTGGACATACAGACTGCCATCAAGCTGCAAAGGTTGTGCCTTGGAACCATAAATAAAAGTATTCCAAAACATAGCAACAAGAACATTTCTTCGTGGCAACATATAAAGATGCTTCATAGTGACTCAGTGCACAGTTCTGCTTAAATTACAAAATATTCATTGGTAAATTGTTTCACCTAATGCTCTCATACTGGTCACATGAATACGGTTAAATGCAACTGTTCTAAGCACACCATACAAAGCTCTCAATTCAATAGCAGTTTTTTATTGTTGTTTTTTTTTTAAAGATATACCTCACATTCTCAGCTTAATTGTTAAAAGCACGTGAGTTAGAAAAGGAGAGAATTAATTGCTGCCCAGAAATTTAGGAGAACATGCTGTCAGAAAACACTCTAATTCTAGAAAGGTGTTAAGGAAATTGTAGGAATTGATTGGGAATTGTTTGGTTGACTTTTCTTTAATCCTGTGACCCCACATAGGCCTCAGCATCTGAAAACCACTGAATAGTTGCTGACATGGGGAGAATTCAGGTAGACTCCTCTGCTCGCTGCATACCAAGCAGTCACAAATTCTGTTTGGTCAGTGGTAATTTACCCTGGACTACTCTGGAGGGGCCTGTTTTAAAAAAGTTAGGATGCACAACTTGTGGTTGGAGAGCTGTTCTGAACAGACCTGCCATGTGTCGTGGTTATGGTGATGCATTCGTTCAGCTGGCCTCCATTCACAGCACCCATATTGCAAAGTACGGCAAGATAGCTGCCATCTCTCTAGGACTCTGGATGTGAGGAAAGGATGTCCCCACCACACCAAGCTGCATCTCAGACATGTCCTTCTCCTAATGGGGCACCATGCTGAAAGCAGCCTGTGAGGAACCAGACCTCCTCCTCTGGCATAACCAGCTGGTTACCCACACACACCCCATGGCGTGATCTGGCACTTCAGCACACCTCCTGCTGCAATGGCTCTCCAATAAGTTTTAACATGTCGTGATTTTAGAAAATTTGGATGCCGATTTGCATCTGAACACTGACTTCCTGAATTGTTAGACACGGTACCTATCAAACCACGGCTGGTCTGACTCACAGAGTCTGCTCCCACGCAGAACGTATCTTAGGAAACAAGATGCACAAGTGTTTCATGACGAAGCAGAACAAGCTGCAGAGGAAGGTCTCCAGAACTCAAGTGGAGCAATCACATGCCAGTCCTTGCTTCAGCCAAAGCTAACTCGAGTCCCATTTGACTCAGAGGCACACACCCCAGGGTTAGACATTTCATTAAGGCAAAAAGGCTGTGCTAGAACTGCATGTACTGCTACAGCAGGAGCATGGGACTCACATCAGGCACAGCTGTGTCTTTTTAATCCTCTCCTAACTAATAATTAGTGCACTACCTGGGATAGGCACTGGATTGCTTTGGAAAACAGAAAACAATGCAAGAAGCATTACTCAGGCAAGTCCAGATGTTACCCACAATATCTGGAGGGTATATGTGCGTGACAGACATTTTCACAAAATTGTTTCCCACACACACCAGAGCTACTGAAAAAACCTTTCTAAGCAATTACAGTACCCTGCAGTTTGTCACGATGTACAGCCTCGGCACGTATCCACGCTGCTCCGAATGACCATGACCCAGCAGTCATTTGTGACCCATCTCAATGATGTCTCTGCTGGGCTGGTGGTCAGTTAACTTACTTCTTCCTTCAGTGCCAACACAGCCTTGTCAGGGGTCTTTTTATTTAGTCAGATGTTTGCAACTCTGGCATTGGACCGAAATTGAGATGAAAATCAGTGCTGAATCACGTATGGATAATACGCTTTCCTCCCTATAGGTAATTGACTTCACTGAATTAGAGCTGCATGTGCTGCTACAGCAGTTGGACTGTGCCTGGCTGTAGTCACAGTGACATCAAAAGTCACCGTGTACCATCATCAAAGTGTATCCTTTTAATATTTTTCAGACCCCATAATTTAGACTGTATGTTATATTATAGTACAATGGAAACTCTTAAGTCAGTTGACATTTTACTGAGGGCTGAATAGTTATTTTGAATAAACGAGGACCAGCCCTTTGCTTTGAGATGAGT
The DNA here is from genome assembly GCA_011076525.1 of Nettapus auritus. Taxonomy (NCBI): domain Eukaryota; kingdom Metazoa; phylum Chordata; class Aves; order Anseriformes; family Anatidae; genus Nettapus; species Nettapus auritus. The sequence continues at coordinate 17,774,148 of CM021773.1, forward strand.
GGATCAGACACTTTTGTTATAGGCACAGATATGCTGGGATCTAGGATGAGGAACTTCCAGCTGGGAGATGTGTGGCTGTGGCCATGTGCAAAAATGCACCTGTGCAAAAATGCTGCTGTACCACTGCTGCAGGAGCCTTTCGCTTGGGTGGGAATCTGTGCAGATACGTAAGGTGACTTTCCTTTTCCTTCCCATGCAATGCCATACAGGCATAATTGTCTCAACTAAGAAAAGGACAAAGAATAAATCCGAACGCTCTTCTTTTGCTGGGCTAGTTATTTTTGTGTACTGCAATACTTTTTAGTGTTTGATGAGAATAAGATGTTTAATTTCAGAAACAAGATTGGTTTAATTTTGCCAAACCTTCAGGAATTTCATACTTTGACCACAGTCCTTCACTTCCCTCTGAATTTACCACCTCATAATAATTGAAATTTGCCAAGAACTATTTGGTGAAAACCAAACACTTGAATTTCTGCTCACCTTGGCAGTTGCCCTGCCCTTTGCCAATAACAAAAGGTTTTAAGATAGAAACTGGACTATTTAACCTTCATTAATCATTCATACTGTTCAAACACATCATCCAGTAACTGAAGAGGGGTTAATGGTAGCTAAGCTTGAGGCTGTTGTCAAAAGTAGGTTTAACTTTCTATGAACTCACTGGACACAAAGAATGCAGCCTGCTCACTATGCTGAATGTCACCAGCTCGCAGCAAACTGATGACTACTAATGGTAATTAAATACCTCTGCAGCTATTTGTACCAATAACAAAGAGTTACTGTCAGAACTTGAATGAGGTCCATCTGCCCATTTTTAAAGAATGTTAACATTCTCTAAGTGATAAAGCAGATGGCAACCCAAAAAGGGGAGACAAAACCAAAGTTCTGTATTAAAGCCCCTCTCAGGACCTACTCAGGATTTCCTAATGTTTCTCTTCAGAGACAGAAGTTTAAGAACAAGACTTCCAGACAGATCTGTTGTTTCCTGACAGATTTTCCCAGTATTTCCTTTTACCACAGGTTGCCCCATGTATGTAAATCCTCGGTCCCTCTGAGCTGATGAGGAAAGGCCGTTCTAGCGCTGCTCTGTCCATCCTCACTCTGCCATGGACATGTAACACAGCGTCAGTCATGTTGGGATGGAGAAAGAGACTTCCCAGGATGAAGACACAGCTACTTCTCTGTCTGCCTTTCGAGGCTGCAAACTGTCCAAGCGAATCTTACAGGTATGTTTGCAAAGGCAGAGCAGAGGTTTCTCCAAATTAGTCCTGTACAGATTTACTAACGTGCTTGACTGTCATAACATTTGTGAGTGAAGTGGCAAAGAGGTTTTCTGCTCTCCAACCACTTAACTATACTACATATTTCTCTAAAATCTAGTACTTAAGGACATATGTTCAGGCCAGGAGAATTGTTTACATTGAACCTATCTGGGTTTGTCTAGTTAATTTCATTTGCAGATAGATTAAAAATTCAACCATTTAGTGACTCTGACTCACAATGCGACCCCTGCACAGTATGCAAAGCTTTGGTGGGACTGGACTGTGTGCCACTGGAGAATACACACATTATCGAAGGGACTCCCAGGTGATAGCAGTCAGAGCATGACAGGAAGAATCAAAACTTTTGCACTCTCACCAGCGCAGCCATTTCTACATCTATCACCAGGAGTGCTGGCTGTAACCCACTCCTGTCCCTTTACATCTCAAATACGCTTTGTGATGCCCAATCTGAAAAGCGTATTTATTTATTTTTTTTAATTGTCTTTGAGTTACCTTAACATGGTTCTGTATAGATCAGGTACTGTCATGAAAGGACATACCAATTATTACCATTTTACAAACACAATGTCTCATTCCTCTTTTTTGTTTGTTTTAAACTGCATTCCCCAAGCAATACTACTTGCCACAACTATATTTTCGGCTTTTAGCCAGGATTACAAATAACTTTCCTCCTTGTATTTCAGTATCTTTACAGTATCTCCTCCCAGTATAGGGAACCAGTAAAAGTATCCCCTATAAAATCATTGCTTTTATTTCCAAAATTTCTATTTTCAAAGAATGAAGGAGCACCACTGCAATCATGACGTTAGATACTCTTCATATTTCTTAAACTCCTGTCTCATTTTTGGATAATTACTCATACTTTTCATTGCTATGTTTGAGGAATAATTAAGTACTTTTTTTTTCCTGAATTAAAAAGAATATATTAGTATAACAAATGAAATTATGCTGGCTTTAACAGGGAAAGGCAGGAAAAACCTACAGATAAAAATTTCATTTTTTTGTAGCATCGTCTTCAGCAGCCCAACTCTCGTTCAAGTGGAAAAAGCCCTTTCTTAGGCCTCAATCCAGGAATGCACTAAGCACATGCCCTACATCCTGCTGCCCCAGAGGAGTAAATCTCTGAGGTCAGTAGAGCTAACACTGCACCCACACTCATTCAGTTAACTACGCCTCACTGCATCAAGAACTGATACTATGTCTTAAATACTATATCTTCATTTGCATCTACTGCTGTGTTTAAATCATGGTTAAGTGATGGCTAAGGTTATTACTAAGGTATGTTTATTGAATGCTACAGTACTGTGCAGTGGCCAGATGGGACATTTAGAAGTACAGGTGTACAGATGTCCCCTCTGCGTCCACAGCTGCTTATGAAGATGTGTGCTTCCTTTCACCAAAATACACCAGAACACACATCTGAACTGGTGACCTACCTGACCAACTTCTACCAGTCCGTTTTGACCATCAGAATTATAATTTCCTGAAACTGATACAAGCAAACACTCAATACACTATCAGTTTAATGACTGATTTGTATCATTTAATTCCTGTGGACACAGCCAAATTTATTTTATAATCAGATCAGAAATGCCATGATCCCATAATGCAAATCCTTTTGCCTTGTCAAGTTTGTTGAAAAGCAGCTTGTGGGAACAACTCTTTGATCTGCTTTAGCTGTGCCTAAAGTGGGACCGTAGGTCTACCCTGGCAGACTGCAGAAATCACACAGCTAACGGGAAACTGCTCTAAGATGGTACATCCACAAAAGCTGCACTGTTTTACCTAAACTGACTTCAAGTGAACTGTTGCAATTGCCAAGCATTCACCGCTCTGGTGGAGAGCAGGGATGTTCCAGATGAGCAGCAGATGGGCCCCTGACTTCATAGACCACCCATATTTGTGTTTGACTTGTCTGACTGACTATTGTGCCACATATTTTGAATACAGGTAGAGAAATATAAAAAGCACACAGGTTTGCATCTGCTCTCGTGAAATAAGTGCTCACCTATGCAGTCTCCTGGATTCTCAGGGAGAAAAGCAGCTGTGGCCTGACTTGTCTGGCTTCATAGATCTGCTCCTCATCCGTTTTGCAGAGGACACCCCCCACAAACAGCTCGTTGTGGCAAAGGTATTGCATCAGATGGGCTGAAACAGACCCACAGCCTCTGAGCACTTCACAGCCATCACTACACTGCACACTGAGACTACCCAGGATTTCGGAGACATAAGCTGGTGAGAGCTCAGACCCTACTACTTCAAAAAGCCCCCCAGGCACTAGAACTAAAGGAGAATCGCACTTCACACACACTGAAGCACGGCTGACTTTCCACCCAGGGAAGAGCAAAATAATTTTTTTAAAAGTTAACGGAACTTTGTGAACATCACCAAAGGTTCATTTCTGAGATCACACTGAGCTCCCTGTGAAGATCTGGGCAGCTTCATATCCTCTCTGGCAGTATTGCAGCCAGTCATTGCTAAGCAGGTAATGATCCAAAGAGAGGAGCATGCCCCTCTCCTGCGCTAATGTCAGGAAAACAAATTGAGGTGTCCAGCCACAGGAGTTATACATCAGGCTTGCTGAGTCCTGCAGGTCATTGCTCCAGAGTTAGACCCGCTCTGTGCATATTACGGCTGCAGTCAGTCTGAAGGGAGAGACATTTTGAGGTCCTGCGAGCATCACAAACTGCACAGCCTTCCCTGTGTGGCCCAAGGGAGATGCACAAAGGAGGTGCTGAGAACAATTCTTGCCTGTGTAAGAGTCAAGTTGAGAGTGGGAATCACAGCTCTGCAAATTTCAGAGGACGCATCTCTCCCCAGCTCTGGAACTTTCCCCCTGTCAAGGGGGGAATAAAAACACCACTCCAGAGAACTAAAGCCACAGAGCTGCTGTCTCCTTTTCCTCAGGGAACCAATCATATCAACTTTTCACATTGATTTCCTTGATTAACTAACTCAACTACTGTGTGGAGAGCTGTGAAGCTTTAACAAAGGCTTGCACCAACCAGACACAAGGCGGCCAAATGAAGTTACAAAACTACTTCTTTAGTAAATGATTTCTGCCTGTGATTAGATTGATTAATGTGCTGACAGGCATTTGTTTCATTAGGAACAAACTGTTGATTCGTCTGCAGGATCCTTATTCACAGTGCTCCTCAATGGCTTTTCAAACTCATTTCCAAAGCTGTCAGGTTCAATGCGGATAAACATTGCATTTGATATTGTTTATGCTGGAAGAGATTTGTAAATTACATTGTTAATCCATCTTTGAAGGAAAGAAGCGCTTGTTGTCTGTTTAATAAAGTGAACTTGTTAGGTGACATGGTTCTTGGTGATAGGGAGCTGCTAGCACACAGTATTTTTCTCTCCAGCATTCTGTGAATGAACAAACTTTTTGCTTTGGACTGGGAGAAATAAGTAAACACTTTCCCCAAAGCAGTAGTAATAAAGTCACCACGAGCACAGTTTACAGGTTCACCTGCATGCTGCTTTCTGTCCTACTGTGCTCCAGTGCTAGTTGTAGTTTAGCATGGAAATTTCTCAAAGTATCAAGATACGACTTACTGCTCTTTAAACTGCACATGATATTTCAAATAATGTCCCCAGACTTAGAGATTGACATAACATGTTAAAACAGTAACGATGCTGTAATGAAACATCTAAAATTTATAAAACAAGTCCAAGTTATTTCCTCTGCTTTTCTGTACCCACCCACATGGCACCAAAGAGCTCCCCATCATCTTCCCCTCAGTTTGTTCAACTCTCCAGTATTGAACATATCATCATTTATCATCATTTAAATTGTTATTCTACTGACAGCATATCTGAGACTGGAGAGTGAATTAAGGCTTTCATTTTGACTGTGCAATGGATCTGTGTTTCTGAAAGTATCTCCCCTTTTCCCAGCTACTTTACCTTGTGTGATCAAAGTTGTTACCCCTCTCTGAACAGCTTGCTTCTCTGATACCATAGACTAACAGTGTAACAAAGATGCTACCCTACAGACACCTTAACTGGAACATGCTTGCTCAAATACCTAAGCTTCTAATAGTAGAATAGTTCGTACTCATTTCCCCACAGCGGAACACTATTTGAAGAACATCCTTAAAAACATTTGCAGAATAGTCCTGCTTCCTTTAAAAAAATACTTTACCAACTTGCTTGTAGGAATTTTAACATTGCATTAATACAACAAAACCTTCTGAAATTAGAGTTGCAAGGTTATACATCACAAATAGCCTTCTGATGCCCAGTGTCAGGCAACGAGCAGAAACAAACAAGAGAGACAGAACAAATAGGGAAGAAAACTATGTGACTCAGGAGCAGGACAGGAAACCCAACTGGAAAAACAAACAGACAAGGAAAATCAGCAAAGAATCAAACAAAGAAAACATGTGGCTGCCCTACCCAGCCTTTGAGAGTTCACCTGGCGCCCACCTGCCTGATCTCTGAACTTGGCTCAGAAGTGTTAGGCATCTCCTCTTTGAAAAATTGTCATGGGTGCATGTTGGGTTTCCCTGGCAGTTGGTATACAGCCTCAGAAACACTTTATCACAGAAGAAGTACAAAGTCAGACAATACTAATGCAGATGAAAAAAGCCAAATGAGGTAAAGGGCATATTCTTGCAATGGAATAAAAGAGTTGTAATGCAATGAAAGAAAATGAGTTGCTCATTTCTGAACAGCTCCCCTGATAGCAAAATGACAGTTTGCCCCCTAAATGACCATGGAACTAATACCAATCATGCAGAAGACAATGCTGTAGAGCCAACACAGCATGTAAAGACCTTGCAGGTAGCACCATCTAGATTTATCAGCTGTGTTTGTGCTAGAGAAGCTGGGACTGAGTTGGGTTTGGACTAGATGACCTCCAGAGGTCCCTGCCAACTGTAACCATTCTGTGATTCTGTGAAGTTTTGGAGCCTCTGTGTCCTCTCTGCCATTATTAGAGAACGGATTTTAACAGCTGGACATTGGTAGCTCAGACTCCATGACCAACTTGGTCCTTTTTTCCTCCTTCCTCTAAGTTAGGGCACTAGACACTAAGCAAAAGCAATGGCTATAAGGACAACAGGCATCTCGGCAAGTTCTCACACCAAATCTTCTGAGCTATCACACCTCGAAACAAGACATTTCATGGGATGGTTCAAATCTGGCTGAAATTAAACGGAGAGTAAGTTCCAAGGAATTGGCATGCCTTCTAAACAGTGCTCTCTCCTGGCAATTTCTCCAGCACCATGGGTGTGACCACTACGCAGTGCTTTGCCCATAAGCTATCACCAAGTAAGTGTTAGTTATATTACTGACATGACTAGTGCTTTGGAGGGATCCTTGAATACAGCTGTGTCCCTCGTTGGTTAATGAGGGCTTTGAGAAATTGCTCATCTCAGCTGTAACAAAAAGAAGTGTTCAGGGAATGGAAACCTTTCCCCTTTAGCTGAAAAGCTCTATGAGAGCAAAAGGTTGCTTCGTGTTTGACACTGTTTAGCCAAACGTGGTTATGTGTGAAGTTCTCTCCCCCTTTACAGAGCTGATATTTAGATGTGCTCCCTTTTGTGCTAAAAATAACCAAGGCAATACATTTGGAAGAAATCAGAATAGATGAGCTGATACATTATTGATAGAAGTTTCAAGCAGCCTGCCTCTCTGTTTTGTAACGCGGTTGAACCTCAATTTTTAATGAAGCAACCTATGAAAATCTGATGGGGTGAAAAACATGACCTCTCAGTGATACTGTACAGAAGTTGCCATCACAGAGCTGAACTGCCCTCTTTCACATCACATCTGAGTTTTACCTCAACTTGACCCTACAGTTTACAGGCAAAAGAGACAATGCCCTGACTCAGACAGGAAAGGTGGCATCAGAGATGCACAGCTCTGAAAGAGGACTAAACAAACCAGCCTTTTCCCCTATTGTGTGGGGTTTCCATCGTGCATACTGACTAATGCTCCATCCTATTAGAAACACACCTCTAATTTGTTGAGAACATGTTTAATAAAGCATTATTTGTAAAGAAAAATCCATGGGAATCGTATCAGTAAGCGCACCGAGAGCAGAATAGCATGACAACAAGGTACATTGAATGCCCAGAAAAGACTAGCAGAAACAGGTTCTAAAACACGATTGTGGGATTAAGATAAGCCAGTTCTGGAGCACTTGGTTTTGATGATGCAAGAACAGAGATCTTTATGCAACTGCTTTTTTGTATGGAGCTAAGTCTTTGTCTAAAATAACGATTTCACTGTCATTTTGACTATGATTCCTTATCTGTTTAACTATGATAACATCCTAGAAATGCAATCAGAGAAACTGCTGTTCCTTCTTCCATTTGTTTTTCAAATTTGGAAGGAAGGCAAATATAATTTTCTTTAATTCTTCTACCTTCTACTCTAATAGCAAACCAACGTATGTCTTTTTGCCAAAGTACTAATACTTCCACCATGAAGACCAGCTAATTTTATAGTTGCTGCCACGTATGCAAAATGGCATTCACTGGGCTAGAGTAAAGTAACACTGATGACATTCATAGGGATACATTCAAGAGTTTGCTGCTGAGAATAAGGAAATAATTAATGGAAAATGCTTTCATTAAATTTAATTATAAGATGTGTTCATATGTCAGGGAGATAAGTATAAACGATTTAGCAACACAGTATATATATACTGAAAAAAATGAGAAGCTTAACAACACAGTTCAGAGAGAACATTAAGTTGCTAATACAGTCATTTATACATTAAAAGACAAATTTTCCCCTGACAGTCAGGAATCAACTGAAATAAAGGCAGCAGAGTTACACCTGCAGATCTCTGGAGGAAACCAGCTGCACGTGGATCTCTACCTGTCCAAATTACCCGTATTCAATGCCTGTTCTCAGAGATGTGTTGGCATCGCAGTACAGAATTGTTGATTTGTCCTCAGTGTGTTTTTTAGCTCTTGAATCATCATTTTAAATTCTTTAACATTTATGGTTGCATTTCTGAATGGACTTGTATGTTTCTGTACTGTGTCAGTCTTTAGAGCAAAATGAGAAATAATGAGGAGCATTCATAGGCAATTCATAAGTAAAAATGTTAAGGTATAGTGACAACATACTTTATCCCTCCCATCTTATAATTCATGAATGTGAAAAGGTATTCCTAACATATTACTAAAAGAGCATCATTTGTTATCAGTAATTGCTTCACAACAGGGGATAATCACTTACACAAAGGAAGAAGAAGGAAAAAGGGGAAAAGATAGAAGAAAAGGGAGTAGAACAATACTTGTCTCCGGAGAAAAAATAAGAAAAGAAAATGTCAAAATTAGAGCCTTTATCTCCTCTGAGTTGTACTGCTCTAAATCCACCAAGAGCAGAGGGACTTTTGCTAAGTGTTGTGTTCAGAAATCACCTGGCTGTCCAAAGTGACCTACATTCAAAGTCATGCTTAATCACAAGATCCTTCTTCTTGCCAGACTTCTGAACTCAAATCCAGCAGGGTATCTTTTCTTTCTCCAACTTTTTAACCACTGCACTTGTTTTCCTCTTTAGTCGGGATATGCATCCTTCTCTTTTTTAAATATTAAGCACCAAATTAAAACTCTTGTTTTGCTGACTGTCAGAATGGAAGAGTGACCTTGTAATTAAAGGGCTGAACCAGAATTCAAAAACTTCTGTTTAATTCCTCACTTTAATACAGGTTGCCTGTGTGAATTCAGACAAATCAGTTATCAAATCCCTCTCTACTACAACGTCTCAGCTGTGAGGGGTGGTCATATGCAGGAACAGGCTCCTGAGTAAGTTGTTGTTGAAGCTCCATGACTGTCAGTGTTCAAGAGGCATTTTATTGTGCCCTCAATATTACGCTTTAACTTTTGGTTAGCCCTTTGGTTATTTTGGTCAGTTAGACTTAACGATTTTTGTGGTCTGTTCCAAACAAACTACTGTATTCCTATCTTAAAATAGGGATAAATTATTACATTACCTGTGTGGACATACCACAAAGCTTTGCATGGCCTCTAGCTGCCCTCTGCAATATGTATTGCAAAGCAAGGGGCAGGCCACAATGACAGCTTCTGGAAGTTGTCCCACACCTCACTAAAAGCTTAGGCCTGCTACAAATGAGTTTGTGTTCATCCTCAACCAGCAGATAACGATTGCAAAATAGGAGCTGGAGTATTTCCCCTCAAATCAACTGGCACGGGCAGAGCAAGATGTGCCATATGCACACAAACATCTATTTGAGCACAACCAGTACTCGTCAGTAGTATCATCACTGTCAGTTTGTGGTGATTGCACCCTACGACAAACACTTTGCTTTTAGCAAGGGACCCCACTGTTTGGTATGGCACATTACCATTAAAATGTATATGTTACAGAAGTAGTTGACTTAAGCTGGAAATGTCACCAGAATTGACCCCAAAGAGGAAATCCCTACAAACCACACTGCAACTCCCTTCAAGGGACATTGGACTGACCCCTCAGACCATTTGTGGTGGTTTGGACAACAGAACACGAGCAAGGGCTGTGAAGTGAACAATGTCGCTCCAGAGGCCTGGGCTCTGGGATTTCCTCCCTCTCTCTAGCTGCTTTTAGAGGGTTAACTTTCTCACAATCAGATAGTGGGGCAATCTAGAGTTTCAGGCCTGTGGTCTACTCAGCAGCGCGAAGCGAGGGAGTTAAGCGTGATGCCCCTGATAATTTGTGTGTTTCTCATGCAGTTCTGTTTACCTCGGAGAATAGCTCAGATTCATGTGGTGGCTCATCTGTTTGTTTCCCAGGAGTGTCCTCCTCATCAGGTACAAATGACTTCTTGTTTCCCTGTCCCGTCTGCCTCCTTGGTGACGGATAGATGAGAACCGTTCCCTGTGCTCTGGGACTCTAATGTGATCTGGGTCGTGCTTGCGGCAGGCGGGGGTGGAGCGGGGGGAGAGGAGTGCAGGGAAGGGGCAGTTAACACTATGAGAACTAAAATCTCTTTGTAGACGAGCGTGTTTGTGTGCACTTCCAATCTAGCTGCAATTCGCTGCCAGCTGCTTCGCCATCGACAAGTCAGGGGAACAATGGCTTGGGAGCAAGGCTGGCAGGAAATAGAGATCTAAAAATAGGCCTTTGGAGGGCTAAAATCAAGGGGGAAATATTTGCAGAAAGCATTGTTTGATTGTCTTCGGTTTATTTTCTGCAAAGTAAAAAGTCACCATGTTCTTGCCCAAGGCTGTACGAACCATGCCTGAAGGCCTGATTCTGCCCTCATGGCACAAATGGGGAGTGACCAATCCATTCCTTTTTACTTGAGTTATTTCTATTTACAATTACGCAATGTATTGCCCAAGTAACAAGCCACTGGATTGCTGGATGTCTGCCTGATGACAGAAGATGCAATCTTACTGATAAAGGCAGCCTGCATTCCCTTTCACTTTTCCTTTAGAAACTCATTTTTATAGGCAGTCTTAATTTGGCTGTTACACTTCAGCGGGGATCACATGAGCATTTTTTCTTTTGATTCACATAGTTTCAGATGCCCTGAGCTCCATTCAAATTCAACACCATGCACAGAGAAGCCAAGTTTCACCAGGACTATGACTGAAATTGTACTTTTCTGGGAACATCACAGTTCTACGGAAAACCTTAAACTGACCCCATTTCTGTCAAATGTGGCTACAGATTCATCAAAAAAGTTCACAAACTCCTTAACAAACCTGAGTAAAAGCTCGGTCTTGGCTCTTAATGATATCCAAGAGTCATGTTGCTGACAGCAGAGGCAGCAGGATTGGGATCCCAGTTAATTAACCTCCACATTTTACACTGTGCAGAAAACATTTCACACAATTCGGCTTGTCACAATCAACTAGCTCAATTAATAAAAATAGGTCCGGGAAGATCCTCCCACTGGATTTTTGGCAGCATCTTTGGCTTGCCTGCATCTTCTGCTTGTGTGACTGGAAGGAAATCCTGTTGATTTCATTTTCATCTTTCTCTCTCTCAATTTGAAAATAGAATCTATGATTTTCCATCATTTCCACTTAGATAGAAATATGTTGTGAAAGGTAATTTTATTGCTGAGAAATAATCTTCCTAATGTCAGCCATTATTTCACTCTCAGTGTGACAACTAGGGTAAGTGTTGGAAATCACTGTATGTTTCAGCTAAAGTATCTTGACAACACAAACGAAGAAGAAAAAGGTAGTCTTTTTGTTAATGAAAACTGCACTGTTATTTTGGTCTATAATGGAGAGATTCATGTAAATGATTGCCTGTCTTCTATACTAAAGAAAAATAGCAAAAAAAAAAAAAAAAAAAAAAAAAAGAGCAAGCAGGAGAAGCTGCTTGCTTCCCTCTTGAATTTGCTTTTACCATCTTTACTGTAACAAACCCTTTCGTAACATTTTACATCAGATATAATGCTCATGGGCTCCCTTAGTAAAATAAATCAAAAACCATCATAAGACCAGGGCTACCAGTTCGGCAAAAACTAGGGAAACTACTGAAATTTAGCCATTCGCTATTTATGTATCTATAGGCACTTGGTGTGTAATAATATACAGTTAAACGTCCTAGCCAATGACGTTTTCATTAGCATGACCACCTGAAAGTCAGTTCAGAGAGAGGGATTTCTTCCTTTGGGGACGGAGGGACAGACGCTATGTCCTTACTTATAGCATTTCTCAGAGCTCTTCTGTTATGGCACATTTATCCGCTTCCTCCACTGCACCAGTAGACAAATGAGCTTTCCTACCAGGTCTGCTGTACAAAATTCAGGTTCAAAGCAAGGGAGAAAAACATGTTAATAAAGACGCACTCCTCCACATTACTTTTGCCCAGCTAGAAAGCTGGATACAGAGGAAAATTTTCAGTTTTGGTAGCCCGCTCCCCCTCCATCCCTGGCAATGCAAGACATTTTTGCCAACTCCCTAACTAGTTTTCAGTTAGCTTTAGTAATCAGGTTTGCAAGAGTCCAATAAGTGGAGAGGGCTGTGGGAAGCCTGAAATCACAAGTGGACCATCAGCAGGTAAAACAGAAGCCCACAGCATCGTCAATAAATATGATTCAATATCTTAGAGCTCTGCCTATGTTCTATGCCATTTACTGTCCTCAGTAATTTATTTATGTCTTAAAATTCTAGGTCATCAGATCTGCCCTTTGTAAATCATATTACAGTCTCTTAAATTTAGGCTTTGCATTCAACAAATAATTTTGCAGCTACAGGGTAAAGTTTTTCAGCTTGATTTTCCAACTATCCAGAAACTCCAGATAGTGTTTCAGCAGATATGTGAAAATTTTGCTTCCCAAATTTATAGATTGAAATGATGAATGCTGGTACTACATTTGGGCAAAGCTTACTCACACAAGTAGTTCTTTCTAATGGAAATAGCTTCATTTAAGAGGGAGTGTGCAAAGAATTTACCAAATTGGATAAGAATTCCCTGAATCTATTCCTGGTTCAGATCTAGCTTGCTTTTCACTGCCTGATGAAGAAAAACAAGTAAAAACAAATTAAAGAGCACTTCCAGAATTGTAGGAGATTGAGGGGCACAGATCGATGAGTAGCAGTGACTCACTGCATAGCAATTCTCTAGTGCAGCAAGAAGTCCCTGGGCCCTTCGCTACACCAGGCATCCTAAGTTGTCTACTGGGGAAAAGACAAAGCAAAACCACTCTGGCTTTGTTCCCTGTCTACCAATGCTGCCAAATATATATATATTGGTTACCAAATAGAGGCATAATGTAGGACAATGAAAATGCACTAATTTTATATGAAGACTTTGGACCAACTCTGTTCAACAACAGTTTACTGACGCGGGTGAAGCTGTCATGACCCTTGTTTTGCTTTGCAGCCATTCTGCTGCCGAGACAGTGAAAGGTGCTGGACAGATTCACCAGGCAAGGGAGAGAAACTGAGATTTGTGCACTTATTCTTCTCAAGCTATTTCCTTAGGGGGTTATTTTCTCATACGCAAAACAAAAACCTTGGCAACAAGATGTAAGCATTTCCCCACCTCAGACAGCTCTGCAGGGAGAAGGTCCACTGTGCCCAACAGAGAGCTCCCCCTTCTTATGCTTTATTGAAGCAGTGGTAGGCAACAGGCAGGGATTTTATTACTTGTCACAGTCTTGCATAAAATTCATTTGCCTATGCTAATTTTAAGAGCAGAGGCAGCCCTTCCTTCACAGAATGGTTTGGGTTGGAAGAAACCTTAAAGACCATCTAATTTAACTCCCTGCCAAGAGCAGGGACACCTCCCACCCTTTCCAGCTGAAGGACTATGAAAAGCCTGGTAGGACTAAACACTACTCCATGTACAGAAATTAACATGAAGAGGTTTTCGTAAGCCACCAGAGGCTGCTGAAGTCCAAATTCCCAAAGTCTCTGAAAGTAAAATGTGAATCTCTACCTCTGCCCAAACATGTACATGGCTCCTGAGCTCAGGAGCAGCCTGAGAGAGGGAATTTTCCATGGAAATAAGAAGTTATAAGAGAGACAAGTGAAGATCCAGGGTTTGCCTCAAGCTATTTCCCAGCACCAACAGCTGCATCTGTAGGGACATGCATCAGAGCTATGGGGGGCCTTTGTAACAGGAGGCAAGGAGGCATGGAAAACCTCCACCAAAATGAGATGTTCAGGGCAGGCCGAGGTGCCCATCTGGTGCCCCTACCCACGCCCATCACCTGCCCACAAACGGAGGCTTCCTGCTCGCTCACTCTCTGCCTGCGTGCACAGCTGTCCACCCAGAGTCAGAGCATAGGAAAATACAAGCTTACTCACCCCTTTGCAGGGCAACCCAAGTGCCTTGGCTTGAAGGAACTGAAATTTATTATTTCTAGCCCCCCCCCCACGCTTCCTGCCCCCTTCTGCTGTAGACAACATCCCCACTCCATGTGAAGGCGCTCTTTCGTCTCTCCTGCCTGATCTGCAGTGTTTTGCTCTCACCAGTTCTTAGAGGCCAAAGAATCAGGTTGGACGGGGAGTCAATTCAGTCTTCCCATTAACCCTTCATCAGTGATAATTATAGGGCACGTGTACCCCTCAACAGACCCACAAACCAGAAATTACAGCTACATACAGAGCAGCACTGACCTACGCTTCTCCACACATCACAGCCCAGTTCCCCTTTGGGGGAAAGAGAAAAAGATGTTCCACCCATAAAACAATACTTGTACGCAACATACAGCAGTCGGCTGGAAAGCTCTGAACGTGCACCAGAGGCAATTTACCAGCAGTTCCCGATTTAATTGCCGGGAAGGCAGAGAGCAGGTGGTGAGCATGCCGTGGCCCATGCAACAGGAGCACAGCAGTGCAGAGCAGGCATTCCCCGCAACAGCACACTGCTGCTCTGCCCTCGGCTCTGGCAGGAGCGTGACAGGAAAACGGAGCTTGAAAATACATTCCCCTGGCATCGTTTGGGGAGAAAGCAAGCACACCCCAGGCATTTTTAGGAAGTTAACTAAGACCTCACACTGGGGTACTTCTGCATGGCAAATGTTAAACTAGCATGGACAGGGACCACTACATTCTGTACAAGAAAATCCTGAAGTCCATAAGCCAGCAGTGGAAAAGAATGGAAGCAGTGAGAAATACAGTCACTGCTGGGAATAAGTGGTATTTCACAAAGTTCACATTTTACTGAGAACTGTAGCACCAACTGTCAGAACAAGCATTTACAAACTGAAAAGACATAGAAATATAAGGGCAAACATCAGCTTTCCTATAAAATTAGATCAAGAAAAAAGACTTTGACAGCAAAGGCCTCAGCTGCCTTTGATATTCCATGGGAATTAAGCACCAAGCACCCATGTTCTGAATTTTGTTGTTGTTGTTGTAGTTTTGTTTTGAATTGTTTTAGTCTTGTTTGGAATATATTTTGAAGGACAACAATCTCATTGACAAAGTCTGCCTGCTTCCTTTCCTATTAGGAATACATCAAGGCCTCCAACACCACCCTGCTGCCTGCATGAGACCAAATCTATTCCTGCTGCAGACCTCTGCACTCAGGAGAGGTTGCTGCGGTGCACGGGAGGCAGCAGGGCATGCTCATCTGTCAGCCTCTGACACCAGCTGACTCTTGAAGCCCATCTCAATTCAAGGCAACCTGGTTTTTCGACAGCATTGCTGGTTGGTGGCACTTGTAGGCAGCTGCTCTACTAGGATTCACACATGCACACAAAAATTCTTCTTTGTGATGGTCCAAAACACTAAAAGGGACTGGGGACACATTTTAGGGACAAAGGATTATTATTCATTACTTGTTTATATAAAATCAATGCTCATGCAGCTCATACTCATCCACATACGGTAGAATGTAATTGCAGGGAGCAATGGTCTTATTTTTTTCATGAGTCATATTTATGTCCGGGTGGATAATGGGAATAGCAATGGACTGGCTGGGCTTTGTAACAGAATACTTTGCAGGTATGGCAAGAAAAATAAATAAATAAACCACAGCAATTACTAAGGTCAGCCTGCTGTTCCTCAGAACAAAGTCTTTATAAGCCACCCAGAGAATTAAGAAGTAACTGTGTTTGGCACCTGCATGAATACATAATAGGAGGACTACTTAAGGAAGGGCATTTGTTCAGCATCTAACAAACCTGGGTGGTGATTTGGACTGGGGATGTCTGGGTGCTGCTGTCTTTGCCAGCTGAAAAAGTTGCAATCTGCTCATGGACTAAGTGTGAGCAGGAAAATAAGCTAATTTTCATGGTAAATAACTTGCTGCAAATTATTTGCTTAATGACATAGATAGACATGCTTGTCCAAACCTCTCAAGATTGGTAATATTCTGTGGCATTTGCAGAATTTTCAAGTTCACTAGTGCAATTTTTATTTATTTTTTAAGTTTGGTGTTCGCTTTTTGTGTGTGGTGGTGTGTTGTTTTTCCTCACATCAACCATTTCCTTTGAAGGAAAAACGTAGCTAACAGGTTTGAAGGAAGGAGTTTCCACATTCCTTTTAGAAAGACCATTTACGAGGAAGGAAAACCTACTTTTCAAGCCTATACTTAAACTTGAAAAAGGACCGTTGCCTAAAACTAGCCATTTACCTACTTTCTCATGCTAATGTCCTGTTTATAATTGACACCTTTACTGCCTACCGGTATATCAATTTCACTTCCCCAGAGAAAGAAAAACCAGATCCTGTGACTAGTGCACTGGATTGATAATCTAGCCTAATGCTGACAGATAAATGCACTAATTTTCTTCTGTGGTTGGCTCCACATTGCAGAGTAAATCTGCTTCTAACAACTGCCTCAATAGGCTCTGTAACCTGTCCAAAAGATGATGTCAAGTGCTACAAGGGCCTAGGGCTAGTATGGCAGGTAAGAGTTACCACTGGGATAAAATTACAGGTGAGGTTTTGAATGAGAGGGTTATTTTAAATGAATGCCTGGCTGGAAATACGGATTGCTTTTAAAAAAGTTGAAAGAGTAAAGGAATAAAGAACAACTTCTGTCATTTTAGGGTCTACGACCAGTGCAAAAATCACTAAGATCTTACCAGAAGTTAGCTGAAGTATTGCAACCCCCAGGAATTAAATCCCAGGAAACACAAGAGTTGGTACTTACTACCCTGGTCAGTGGTGCACAGGAAAATTGTGCATTGCCTTTGCTGGATTTGGTGGCAGCACAAGCTCTGAGTTCCCGTGGAGCATCAGGACTGTTGCTTACTCCAGCTCAGGAGCAGAGTACGAGCCTCAACAGCGTTCCCTGAGCGTGGGAAGGTGCTGGTGCCTGATCCAGCTCCGTGCTGCAGGCAGCCTGCAGCGCAGGCGGGTACGAGGGCTGGCTGCGGATGCTGCAGTGGTGGTGTCGATGGCTCTCTGGGGATATGGACTAGACACTGATGGAGAACCAGAGGACTTGTGATTTTTAATTTAATTCAAAAGAAAAACAAAGAAAAGAAAAACGAGTTCTTAAAACTTCCATGCCAAATATTTGGGTCATTTTGGGGAATGTCAGCAATAACTGCAGAGCTGGTGAGAATTCAGCATTGCTTTGCACTTACCGGCGTTGTTGTTGAATTCCGGGATTGCTACTCTGGTTGCTACCAATTTATAGCACTTCAGTGTTCATTTATCATTTTGACCAAAAGAGCAACTTTGGTGGACATTTATTGATTCCCTCTTTGGAAAAGATCACAAGCAATAGCTTTTTAAATAAAAAGGGTCTTCAGGTTACATGGATAACCCTAGCACTGAGGGATATGTCTCTTACTCTGCTCTCATGTCTAAAATGTTCAATCAGCTCCCACTCCCCTAACCTGAAACAAAAATAAAACCTCATTTTAATCACATCTTTTTCTCCTGATTTTCTCTCCCCACCTCCTGACCTTTCCATGTGAAGAGGATCACGCAGAACATTTCAGCTTTTCTTAGGCTAACTTTTGCTCACTTTGAATAGCACTTATATAGGTCAATAGCATCACTTCCCCTTTTGCCCCCCTCCCCATCACAGAAGAAATACAGAATTTGACCTCTTTAATGCGTCAGTTAACATGATGCCTTTTGTTTGTTTATGATGCACAATGTTTGATAATTTAAATGAGACAAAATATTCAGGAGGAGACTGAGTTGACAGGCTCTGCTTTCCCTCCCCCCACCCCATCTTTGTACAGCGCCAAGCACATCTGGCTCTGGGTAAGATTCCACAGTGCTAGTTCACTACAAGTCACAGTAGCAGCAGTACTCTGACCACAAACTACAGGATTAGCAAACTACAGGATTAGCATACTTGGAAATACTACATCATATTAACAGTGTATAGTACAGCAGGCAAAAAAAAAAAGAAAAACAACAACAACAAAAAACTCTGTACGTGAAAGGTACATAATAGCTCCCTGATTCCATTTCAATGGAAAATATCAAAAAGTTAGCAATTGTCTGAGCACAGTGGGTCACTGGTTTGGTCGTGGCCTAATATGTTATTGTTCTGGTCAGAAGGAGGCAATAAAATATGTGTGGGAGAACAGAGCAAATATTCTTCGACAGCAACAAAGGTGTGTATCCTGCACTGATTTTTTATTTATTTATTTATTTTTCTACAACTAGAATACATTTCTGTTCTTCTTTTTCTTCCTTTTACTTCTCTGAATATTTCTGAATGTTCCTCTTTCCTGAGCAGAGGAAGCTAAAAGTTTTGGTAACATTTCAGGCTAGCTGTTTTACCTTTTAATACTGTATGACTATTCAGTGAACCCAATCCTGCTCCTGTGGAAGCCTAATGAGAGTCTGGGTACTGCATTTCCTGGGAACTGGGCAGAGCCTTCAACCACTAACTTTGTAAGGTTTCATCCATGCAAAGCCCTGCTGG
The DNA here is from genome assembly GCA_011076525.1 of Nettapus auritus. Classification (NCBI taxonomy): domain Eukaryota; kingdom Metazoa; phylum Chordata; class Aves; order Anseriformes; family Anatidae; genus Nettapus; species Nettapus auritus. The sequence goes on from CM021773.1 coordinate 17,792,714, forward strand.
CACAAGTAGTGCATAAAAGCAAAAATAAAAATTCTGAAACGTTTAACCACGGCTCATTTATTAAGACAGTAGTTGAAAGGTGAAATACACCCACTGATTCTGAAAAGTATGGAAACAGGTATCAGTTTTTGTACTGTAATGCCTTCACTAGCTGCCGGCTTTGGAAATATTTAGACATAAATCAATTTTGTCCCAAAATAGAGTCCAAAAGAAAGAATTGTCAGAAACTGGAACAAAGTCCTGCATTGTGCTCTGGAAGATGCTTGTCGAGATTTTTCACTAGAGGGCACTACCACATCATCACCAAAAGGCACCAAGGACAAAGGACAAGTGGCCTGGTTAACTTGCACACTCTGCACAGGCTGCCTTATGGCTTGAGAAACAAATTTTTAATCACATAGCAGTAAGGATTTTTATTTTTTTTATAGTAGTAGGACTACAGTAATCGGCCATATCATTAAACAATTAGTGCATGGAGCCTTCACACCAAATAATTCTGGCTCCTTGAACTGCAGAGCTCATTAAAAATAGGCTGCACTGAGTTACCAGTTCTCATCAAAACAATTCAAGGAGGCTGTATTTGGGAATTACGCTGCTGAATTAGCACAACAAATAAAGAATAATATGGGGCATAAGGCAAAGGAAACTTACACTTGGGCTGTTTCCTTTCTTTGTATTCAGTGCTGCTCGCAGGCACCCTGCCCAAATGAGGTTAGGGGAAGAGCCAAAACTGGGAATCACAAGGGGGGGAATATGGATGGATGTATAAGGGAATCGTGCTTTTCCCCCAAAGAAATGCCACATGCAGCATCCTGTGATAATTGCTTAACTGCATTTATTAAAATAAATAGTCACCCCACTGAAAGGAAGGTACAAAAAGCTTTAAGCGTTTCTTGTTTAGTTAAAAAAATGTTTTCTTTGATGGGTATGCAATGCTTGTTCCACTCAGTGTTGGAGGACAAATACAAATGAATGCTTTCTTTCTATGCCTCTGGCTGAGAGAGAGCACAGAGGTCACTTTTAAGGTGACTAGTTTTTAGTTTGAAAATGGTGGGTCCCCTGTTTCTCCAGAAACTCTCTGCTTTGTAGTCCATTGCTATGCACCTGAAAACTTCCCACTGACTTCCAGGGGAAATTTGACTGCTCAGGAATGTGGGATTGGGCTCTGGAATGGCAATCACATACAGAGAACTTAACAATGTGCAAAAATTTAACCCTTCGATGGAGCTAGTCACATACTTAAAGTTACTCATGCGTTTATTACCCTGCTTCATATAGGCGGCAGCAGGCAATGCATTTGTTATAATAGAAAATTATCAGGAAGAAAAACAATGACTTTTTTTTTTTTTTTTTTTTTTTTTTTACCTGAAAATATACTTCATCCAAACATTTAGCTTTTAAGCCTTCATCTGATCTAAAACTGATTTCTGAAAACTCTTGAAACTTGCTATCTTGTTTAGGGCTCAGTCCAACTCTCTTTAACTGGATAAGAATACAGCAATTTATAATTGCAGTTAGAGCAAGCCCATAGATTATAAAGCCCCACTAAGCAGGGATCCTAAATTCTGGTACTGTGCTTGGAACTGTATCAGTACCTCATTAGTGAAATGTTATTGCTAAATTTAGAAATTAGGTTATTGAAAGTATTATAATTGACCCGCTAAAAGGCATCCATCAGATGGAAGGGTAGCCTCCAAAAACAGTCTGATTTAAACTGGGTTGGGGGAAAAGCAAAGGCTTTTCTGACTTGGGATCTTCCTATGTCAGAAAGCAATGGACATCAATAAAAGTTGCCCATAAACTGTAGACAAAACAGCAGCAAAGCAAGGTTAGAGGGTTGCCTATGGGGCACTATGTCTGAACTCTGCAAAGTGCTGCTGAGGAGAAGAGCTTCAAGGCCAGAGGCATTAACTGGGAAGAGAGTCCAGCAGCTGAGAGGGGATCCTGTGACCTGTGGGATGAGCACCAAGCTCCATAGCTCTCATTGTCACTCTTTGTTATAGGAGCAATTACAGGCCCTTTGGCTATGAAGAGCAACTGAGGTGATATTAAAAAAAAAAAAAAAAAAAGTCCCAAGTTTTTGGCAATTCTGTGTTTTCCTGTTAGGGGTTATGGAAACCTAGCCCTGTGCAGACAAGCCTGGGAAGGGATGAGTGAGCAGAATGCAATGTCTTCCCTAACATAAACAGATTATTTTGCATTATGGCATATTTAGGAATGTTAAATGTTCACTGTGTAGCTAGTTAAAGGCTTACCATAATTGCTCTACTACTGCTATTGCTACAGGATTCCCTGTCTCATCTGACTGGCATATGTTTCTTGGCATCCAGATTCTGGTTGCAGGGGGTTGCTACAGATGGAAAGGAGGAGGTCCGAGGGACAGATTCTCTGTCCCTAGTGCTACAGATATTTTGATTCTGCTTTGTGCAATGGTTCATAACTCACCTAATCCAGGCTGAGAACACGCCTTAGAAACACAAAGAATCCAAAACATGAAAGGGAACCTTTGCTTCCCTTTCCATGTGAGTAGCTGTTTGGCCAGCACAGGAATATCAGACAGGAAAAACCCTAGCCAGACTGAAGCCAACAGCAAAACATCACTGGATATCAGAGGATTTGGAGTTTTACCTGAGACAATAGACTCAAAACTGAGTAAATTCCCTCTGCATGGGCTTGTTTCTCAAAATGGAGATCTCAAACCCAGTGAGTGAGCATACAGTTGGTGCATGCATTTTTCTGGAATAAGAAACCCAACCACTGTCTATCATGTACAAGTTAGATATGTAGCAATTCCAGTTAGCTACAAGGTCAAAACTCCAGCTTCAAGCAACCCAAGTATGTCGCGTGAAGACAGATGCAGTTACAAATTCAGTTACTAATTCCTGTGTCAATATGAGATCAAACCAAAAAGCAGAATTCAAACACTCCCAAAATTTGGACAAGAATTCTAGTTTGGGCTTGCTACCAGGTCTGTATGTTCAAATGGATAGTCAAAGACAACTCGGCTTCTTTTATCAGAGAACCACACTCTTAGCTCTGCCAGCGGTGCTTCAGACTGACATTCATGTTGTATCTTTTTTTTTAAAAGACACAGGAAAAAAAAATTCTTTACCCCCAATATTGTTAGAGCTTTTGTTTTACTTTTTTTTTTTTTTTTTTTTTTGCAACTTTTCTGTTTCTGAAAATATCAAGTAATCTGTTCATGAGAGAAGGAAAAATATATTTAAGCAAGGAAAAACATGCTGCTACAGTAAAACTGTGTCAGATTCTATTAATTCAGTTTTTCATTGTCTGATATTTCCAGGCACAGTGGGCTTTTTGGTAGACCTCTGAGCTCTGTTTTCTAACAGAGGCATAGCACAGGGCCTGTCAGGAAGAGGCAGTGCTCTCATTGTTGTACACCTCAAAGGGACGGTGCAGTCCTCAGGCCTTCAGAAGGGCCAGGCCTGAACCCCAAAACAACAGCCCTGTCTTCCTTAAAAGAGTGAGCAGAGCTCAGTCAAAGCCTTGTTAGTGTATGCCTATGAATTATTCCTTCACTGAGTGGCCGATCACACCACGCTAATATCGTGGGCACACTCTGCTTTGTTAGCAATACTGAATTCCACCGCGGCACTAATGAAGAGCCAGCCCTTGTGTAAGACACAGGATCTCCAGGACATGTCGTTCTGCTATGAAATGATTTTCTTTTGTCAAGAGCATTATGAGATTACGAACTAGAAAATATTTAAACACAACACAAGTAGGAAAATATCTCTCTTCTGGGGAAGTTGCATGAACATGCAGTAATGCAACTCCAACACAAACAAGTGCATCTGGTCACCATTAAGCACCTCTCCTTGGTGTGTAAGCCAGGGAGGCACGAGCGTGTTGCAAGGCACTGGTACAGAAGTTCTTTCTTTAGCCACGGAGATCAGAGAGGGGAGAGGTTTTTTGGCAGTCCCTGGTTTTATCCACGGAGTTTTGCAAAGTTCACCCAAGTAGCATCAGAGTTTACCCGCTGGATTAGGTGAAACTGGATCCTTTCCAGGTCGCTATCAGATTTCACAGGCAGTAAACCCACGTACAACAAGAGGTTCGTTTGTATCATTTTGGAAGGGTCCCATGAGGCCGAGGGCAAGCCTGGGACTCACCCAGCAGAGTGGGTGCTGACTGCGCACCGCATTACCTTACACTTCAAGGAAGTGCTTTCTGCCTGGTCTCTCCTCCCCCTTCCCACACTGCAATCTAGCACGATAAGAGCCAAAAGAAGCAGGAAAAGAGACCAAGTTATAGACAGATGCATTGCACTGAATTACACCATGGTGACCTGAAGCTACATGAAGGATAAATTTCCCAAAACTAAATTTCTAGTTTAGCCTCAATAATATCTACCTGAAGGAATTTATTTCCAAGATTGCACATCCCTCAAGAATATCAGAAGTAGTGAAATAATTTATAAAAACTGAGTGGGGTGAAACAATGCTAAATATAAGTTGTACCTGTATCTCAGAAAAATCTCAACTGCTACTTTAAATTTCAAAGCAATAGAAATTTCACTCTGAATGCCCCAGAGGTAAGAAATATAAGTGGTGCCAATCAGTGCATCCAGTTCTATTGCCCCTCAGCCTGATTATTTTTGGATAAAATATCCAAGGTTTTCCAAAACAAATTCAATTCTGAAATGAATCCAAATCTGAAATCATCAGGATTCTCTTCACAGGTTTCAAAGGGTTTTCAATCTGGTCTGTTAAGTGAGTCATTAATCATTTTTAAAATTGGAAGGGCTGATTTAGCACACAGTTAAGGATTTGAGGCCATGTACACAGAAACTAGTAGGATTTTCTAAAGTCCAACGCTGTCCAAGCTCTTCTCTCATTTAGGTCAGCAGAAGTGCTAACACTGAGTGTTTTTTAAAATTCCTCTGTGCTGCTTAAATTTAGCTACATTAATCCTTCGGTACTGGAAAAGGACTACACGTCTCCATACAGGGCCTGATCCTTTGCAATTTACATATGAGTAATGTCATATGCTTAATGGTCTTGGTGGGATTATTCCTCAGTGTCCACTACCACTGTAGCTAGAATCATTTATAGAAATCCAATAAAGATTTATTATTCATCAGTTTGCTTGCTCAGATTCTTCCTTATTGATTCTGTAATAGCCCTTGCTGTTTATGATTTTGGTTCATTATATTCCAAGCCATTTCTTTTTCCTTTATTGTTATAACACTATAAGCAAAGTAAAATGCAATAATAATTTTAAATAAGCTTGTGTATTCCACTTCACCAGTGCTGACAGACAAAATGTCACATATTGCTTCTTTTTTCTTAAGAAGTTACTATTCTCTCTCAGTTGCATAATCCTAATACAAAGTAAAAAGTATTTGAGGGTTTGTTTAAAATGATTCAGTTTCATTATACTGTTACAAGTGGTGCTGACAGCAAAACCACTTGCTTGCCTAAAATAAAATGAAACATAAAGGATTTCTTTTCTTGCTTATGGAAAGTTTTGCAGGCTACCTTATTTTATTAGTTTTACAAAATTAAAATCTCACTATCTCAAATTTCACTCAATTTCTACCAACTGAATAGCAAACTTCAAGTATTATTGGAGCTTTATCAGCTTAACACAATATTTTTAATGGTTGTGTGTGTTAGTAAACAGTTCTGTCTCCTGTTCGTTACTATGTCTTCCTTCACCTAGATAACAACCTACAGGAATCCAACAGGCAGGATTTAGTCCCAGCTTGTCCAGGACAGGGAAGAGTCTGAGAACTCTGCCATTTCTTAAAGGAAGATTACAAATGAAAGCAATAGCCAGAAGAAACCCTTCCAAACTTTCATAGTGTGTAATTACAGAAAAGAGCTGCTCAACTATTTATGAATTAGAAAGAAATCTCTCTTTAGCAGTTGCTTTACTTAGCAGCATTAATTTATTTTTATTTTATTTTTTCCTGCAAAGGATAAAACCTCAGCCCTGTCTATTCCCTCAGAATACCCGTCTCACTTCTGCCACCACCCCAGTCAAATAGGAAGAGATCAACATGTTGCAATGAAGGAGCCAGAACGCAAGTAATTTTTAAGATGTTCTGCATGGAGCCCCAGCTGCTCAGCAATTATAGTTGTTAGCATTTGGCGCTTTGCCACCAGCCGACAGCCAAGAAGAAAGAGAACCATAAGGGTTAAATCACAGCTTACAGAGCAAACTTGCTGGCCCAAGGCACACTGCAGAGGTGGCCAAGAAAAGCAAGAGCACAGGAATTTAGCCACTTGCTCTAACACTAGCAGTAGAAAAATGGCAAGCTGATCGTAATTCCTCTCTACTACTCTGATAAACCGCCCGTGAAGCCCAGGAGAATTCTTCTCCAGTACCACACATTCTTGGCATACACTTGATCTAAGATTTGTTTTTGTCTTAATTGTAAATAAATAAATAAATAAAATTAACCAGCCAGTTCAACATCTCTCTTTTACCTAATACCCACTCACTTTGTCTCAAAAGTTAGCTTTTGTGGACTGAGCCCACTTTCAAAAAGCTGAGAATTTGGGCTACTGATATCCCCTTTAAATTAATTTTTTGATTATTTTTTCCCTATCCAGTTAGTTGTTTTTTTATTTTATTTTATTTTTTTATTTTATTTTTATTTTATTTGTTTTGTGTTTTTGTTCTTTTTCATGGTGCTTGAAAATCTGAACAAAATACTTCAAGGGGACAAAAAGATCATCTTTTCAACTTTCCAGTTCCTTGCTAGATAGCTGTGGGCTTTGGTGCCATAGAAAACATTATGGAAACGTTAGTTGGGGCCGGAGACTTCATCCACTCTGTAGCTGATTTCCTACACAGGAAACTCAGACCTAACAAAAAGGAACAGGTGCTTACTTCCTATCAGAAACTGATCATATGTGCCCTGTGCACACTATTTCATACAGTACCTAAAACTCTCTGCCTGCCCCTCTTGCAGAGTCAGAACAGCACCCAAAGAAGCAGTATTAGTCTTTAAGAAACAGAAACAACACATTCAAACCACCCAAATGAACATCATCAGTTCAAGACTACAGGAGAATGAAGTTTCTTCCCCAGGCTACCCTACTCTTCCAGATACTCAGTTCTGTATGACTATTAAATAGATAAAGAACGTTCCGCTCACAAATCAGAGTCCGAGGTTACAATGGCAGGAGTAGTAATACAGACATCTGATATCAAGAAAGGTACACACGGTAACAAGATGATGTGCTTACATGTTCCATTCATCACTTATTGAAGAACACTCACAGGAGATCACACTGGCTTCTCATTAACATCAAGAACCACTAAGTTCTCTGCACCTCACCTTTTCCTCTCCCTTCGCTATACAGAAGGGCAGACAGGCACAGATGCAAACTGATTGTTGATTTTTAAAGCTGAGCCGCAAGTGCCTGCCATGAAGCCAGGAAATGGGTCTGAGTTAATGCTGCAATAATTGGAAAGCCCATAATTGAGGCAAGCTGCTACCTCATCTGTGCAGCCAGCCCTGCCCTCACACCTGAAGGGCTGGTGCTAGGAGGAAATAGAAGCTGTTGTTTTCTGAGCCCTGTTTGAGGAGAGCTGTTTCTTCAAGTGGACACAGTCAGTCAGGTGAGACCTTCCTTGCGTAAAGAGAAAAAGTCCAGCTGACTGCAAGAACCAGCGAAACCAGAAAAGCTGCAGAGGCTGTGAAAAATCACTTTGCAATGATTCTACTGTAGTAATAGCCAACTACGTCAAGGAGCAGAAAGGATGAAGAAATGCTAGAGGACTAAACAGGCTTGGGGGATTTGGGTTGAAAGAACACATACAGTAATGCTATGCTAAGTTCACCAGAAAAAAATATCAGGCTACAGATACCAAATATGCTGTTCAAGAGTAGATGCACAACACAGTAGATATGAAGAACTATTGCTATAACTGTAATTTAATGTCCCTTTGCTTGATTTCACCATTGAAGTGCCTAAAATCTGGTAGTTCTGAATAATTCAGAACACAAAATAGAAGCAAGTCTTAATGGTCAGACTAGGAATATTTTTGTAACCATAAAGTTACAATATTCAGATTCTTGGAAAACCTGGTTTCCAAGTATCTGCAGAATCCAGAATCTTGGGACACATGAGAGAAATGTATACTGGAAACAGAATCATGCTTAATCCTCACGTCTGTGACAGGCAGAGATCGTGAAAAGAATGCTCTTATAAATACAAGGGATCCATGTTGTTAAGCTTCTCTTCTCACTCCAGGCAAATCTTACAACAGAAATGTGAGTGTTTTGAAAGTGCTGGAGATTAAACGAAGAACCAGAGAAAAAGCAAAATCTACACTGACCCCAAAAGACGTGGAGGCGGCAAATAGCAGTAATGTTTCTGTGGCTGCAGAGCCGAAGGCAACTTAGCCTCTCTCATTATGACTGAGCAGGCTCAGTTCACATAAACTTGGGATGTTCACATGCAAAGAGGTTATTGCATGCCATCTGATTCATGGCAACTGCCTGTGCACGTGCTCTGAGTTTGCAGCTCAGGTAACTGGAATTAGTTAATTCCCCTCTTTTATTCAAAGCAGAGGGCTCAGCCAACATGAATTACTTGACAGTTTTCACGAGCTAAAAGCATACATTTAAGATTGTGGTAGATCAGCTGATGTGCAGGAAATGTTTACCACATATAAACTTTCACTTGTGTTTATGTTTTGGGTTCCTCTTTTATACTGACTGGGGGATATTTCTTTTATTTACACATTTACACATGTTAAAAAGCAGTCGTTGGCACATATACTGGAAAGCAATAATCATGACTGGTTGCTGCTTGAATGTTTTATTCCTGCTATACCACAGATGCAAGACAATATACCAATTCTTTCTGCAAACCTTGCCTTTTTAGCAAAGGCAAATGACTACATATTCAGACTGTTCTCAGCTGGGGTTCTCATCATCTGGGCTTCTCCCTGTTTGTGCTCAGCTCTGTTTCATTTCAAATCTGGGTTTGCATTCTGCACTCATTGGGTTGATCAAACTTCAGCTAACCATGCCAGACCATCTCTTAACTTCTCATCAGCTTCTCGTATCCCACCAAGTAAGATACTTCAATGCTGCCTCAAATCAGACTGATTTCCAGTGCCAATTACACAGCACACTAATGGCAACCACCCGCCAATGCTGAGTCTTTTGGTTGGTATCTGACATACATTGGAGATATGAGGGGTTACGCTGTGCTCCAACTTGGTGGATAGATCCTACCAGCAGGACTCTGTCACCACTTAAAGTTTCATTAGCTCTGAATCATCAAAATAATATTGCTCCACAAAGTGATTTCTAAAAACAGAAGCTCAAAATTTAAGAATATTCTCCCCAGGCTGATATTATGATTCAGACTTAGCTTCTGTGTGATCCTTTTCATTTGTGAATCTGAACATACAGTGTAAAACTAGGGAAACCGAGACAAGAAAGGAGGAGTCTGTTTCACCAGTGTTGCACAGAAGGACAGAAGCAAATCCAGAAATCGAAAGCACAAGTCTTGCACTTTTACATTCAGAGAACACAAAGGTACTGTGACAGGTTACCTACATACCAACAGAAGTAATATCAGAAATTAATTGCAAGTCAGCTGCATGTGGCTCTAAATGGAAAAATGGACCACAAAGAAGTTTAAAAACATTTACAAATGCATGTGCTTTTCTTTCTACATAGATTAATCTATAAATGTGAGTTATAACTCATTCTTTCTGAATATTTGTGTCTAAAGTACCATTCAAACAATTCTCTAACATCTACACATTACTGAAAAGATTTTCATTATATCATAATTAAAAATTAAAACTGGAAAGACAGAAGCCAGTAGATTCTGTGATCTTTTAGCTCTTTATAATTTGTGTGCAAATGCATACAATTATATTATGATGCTTTAATATAATAGAAAATGTAGCTTGAAAATACCTTAAAATAAAGCAAACTTGACTGCGTTGGTGAGCTATTGTGATAAAAAATTAACATGTTTGGGAAAGCCTGATTTGCATTACACAGTGCCTGTAATCAAATTACCTCTAAATGCTATGCCATGTCACACTGTGTTTGAGATGTTGCTGTCAGAAACATATAGATACGCTCTGCAGTTTGACTCAACCTGGCTTCCTTTTAAGCGATCATGTATGCCTCTGAGCCATTGCAGCCAAACGGTGGTAAAATACAGAGGTTGGCAATTCAATTTCATTCAACCTTTCAAGAAGGAAAGAGCCGATAAGCTTTGCTTGTTCGTGTCGATGATAATATTCAGCACAGCCTAAATCTAATTCAATAGGTTTGCTCCCGCTCTCTTGTCACATTGTCATTTCCGAACCCTGTCCCCCGCCACCCCCTCCCTGTTCCAGCCGCAGCAAAACTTTTTGAAGCGCTTAACCCAGGACCAGAGCCTCCTCCTGAGTGGAAGGTGCCGTGCTTTGAAGTGAGCCCCTGGTTTTGTGCACGGGGCCGGCCTGGGCCTGCTCAGGTGGCGGCTGCCGGGCACCATCTCCAGTGACCTCATTGCAGCCACAGATGTTTACTGCACTTTCAGTGAGCTGCGAAAAACAGAGCAGTAAAGTAGGCCAGCTTGCGGGAAGGCTGTTACCCACAATTCATGGAAAAATGCCGGATAGTTCCCACTAGGTTGTGGTCGGCTAGGAAACGGCAACTTATTAATCTTGTGTCAGAGGGCCAGCTGCAGGCCTGGCAGTTACCATATTTCACCACCAACTCCATGTCTGGACAGCCATTGTCTTTTTTTATGAAAAACTCCACAAATCAGCTGCTTTTTTCCTCCCCTCTATGTGCAGAAACGGAGCTCGGGGGCTGAGGTGGCTCTGGCGCATCATCCGCACGGCGGTCAGGTTTGCTAATTCAGAGCGACCGCTTAGTTTCCAACTTTAATGATATTCCCTCAGCATATCACTATGGTTGCCTGGCGACCGGATTTGAGCTAGGCCTCTCATTTGATTCCCACACATCAGACCCTGAAAAGCACTTTTTTTCCTCCCTCCGCTTTTGATTCTGGCTCCTCTGAAACCCTTCCCCCTGCGGTGCCGGTATGGGTGGGCAGCGCGGTGGCAGAACAAGGCCAGGGGTGACGGGAGGCCTGGAGGCTCCTGGTCACACATCAAGGCCTGGAAACAAAGCCGCCAGGAGCCCTTCCTGACAAACACAAATTCCCTGCAGAAAAAGCAAATTTGGTCTTCCCTTCGTAGCGTGGGTGTCATTTTAAGACTTTCCTTAGACACTTTACTAAATCTGACGCTTTCCATTGTTTTTCAGGCCATTTCTCACAAAAGGCTTCCTATTATCAACAAGTTGCTATTGGAGTAAGCAAACAGCTTGTGAAGGCCTGAAATAATCTAATAAGCAACGGGCTTGCGTGCTTTATGTACCCATATCTTTATAGGATACAAAGTTTGTTTGGATACATTATTTTCCTCTTTAGTTTGCTTAGTTTCAATTAAAGTACCCTTTTACAAAGAACATTTTTGTGTAGCTCCACACCCTCCTCCCCAACCATACTCACAGTCTCACTCCACAAAGTACAGTATATCAATAAATATATTTTTCATCAACTGACTCGAATAAAAGAATTTTTAAAACATTCAGTTTCCTGGTGCAATTACAGGTCTGATCCTTAAGACAGGTAAAAGGACTACATTGACTTTTTTATTCTCTTTGCGCGACTGAAAGTCTTCACAAAGTTAAAGGATTGACTTTGCTGGAAGCCAGATCAGCTTACACCAGCTTAAGCTTTAGTCCTGCATCTTTAATGTACCATGGCCAAAATAAATGTTACCTATAAAAAAAATATTTGTTCTACAAACAAAGCCCAGAATCATTCCAATAACTAAATAAAATAATGTTAAAATAACAAATTGCATGAGGAAAGAAGAAATATCACCAGCTATATAATACTTTACATAAATCATTTTTATAGGATTACTATCAAGGAAAATGTGATTAGCTGAGTAATTTACTAAAGGTTAAAGTAACGTGAATATACTTAAATATAGTGCTCTGCTTCTTGTTTGCATTGATTTCAGATCATTCCCTTTACAGCCTATTGACGGATATAAAAATTCATCATTATTTGTTGTAAACCACTATTTAGTGCTGAGCAAAGTTCCACTGAAGTGGTAATATATCACGAACAGGAGCAGATCAAACCTTATTAACACACATACTGTACTAGAATCACCTCATCTTTTGTACTGTTTGCAGTCTATGTTGTTTAGAGATCCTCACAAACCCTCAGCTTCTGAAGTTGTTTAGTTACATGAGAACCTTAGCTCATTATTTTTTTAAAGAAGTTTGTAGCCCTCGTGTTTGTAGAAAATCTGAATTGATGTTCAAAAAAAAAAAAAAAATCCACCACTGCCAAATGAGAGTTCCTTATACTTAGGGTTTTTGTATTTAAGATTTCTTAAATTTTCAGAAAGCTTCCACTGTGCAAAGACCGATACACAATTTCTCTGTTCCTTATCTTAAAATCCTGACTAACCTCAATGAGAGACATTTAGCCTTAACTTGTCACTGTCACAGTGAAAGTTGTGTTGGGCATGGACTATCTAGACACTGACCAACTCAAACTAGAGAGTTCAGTTGTGATATACAATACCATTTGAGTACTGCATGGTGAAATAAAAAGCTAATACAACGATAATGTGAAATCATGCTAGTTTACAGGGAAAGAATGATACAGTGGGATTTCAGAGTGGGGAGGTTTTCTCTTGCCCTCTGCCCTCAATTAGTCCCCCACTTGTCAGCATTGTGATCTCACTACAATATATGGGGGACCTTTGAAACAATTCTCTCTTCAGGGACTGTTGTTTTGCATCGCAGGGTGAAGAGCAGAGCAGGCCACTGGGCATATCTCCTCCTCCACAGCATAACAGTAGGAGCACCTCATCCCTATATGCCCTGTCCTGTGATTCCCAATCCACATGGGATATGTAGCTGCCTTCTACAGTCCAGCCCCTATCCTAACTAATAACATTAGGGATACTTAACACAAATGTGTTTTGCACTATTACAATAGTATGGTATACCACTAATTGCTTGTTACAACCCCACCTAAGGCTCTCAGCCAAGGAGTTGAGTTCCAGAGATGGGACTTGCAATTGCAAGTGTCACATCTTTGAAAATCTGTTGAGAAAAAAGGTTGCCAGCTGGGAAATGAAGAGTATGTTGCTAGAGCTCCACAACCATGCAGGGAAATCCCAAAAGCTAATAATGCATTTGCACTCTGTATGTCAAATTAATTCTCCTAGGAGTTGTAGACATATGAAACAAGCTGACCTCACTGAAGTTTATTTCATGACAGACAATGCTGCTGGTGTGAGCTGTTATCGTCTCTGAATGATAACTCCTACAGGATAGAAAATAACTTCTGGTGCAGGAGTAAATTGTTTTACAGATCTACACTGAGACAAATTGTGCTCAGTAACATCAACAAGAACAGCAGAAGAGAAGCATCCTCATTTAAACATTGGTGGGAAAGAGAATTTTGTCTGCTGTACATAACTTCAAGGGAAAACTAATAAAAAACCACATTGGAATTCTTCAAAATACTTTTGGACTGCTCTAGCTATAAATAAGTGTAGCTCAAGTACACCTTGTGAAATGTATGCTCACAGGAACACAGAAAGGATTTGGATGTGAAGTCCCCATTGTTATTTGCAAATTTCTTTGGGAGAATAAATACCTTAATGTTTGAGCTAAAAGTAGTTCTAACCTTTCCTCTCTCTCCTTGAACCTGGTACACGAGCAAGATCCTTACTCTTTACTCAGCAACAACTAAACGTCTTCACAAGTTAACAGATTTCAACTAAGTCTTTTTTTTTTTAAATCAATCATTTGCAATAGCTGTTATCACTGAAGATCCACTACCTGCAGCAACATTTCTCACTTACTTATTAAGTTGTTAAAGAAGCTGTTTTGTACAGTACACTCCTGACATGTTAAAAAAGAATGTTTTCAGATTAGTGTTCAAGCTTCATTTTTCTTTTTGCTGAAAGTTTTAATTAATACATTAAACACGTTGTAGCTGTACAGATGGGTAAAGGAGATATCTATTTATACATTCTATTGATTCGGTTATTCTAATGTTTAGTAGCATTATGCTATACATGCAACAAGAACATTGTGCCCTTTGAGAGTTGCTTCCATATTGTTGAGTCTAAATTGAAATACACACACACACAGAAAATCCCATCTGCAATAATGGGATGTATGCCACAGTAAACTACCCTCCCCCACTCACTGCAGGTATTTTTGAGAAAGAAAGGTAAATGTTCAATAGTGCATGCTGCTGGGGGACAGGTTCTTGGTGCCATCTGGAAATAGGATTGCCTTGTAGTTAATTATTTTACATTCTTTCAGCTCTCTGCAGAGCACCCAAAACCCACAAATTTATCAAATAAGTGCTTATTATGAAAGCTTTATTCTCCTCTATTGCAATGAACTGGGGCATTAGTAACACTTCAATTTTTGTTGTTTTTCTTTTGCTGTGACACAGTGTAGTTTTGGCTTTGGGCTTTCACTACAGGTCAGAATTTTGGTATAGGAAACCTATCGGGGACTGCGTTAATAGACTGGATTTTTCTTAGCAGTTACTTAATTATATTATTTCCAGTGAACACCAGGGACTGGATTTGATAGCCCAGGGAAGCTCTTCTGAAGTCTGTGATCCTAACTGAAAGGCAGTGGATATGGCTATAGTCAAATTAGGTAAGAGAGTACAGAGTTATTACTTTCATTTACTACCCGTGGAATCTTTTAGTTGTTTAAAAATCCTCAGCAAGTATATAAAATATATATATATATATTTTTAACAACAAAAAAATCAGAATTCAAAAGCAAAAATAGACATCATTAGCTTCAATGTTGCTCCCTGAAATAAAAATTAAAAAAAGTAGTTCTGGTCACGCTATCTATATATAAATCTGTGATGATATTCATGGGATATTTAGAGTCCCAGTTTTTAGAAAAATGTGTTGACTGTGGGACAGGAGAGAAAAATGACCAAACTTAGAAAGGAAACGTCATGCCTTGCATCAGCTATTCAAAAACAAGGAACCAGAGAAAAAGTACATCATATTTCTCCCTTCAGATTTCTCGTGTTTTAGTAAGCACGACAGGTTAAAAAACTCTTTGCCTAATACATGACTTTTACTTTGATGTGATTTGTTTTAGGTCACAAAAAGTTTGGCCCAATTTCCACTGATTTGGGATCCAACCAATCATGAATCAGAAGCAGAACCAAGAATAGATCTAAGGAGTTCTGACTCACAAGCCACCTCTTTCTCAAAACACCCACTCCCTCCCAATCAGACAGACGTCCCTTGTTTCTAAATAAATGCATTTAGTTACAAAATGGATTTATTTATTTTTAGCAAAAATTGCGCATAGTGACAAAATTGTCCATTCAGTTAATGACAAAATATATTCTGTTGCATAAGATTCACATTCACACACAAAATTCCCACTCTTGCCATAATTAATGCATAGATTGAAATTATAAGACATCTAGAGATGCTGATGTGTCACTGTCTGAACACCCCCAATTTCTCTTCATTTGTCTTTCACCCTTTTAGAACGTGATCATACCTCAATACTATGAAAAGTCACTGTGCATTAGAACAACAACAAAAAAAATGCATTCATATTACTTCAAAATGCAAGAAGCAGTTGCCTTCATCAATCCAGTCCAACTCTATAAACTTCCTGAGGTAGAACAAGCTGTGATAGCTACATCCATGAGCTAACAGCTTGGCCTTGTAGGTCAGACTGTTGAGAAATGTACATGTCTAGAGTAGAGTGCTTCTGGGCATAAGCTTTGCTACTGCCAACCTTCATGAGAATATCTGCATTATGCAAAAGCAAGTGAAAAATGAATCCTGAAATGTTTCCTATTCCTTAAATCACCACGATACCTCAAGTCAAAAATCTTTCATCTGCGTGTGTTGTTAAAATAAGATTCATGAGTGATGCAGAGAATTTAAATGAAGATAAAATTATCTCACTGTGATTTAATTACCTCAATTATCTGAGTGGAATAGTGCACAGGCTGGCCCAATGCAGACCCACCTCTGATGAACAAACCACACTGGATAAAATAAAGAGCAAATCAAATCACTGCATAACATTTGTAATGAAACTAATCCCAAGGATAAAAGACGCCGTTTAATTTCCTGTCCTCTACTTCTCCCTTTTTCACTTGCACATTCTAGAGTCAGAAATGAAAATATTTTAACTTGGCAAAAAAATAAATTTCTGTCCTAAATATTCTATGTATATTTAAGACACACACTTGTCGTTTTGGAAATCTCACGGGAAAAAAAAAAGCATACCCTTAATAACTGCCAGCTGCAAATGCTTTGGAGTGGCTGGGAAGTTTCTGAATGAACTTTCAGGGATATAGGAAGCCTCATTCTCCCTGCTGTTTTCTGAAATGTTTTCAAAAGTATATAACCTTTCACTGCAGCGATGATCTGAAAACATGTTTGTTTACCACTAAGATGATCCCCATTTTTATTTTTATTTTTATTTATTTTTATTTCGTTGCCAGAATTGAGTCATAGAGAGATAAAATGACTGGTCTGAAATCAAATTTGTGTCACAGCCTGGCCAGTAAAAGGCCTCAGACTATTCAGTCTCCAATCATGAGACCATCTCTCCTTTCCCCAGCACTCATTAGAAGACTGGAATGTGCATATGGCCAGAACCTTCCCATGCGTGGGAAAAAAAGATCTGTCGTATGTAAGTAATGTTTTCCTTTAATGTCTTCATATTACATCCATTAGAGAAACTAAGGATGATTTTGAATAAGAAGGTGGGAGGCAATTTCTCTTACCAGTATAAACTGAATCGATCCAATAGGCCTGTGGACATTTTCTGATTTAACCTGCTTTTGTGTAAGCAATAGGTTTCCAAAGCCTACTGTATTTCCCCGTGACTGCTCTGTCACTACACGATATGAATGAATGCTAAAAATAACACGTTCTATACTGTGGCTACCTAGTATGGATTTCATTCAGCCTGGGTTTGTGTATAATTCTTATTATGCCTTCACAGCACCGATACAGAGGAACTGCAACAATGGTCTATTATTGTGTAATATGGATCTAGAATGCAGAATAAATGTATTTAACACACAGCCTAGTATTGATCTCCTTAAACAAAGAGTTACCGTAATTCAATGTAATCTCATCCGCTGTGTTCAGTACACTAGGCCCTAAACATTTGATTACAAAAAGATGACAAGCCATGGTAGAGTGCCACAATATAGCCAAGAAGCGATGAGATTTCGCAGTGCAATCACATTACCACAGTGTTACATTTTCTAGATAGGCTGTGAATAAACAAAAAATTGAGCCACTATATTTCACAGAATGTTTACACTTTATGCCAAAATCCATCTCCCCAGATACCTGGTTCCCTTGAACGCTTCCAGTTAAAACCAACTCCTAAGCTAAATCTGAATTATTTCTCAAATGATAGTCACACAATCTGAGAAATTATTTAATATTAGCCACTGGCAAAAAGAAGCCAGCTGGCACTAAGCAGCCATGCACCACGTGAGCAACAATTCCCAACCTGCCATTAGCCTGATACATGTAGGAGACGCACTCAGGACCACCCTTGTCAGTGTATCAGTGAAATGATGAACTGTTCCCTGAAGGAAAACTTGGGCTCTTTTTTTTTTTTTTTTTCCCCCCAAACAAGATTTATATTAAGTTATATATGAATAGCATCTCAGAAGAATTTGCTCATATGCAGATTTTAAACTAGCACAGCCTTTCAAAGGAGACAAATTCATCATGTGAGATGTCCCAAACCTAATAGGTAAGTGGTGCAACAACACAGATGTTCAGGACAGATTTAACATCTGAGCTTCACACCTGAAGAGCAGCTCACAGATAATGGAGCCACCCAGGGTAGCACAGTAGCAAAGACACAGGAAATATGAGCAGCCTCACATTAGGATTACATGCTTTGTAGAAACAATACCCCATGTTAAGCCTCTTCAGTGATCAAACTTGAAATACAAATTGGGGACGTGAATATAGCTAAGGTTGCAATTAAAAGTTGTAGAAAATCACTTTATGTACAGGTTTAGAAGAGAAGAGTTTGAAGCTGCCATGCTCCAGTGGCTTAGAGGAACAATTGCATTTATAAAAAGAAATTATTTAGCTTATTAAACCTTTGCAAGCTTCTGTTGTCTGTAAGTTGTCCGACTGCAGCACGAAACTCATATTTTAGCCTTTTTTTTTTTTTTTTTTTTGTCTATATTTAACACATGTTAGCTACTGATTTGCTGTGTGTGCTTCGATAAAGTAAATAGGAAGGACATTGATTTAAAGAAAAACAAGACTGGACAGAGAAGCACCTATTACCAACTGTTAAAAAGACAAAAGAAGAAAAACTTAAAATACTTCATCACTTAGTTAATGGTATTTGTGTTTATAACTAACATCAGCAGCCTTTGGAAAAGAGATTGCAGAACAGCCTCGAGAAGAATGAAATCTCTATGGAGTATGTTCAAAAGCCAAGTCAGCCTGTCAAACAAGCAACAAGGAACTACTCGAAACTTGTTTCAATTTACACTGGAAATTAAAACTGGAAAATTAAAACTGAATCTTCACATGGGAACAGTTCTGCTCTCTTTTACAGCAAACGTGTAACCTCTGATATGAAAAATACCATCTAAATGTCCTGGGCCAGCAGAGCAGCAGCTTGGCTGCAACGGAGCTGTCCTACTTAGAGAAAAGCACAGTCCACAGCATTGTATCTAATCCATGTCAGTATTTCTACAGCCTCCATCTAAGGGTTTTGTGTGCACCGGGCATCAAGCTCCCAGTTTGTCTGGGTTACTTCCAAAAGCTGAGAGCGCAAACAAGGCTGCACCGTCCCCGCAGCACAGGCCCTGCGCTGTGACAATGCACCCTTGTCACAGAAGCTGCCACAGACCCGTAACTTTGCAGCCCTGCACTAGTAGGTCCCTCTATAATGTGGCTCATTCCCTTCACTGTCCCCATGTAGCTCTACCTCGAAATGCCGATGCACTGATGTCAGCATTTGAAATGAGCTTGCTCAGGAGTGCCTAGATTAGCTGTGTTGCCAGGCTCTAGCCACTCTAACCCCCTTTTCCACTTCAGTGGGCTGAGCTTTTGACACTCTGAAAAGCACCATTTAAAATTAATTAAAGCTCCTTATTTTGTACCAAATCTCACCAACCCTGTTTATTATGTTTTATGCAGGGTGGGGGGTTCAAGTCAGCAAGGTGTTCTGGGCTGTGTTACCAAAACGCACGAATGAGGAGATATTTGAAGAGTAAACAGGATGTGAACTGTGCTTGTTTCCACAAATCACAGTTTTTGATAGATTTCTGGACTCCTCTGGTGGAATTCACACTGAAAGACAAAGCCAGCTTTCTGGCAACAGCTTAAGGAGACTTTACATAATATTATTTTTTATTACTGTGCATAATATTATAAAGTTTTAACTTGTGTGAAATGCCAAGTGAATTTTTAAAATCATTTGTTATTATCTGTCACAAAATAGTTTAACAGACATGATCAACTATTTGCCAGTCTATTGGCTACAGCTGATTTATGAATGATTTTTTTTTTGGTTAGCTGGAGGCAAATATTTTCTTTTGGTTTCCTCTTTCCGAAAGATCTCGTGCCCATCTGATAAAATCAGTAAAGGAATCTGAAGCTTTTTTTACTGTGTGTTTGAACCATCACCCACAAGATAGCGTAATGCAGTCATGTAAATTTGTGCATACACAATTTTATTAGATGACTGCTCATTGTGAAGGGGATCACAACAGTGAACTAATCCAGCACATGAAGTGTTCTTCAACACTTCATATTTGGCAAACATCAAATTTCTGAACTATCCACCAAAATGTAAATGGGATACTTGATATTCAAACTAACAGCAGGTTGTCCCTTACAAAATAGTGTTCTTTAAATGTTCGGCATTGATTGTACAGCACTCAGCACTTCCATGGTATTTTGAAATATGATGTTGACAAACACTGAGCAGCAAAAATATAACACAATAGGTGCAACGTAAAATATATAAAAACAACAGTGAAAGGCAAACACCTCATTCAGAGCGCGGTGGCATGAAACCTGATGTAGCTGCTGTATTCATGATCCAGTGAGCTCAGAGGATGCCCAGCTAGTCAAAACAATTAGTCTGACACATCATTACTCATAGTGGAACAGCTTCACTTTACATTACTTTAGACAGGGCAGTAGCATAATAGGCTCTTCAGACTTTTACAGCAAAAACAATCTCTTGGATTCAAATGCAGTTACACGTCTGTTAAACCCTCCTTTCCAAACAAAAGAAAAAGGGAATTTTTAGATAGAATTTGAGTTATACACAGAGATGACTGCAGAAGTATAAACATGAGCAATTATGGGGGATTTCTGTGAGGAAGTTTTGTTTTTTTTTTCAGTTTTGATTTCTGTTATGTACAGAACAGTTTATTAAGAAATAACGTGTCAGAATCTAGTTCTAAAATTAATGCATTCTAACCCTTATGCTGTAGTCTCAACTTTAAACAAACTCAACTATGTGATTATGCCAATTCCCTATTGACCTTATAGATAGGGTAATTTAAATATAACAATGTACAGAGAACTATTTCTTTATATTTACTCGTGCTTTGCAAACACTTTGCCAAGAAAGCTTCCCTTCAAGAGGAAGGCTAAGCAGGTGTATGCTTATTTCTGTAAATATCTACAACACAAATTTACAAAGGAAATACCCTTTCATTTATGACATTTAAAGGACTCTTCTTTGCTCCTAAGCATCCTGACTTATAAAAATATCCTTGCACTGGTTAAATCCAGTTCACCATTGCTCTGCACTTTGTGCAGACACTTGTACCTAGTGCTGAGAGTGTATATAATATTTCCAAATCAGAAGAGCACGGATTTATGCACTACCACCAGCATAAACAAATGATAACACAACACATAAGGCAGGGGAGAATCGGGCACCAGACACTACAGTCCCCCCAGAGAGACTCTCTAGAACACCGATGCTGCTATAAATTCCCTTTTAATCAGGAGGTGTCTTCCCATACATCCCTGTGAGTGCTGAATCAGGCCACTGGCAAATATTTCCACAAGGGGTACATAAGGGTAAAGAGCTCTCAGGGACATTAACAGGAATTCAACAGCACTGACACAGGAGAGACTGAGACCTTAAATCTCTTCTGTTGCAAAGTCAATTGACAAGGATAAATAAATTAAAAATAAAATGTCTCCGCATTGTTTATGAGGCTCCCCTAGACCCTGCTGCCAGCCCTATGCCACCTTTCTGCTGGGATGCCACAACAGCAAACCAGCTCAATGATGACTCTTCAGAAAGAATCTCTTTCTCATCAGGATTTATTTTTAATCTGGCACAATTAGAATCAAGTGTCACCTTCTCCCCCCCAACACACACAAATAATCATGTTGATATGGCTGAGGAGCACAAATAGCGGCCAACAGTTTGGCGAGGTAAAATTTTCCTCCTGAAAAATAAAAAGGTATATGCACTGATACCTTTGATTGCATAGAAACTGTTGTAGTGGATGTAACCCATGTCCAGCCAACCTTGCATCTTCTCCGAGAGTTATGCTGATTTTTATTTATTTTCACATGCATTTTACGTAACGCCAAGCACATTCTCTGATCCCTGAATTAGCAATCAACAATTATTTTCAGGGAAGAAAATGCATACATTGAAGCCCAACGTTTGTTTCTGTGGACATTTGTGCTAATAAAGTTTATCTGCGGAGATGCTTGTGGAGACTGAAAATAGAGAGCCAAAGAAATTTGGAGAACTAACATGAAGACCCAGAGTCATTTCCAAGTCCGGTTTCCTCCTGTTAATGATGGGGCACCCACAGCTTCTCTGGGCAACCTGTTGCAGTACCTCACCACCCTCATAGTAAAGAAAGACTCTTACACCAATTATTTAAACCCATCTCATGCCAAACTCTATCAGTGTTTAGGTGTAATATGGAAATAAAAAGTTGAACTCGACTATCCCATATCTGCACTCCCCAGAGGAGCAAGGATCCACAGAGTTCCTTTATCTCTCTGGCTAAAAGAAAGATAAACCAAGTGCTCTCCAATCAAAACACCATGGAAGAAATCCTTCTAACAGTCATGTATATGCACCACCACCAGCAAGCTGATGTTACTAAGTTGGGGATTTTTATATTAAGGAAAACAAACAAAATCTCAGCCTAACATAGTGACTTGCTCTTTTTTTATTATTATTATTTTTAATTGTTTTTATGTCCATCAGTGAGCACCCATCACGGTATATTTCTACCTTTCTGAATATTAAAGTTTATGTATATGAACTGAAGCCATCAACTAGGTTCTACACATAACTGATCCATTTATAAATCTCCCACTGCTCATTGCATCCTACTGACATGACAGATTTTCTCCTCCCCACTACCATGGAGTAGCACAAACAAGTATTTAAACAAAAGCGAAACATCATCAGTGCACATTCTCTTTCTGTGTCAGAATAGAATCGACAAAGGAATAATCCCTTGTTGAGGGTTTTCTCTCTTTTTCCCCCGTTGCTTAAAAGACTATGAACATTTGCTTCCCTTGTTTTCCTAAACAAGTCTTTGAAAAACATCAATTCATCCTGCAGGCTTTAGGAAGTTTACTGATCCTATCGGCTTAATAGCACACTGCTACACTCAAAAGAAGGCACTAGTGCTCTTGACTATTATGTCCTTGTTTAAAGCATGGCAAAGACATCAGGCACTCTAGCATGTCCTTAGTCGTGTACAACTGAGATTAAATAGCAAGATAGTCAGGCGTTACTGAGACCAGTTAGTATTTTTTCACCTCGATGTTACATTTTACTAATTTATTTACATCATCAGAAGGAAATGATTGTTCAGCATCCAGCTGGGCCTTCAGTTGTGCTGTTCAAAGGGAAATCCTTTCAAATGCCAACACAAAGACCAAGGGTTAAAGTCCCAGTTCTGCTCCACTCACAGATACTGGAAGTTGCTTATTGCAGGAGATTTGGGCTCTTCAAGAGTAAGCATATCATAACTAAATCTCTCAGTCTCCTATGAATTGGAAGACCTAAGCCCTGTTTTTTTGAATTTACTATGAATAATGGAATTTGGCTTTCTCCCATAAATGGCAATGAATAGGTTGTCTGAGTTTACTGAAGGAGGGAGAAAAATTGCTAACAAAAAAGGATGACATTTATGTCCCTCCCTCCAGAATTTTAGCATGCGTACTTGTGACCTTGCCCACAGAGTACTTATTGTGCAAGGATACATGGGAGTTGCAGAAAGACAGGGGAGCACGTTGCAACCCTTCACGGTATATATTTAAAAAAAAAAAAAAAAAAAAAAAAAAAGGAAGAGAAAAAGAATAATTGCTTCGATTAAGAGTTTCAGTAGGTGCTTAAAATCTTCTATTCCTTTTACCTTTTACTCAGGTTAATGTGTTGAAGCAGACCATAAGTTCAAAGCAAGATGTGGTGGAGCAGCTGTCTGCAAACAGGACAAAAATACTTCACCTGCACAGAGGGATGCTATTGCTGAGCCTAAAGGAAAAGATATTTTTCTTATCTCACAATCACAGTGTGAAATAACAGCATCCAGCTGATTGATTAAACTGCCAGCACCTAAGGGAAATTACCCCCCTGCCAAATATCAGTGTTCAATCCAGACGGACCAAATTCTGATCTCATTTCTATTGGAAAACTACAGTAAATTCAATGTTTTTATATAACTGCTTTTATAAATGGACTCAGAATCATACTGTACAGATACAATAGTTAATGTTACTGATGAAGGCTAAGAATATCCAAATATCCTCTTACACATTTGTATGCATACCTGTCCCTGAATTTCTGTTTCTGGTTCCAGCTCCTCTCTGCTCTAGAATAAGAGAATGTAAGAAACTGGATTATTAATATTATGTAATAGAGAATTTTTAATGGAGGCAAATCTCTTTGGCAGATCCTGAACTTGTTCTTCTCATTTCTCATCTACTGCACTGATTCCAATATCAGCCTTTTTTTTCTAGAGTCCCGATTCAGAGTAAAAACCCTCTTCAGCAAAACACATGTGAAAAACCAAGGTTAATGGGATTTATGCTAGTACCTTATTCAATAGGTATGGAAAGAAAGACAAGTCTAAATAAATTCCTGACTTACTAGTTCTGCAGCAAACCTAATAATTAACACATCCTTATCCCTCAGAACAGTTTGAAATACCTGCTTAAGTTTAAGCCTACAGTTCATTAAAATTGACAGCATACGAAGAGCCGTTGATTCAATGGCATGCTGAGGATTGCTGGAGATGCTCTTCTCTAGTAGGACCGTAAAGCAATCTAATAGCTTACTTTAGTATACTTGATGTGATACATGTTGTATTTACTGGTGTTTGGTACACATTATGTGCTGATATTTCATAGCAAATAGAACATAAACATATTTCATTTCACTCCAGAGTTTGCCATGCCTATTTTTTGAGATTTTCATAAAAGTGAGCAGTTAATGAGAGATCTTGATAAGGGTTTGGAGTTATTTTTTTCCACCCCATCTCAGACACTCATAAGAGGTTTTTGCTGCTAGACAGTATAGTATGCATTTTTCCTGTACAATTATAGGTAAATGGATATACAAAGAGCATTAATACGACACTCAGATAACTACATATAACTACATGTCTGTATAACCACACAACCAGACATCTATGACCAGCTGACTCTAGACACCTTATTTTGTTTTAGAGGGCTTGCTCCCGCTGCAGCCCATGCAATTTTTCAGTCAGGATGTACTGCCTTTTGGGAGGATGGGGACAACCAACCTCACTTTTCTCAGATGAGTGGTATTATGGACTAATGTCAATACACCAATTTATGCAAGTAAGGTAAGTCTCCAAATTATCGTTTTCTAAATGGAAAACATGTATTAGTTGTCCCTCTCACAATCTATTTCTGAATAGCACTGCAGCATTGAAATAACATAAACAAGCACCTTTATAAATTGGAAAGAAAATAGATGAACATTAAAAACAACACGTTTAGCATAACACTGTATACAATCTTTTTTTATGACCTCGCTTTACATAATTTCAATGATTTGACAATAAAGATTCTTGATGAGTCAAACTGAAGCGGATGCCAAAACTATTCAATATCAGTGAAACGCAGTTTAGAGTCAATAGGATTGGCCATCTAATGACGATTAAGTATGCTATAAATTTAAATCTTTGAACTACTTGTTGAGATTTATTCAGGCAGACAAACAAAGATAACAAAAGTCTTTTGTGCGTTTGTCACTCATTTCCGTTGCTCTGTTGTTGCAGTGTCAAATAATGTCAGTTATTTAAGCACAATTAATGTAATTTTAAATTCTCAACAAATTAAATTATAAAGACTAGCAGTCCAAGGAGGACCCTACCCATTTTTCTTACACATTTTCTTTTTTTCCTCTCCTTGTTTCGAGGTAAATTTTAAATCAATGAAAGGTGAGTTTCAATCCAATTCTTAGAGAAACAGCCCATTTTGCTACAAAATTCATTACCTTTTCACTTAGTTATTTCTCTCTGTTTTCAAAAAGGAAAACTATGTCTTGGGATACAATCCAGGAAGATTTAATATATTTATTTTTTTTATATAACATTTGGAAAAGCCAGGGAGGAGGAAACCCTGTGTTCCAAATGACTCTCATCTATGCCAGGAATACATCTTTTAATTTATGATTGTGTGCATTCATTCATTGCAGGGGTACTTATCTTTTAAATCTTATCCTTGTGTGACTACTAACTTCATTTTAGCAGTATTGGAAGAAGGCTTTTTAAAACAATGCCACAATATAAATGACCATTGATGGAAAACTGGAGGCTTGATAAGGAAATATACAGTTGTTTTTATCTCCTTAATAAAAGGACGTTAAGTCCTTCGTTTAGAAATCTTGAAAATTAATTGAAGACAAAATGATTGCCTATCTGTAGTCTTGCTTAATTAGAATGGGATCGGGAAAGTTATTCTATTACAGCAACTTAAAGCTGGTCATCTTAAAGAAGCAAAATTACCACCCATTGTGCCTAAATTATGTTGACTATGTTGAATGTTATATAATTTAGGAGGAAGGGGGCAAGATACTTTACATTTTGTGAGATCATACCTCAAGATTTAGTACAGCATCTAGAATTTCTTTGCAAGTAGTAAAGACAATGATCCATTGTGTACTTCTATTACTAATTATTCTGTAAAGATTGTCTGTTCCAAAAGATAATTAGAAAGGGTGAAATTTAATTCCATTAAACAGAACTCAGCTGGGACATAATGAAATTTTGTTGTGAAGTAGTAGACTCGCTTTGAAGCCAAATAAAAAGCTTTTACATTGATGGAATGAATAAGATTGTAAAAGCTCACACCTTTTTTTTTTTTTTTTTTTTTTTTTTCCCTCCCCCCCCCCCTTTTTTTTTTTCCTGCACAGGCAGCATTTAAAAATAATTAGAATAAGACTGAATTATACTTGCAAAAAGTTTCAGTTCTCAGATATTTCAGGAAAAGGGTCGTCCTTTTCTGCTTTTTACACAAATCAGTCTTTAGTATTTGTTTTGCAAAAATCAACAAACCACACACAGAAAGAGAAGTAATCTATATTTATACAGCACTGAACTTCCCCGATCCCTTAACCTGGCCTTCCAGCTATTACAGGGAAAACAAATTACAGCAGTGCTGCCCTGAGGAGCCCAATAGGAACATGGCTCACCCCAGTCAGCTCTGGGTGTGAGGAGACCACCAGGCCACTTAGAGGTGTTTCTCACTTTGCCAAAACATCTGATGATAACATGCTTGGCCGAGTGGTGATAGGGCGGTGCGGACACCTGTCCACTCAAACAGTGCAAGAAATCCAGTGCAGAGCTGGAGGGCTCGACCATTTCACTTAGACCCCCCTGAGCAGCCAGCTGAGCTGAATGAAAGGTGTGCTTGAAGTAACGGCTAGTAACTAACTGGGTTCAGGTCTTTATTGTCTCATTTGAAGGTCATACGAACCTACTTAATGGCACAGGGCTGATTGTAGAGAAAAGAATGACATGAATACATTAGTAACCCATTTCTTTGAGGCTAACCACTGAACACAATGCAGCAGTAGATAATACGCTTGGGAAAACTCTTTGGGAAAATACATGAAGCTGCTTGAAACCAACTTGCTTCAGTTCACTGGACCAAGTCCAAACATTACAAGTGAGAGTCTGGCTGACCGGAACATAGAGCTGCTCCTGCAGTAGGAAGAAAATGTTTCACGCCACAGTTTCCCTGCTCTCTGACAGTCCTGTATAAGGGCCCAAGCCCCACACACCAATCCTGAGAAGGAGACAATGGGAAGGAAGAATAAATGAAGAACTGCCTGGCCAAGAGGAGCATGAGGATCCGGGAAAGGAGAAGAAGTAAACTTCTAAGCCAGACAGCATGTTCAGCTTCAGCATTAGTTTTACTTGCTTTTAGGTTACCAGATCAGACTTCTGGTTGATACCATTGAAACAGAGGGCTTAGGAAATATTGCATAAGAGGGCATTTCCATATTAGATTTCAGAAAGTCCCTGCTGCTTTACTTGCACACTTATACGGCCAGTACAAATTATCTGAGCACATAACAGAATCCCTGTGATTTAAGCAAATGTAATTACAACATGTTATAGAAAGAGAACCAAAATACGGAGAGAATGAAGGACTCTCCTAAGGCCCCACTATTAAGGCTGTGCATTTCTTGACTCCAGGCAAGCGTCCTGAGGATCCTCTCAAGGATCACATTTTCTCAAAAGGCTATTGCTGATTTTGAAATAAAACAAACGGCTCTGTTCCTCACAGTAAGCTGAATGGATGTGGGTTTATTTTTTAAGACCAGTTCCTATTTTAACTGAAACTGCCACTGCTAAATTCTGAAACTGAAAAGAATTTCAACATACTGTGACCTAATGGCTGTGGATGTTAAGAACACATGTGGCTTTTTTGAGCTTTGTGGAACATTCCCATGAAGAGATACTTAGCAAATGCACCTTTGTGTACATTTCACAGAAATCTGCCAGTGTTACTGACTTTTACCCAGGTCTGAGCCTTACTCCAGACTGAAATCACAAAAGAGGGGATTAGTTGGGCTATGCTTATGCTGTCTGTCACACAAATAGCTAATTAACTCTTGATTGGACCCTGCTAAATCCCTGTTTCCTTTTCATTTTATCCACGCTCCCCCCCCCCCCCAAAAAAAAATGCCACTCACATATTAGAGAAAAATAAAAATCGTAGTCAAGGGTAATGAAATAAGCCTCTTCTGAGCAAAACACACTATATCAAGAAGCAACAACAGCATGTTTGTATGTTGCATCCTCTTGAAAGTGAGTTAATTGCCACATTCAAATCATCACTTCCAGACATGAACCTAAGATGTAAAATTACAACAACAAAACCCCAGGATAATCTTGAATATAGTTTCTTTCACTAAATTCTTCATAAAGTATATTTGAAATCAGTATCATTGGTATAAGTCTAGATGAAGATGGAATAAGACAAGAGGTACTAACAGAGTAGAGGTACCACGGAAAATAAATTCACACATGAACCACTTCTCATCTGTCTTGCATAGACATGTGGTTTCCACCAGATTGGAGGCAATGAGAACTAACCTTCCCTTTTCCCACAGAAACAAATTTACCCCAAAGAGTTTTAGCAAGGGGGAAGACTGGAGATTCCTCTCCACAGGTACAGTGACAACACAGTATGCTTCCTCTGAGACATTTCCAAGAGCAGCCTCATTTCAAGGCATGTAAGCACTCAATACATGACCCAAATTAAGTTGTTTTCCATTTCCTGAATATCAGTTTTAATGTGTTTGAAAAATTAAAAGACATTTTCTAGGTGTTGATTGGAATAAAAGAAATTTTCATCCTTCCACACATTTTTTTTAATAAAATTATCAATTTAAGTTCAAAATATAACAGAAGATAATTAAGTGTATAGCTATTAAAATGAGACAGTAAAAATGTTTATTTTAACTGTCTACAATTCTAACCATTTCAATTAGAACTAGTACTATTTTTTTTTTCCTTTTAGAAATACCAAGCTATAAATATATTTCCCAGCTGCAAAGAGAAATTGCTGATACATAATGTCTGATTTTCCAAAATACTAAGCTGCTACCTTAAAGTGCTGCACACCCTTACCCCCCTCTTCTGTACATGAGAAAAAGCCCTTTTCTATAAGAACTCACATCATATATTTATATCATCAACATTAGGGAGGATTTAAGAGGTGAGTAGGAAAGGAACCATTTTAAGGATACATCATGAGCAGTGGTGTTAATCATCAATGAAAGCTAGCTGGTGTTAGATAAAGGAAAACTTTTACCCTTGGCAAAAGAAAACACACCCCTTGGTCTCAATCACAGAATGAATTGTTTTCACCTCAGAGAGCCAAACTTTCTACAGTCTTTGGTTCTCCAGCACATGATGGCTGGGGAACTCAATTAGCCAAACAGGTAGGCTGTATATATGAATGCAAGAACTGAATTATGAAGGAAGTCAGTCAAAAGGAATGCAAAGGCTGGAAACCAGGTGGGAATTTCACTCCCATTATTTCACTATTTAGCTCCTATCCACTCTATTAAAAATCACAAATAGATCTCAAAGTCAGAATTAGAAAATTCACTTTTTACTCCATTAAGAAAATAACTATATTAGCTGTGAAGTATAGATGAAAGGTGCTTGCAATTCAGGGTTGCCGTGGTCTAGCCAGTTCTCCTAGAGCTGACAAGCACACTGTAATGCCAGAGACATACCAAAACCTATACGGCACCTCAAGACAATTTCTGAGCTATCCCACTTGCGTCACATTTCAGTTAATGCCATGAAAGCTTTTCATGAAGGTGGAGGAGTGGGAGAATGGAGAGAACAGTGAGAAAACATCAGCTGCCTTCAGAAATTAGGTATTACATGAAATAAAAGAGCTCCAGACAGAAGGTCAGGTACCCTCTTTTATTAAGAACAAGCAGATTTAGTCATGGTTCCAAGCTGCTCATTAAAGTGAAATTCAATAGCCATTATTTTATTACTAACTCTAACCTTCCAATGGATACGCCAGTTCTACCACTGTCGGCTTGTTGGAAGCGTTTAGAAGATGCCTACTGCAATCTGCAGAGATATAAAAAATACAGTAGGGAAAACAGGAGCAGACTGCATTTTCCTTGAGTTTGTGCATCCCTTATTTAATAGCTTGGTGTTCGAAGAGTGAACAAGTATAGTAAAACATGAGCAATGTTTGAATAAGAAATATATTCCACCAGTGAGACACCCAACTTCTGTATAGCACCTTTGATTTAACAATGCTGCATATATCAGGATTGTGCAGATGATTTATTTCTAAGGATTTTTTTTTTTTTTTAAATAATCCTTTTCTTGTTACTTTTTCTGCAGCTTCACTCCATCAGCACTGCCTGTGTCAGAGGGAGGTCTGAGGAATGGGCTGGAAGAAGCCAAGCTCCCTGTTATTATTCTTTCTCCTTCAGAAACAGCAAAGTTAAAATTCTGGCTTTGTTGCAATAAATGGAACAGATGCCAAAATCTTTAAGGGCAGACTTTCACCCTGTCAGGCCATTCTCTGCAATGTTATTGTATCCTCCTTACCTATATGCCCTTCAGAGGACAGGGTGTGCACGTGCATTTGCAAAAACCAATGCCAAAGGGAGGAAGAGGAAAGTTCTGAAAGTGTCTGTCCTCAGAGAGTGGGAATCTCCTCTCCAGGAATCCCCTGAACCTGTTTAAGTTCCAATCTCTTCCTGCTTCATCCTCATACTCCATTCCTTACCTCAAGAGACAACCTTGCACGGTTAGAATCCTATGGACTTCTAGGATCTTTTCATTTTCTGCTTCTCAAGTTCTTGTCGCTCTCCTTTGACTGATGTTCCCATAGAAAATACAAATTGACCCT
This sequence comes from Nettapus auritus, assembly GCA_011076525.1. Taxonomy (NCBI): domain Eukaryota; kingdom Metazoa; phylum Chordata; class Aves; order Anseriformes; family Anatidae; genus Nettapus; species Nettapus auritus. The sequence goes on from CM021773.1 coordinate 17,823,710, forward strand.
TAAGAGGAAAGACTGTGATGAGACTTGCATTTCTTTTAAAGTAAACACTTCGAGTGTGCTATGGGGATCTAGTACACACTAAAGAACAGCGAGCCCACACCCTGTAATGAGGAGGAAAAAGAAACTGCTAAAGAGGAAATTATCCCTGTTAGACAACAGGAACTGAATCACTTTTTGGTGGTTAATTGGTTGGGTATTTTTCATTCTCCATTATTTTTAAAGAGCCTTTCCTTATGCAAACAAGAGCATTCACTGATCAGCACCACTATCTCTTTGCTTTTGGTGTACATTAAGAAAATTAAATGGAATATTCTTAGAAAGACATCTGTGCCTGGGGTGACTCACATTTGATCAATCCCTATGAACTGTTCTTTTCAGAGGATGTGCAATTATTTGCTCAGTTAGGCTTAAAATTTTATTTATCTAATCACCCCCCTGTAAAGCTTTGATCTGAGCTTCCAAAACCTATTTTTCTAACCACTTTAGTTACATATTTTAAGTCTTATTGTCTAATCAACTTCAGCCTGTAAAACATGCAATGTCCTACTTAATGCATCCTATTAGGAAATCAAGCTGCCGCATGGATTTTTAGATCTCTCATTTTGCAACCCCGTGAGCCATTTGGAAGCATCATTAATGTCATTATTCCAGGGGAGCAGGAGAGAACTGGCAGCAGAGTGAGCCCTCTACATGGCTGTCAGCTTTGCCCTGCTAACATTTGCAGAGTGACTCAGAGGTGAATCACAGGTTTCTGCAGGTGTACACCAGGGAGAGCTGGATGATTTCCATGTCACAGTGGTTGCAAATGTTTACTTCATTAGTTCATGGGGTTACTCAGCAGTCCTAGCCAACTCAATTTCTCAATCTTACTGTATGGCAGTTAAAAAAAAATTGAGTAGATAGCAGATTTGAAATTAAAAACACAAAACCAACCGTCAATTTGTAATTAGAAAATCAGAGCAATGTTGGAATGTGAATGGATTTACACGTAGCTGTCATTAAACACACATTATGAAATATTTCAAACTGTATCTAGTACGAGGTCTATTGCAGTCTTTACCACACGAGCAAAAGGGTACACTTATTATACCCTTTACCACAGCAGTACACCCTGCAGAGGGAAGGGTCTTTTAACCTTCCACGGGTGGTTATCTCTACCCACTGAAAATGGATTTGCCAAAATAAATCTTAGCAATGTCTGCTTAGGAACCACTTCAACAGTTTTGTTGAAGTATAGGCTCCAGGCTTTTAACAATAAGCCTCTGTGTGTCTAAGAGTAGTCACTTGGGATTTACAGAGGCATCTTCTACACACTGCTGCTGGTGTGGCTGTGAGCATTAGAAGACCTGCAGCTACATCTTTTCCTCTATGTTTCAAGTTTGCAAATATGCCAGCTGCCATAGGTAGTACGAAATACTTGCGAGTAGGACACTAGGTAGCTGTGTAAGCCTCTCTACCTTACGTTTCTTTAAATATATTCCATAAGCCACTTATCTACCCATTTTCCTAGTCTATTTAAGATATTTTGAATTTTTGCAGACCTCGCATTAACTCGGTGCCCATAAGACTGTAACATTGGCAAATATTATCACTTTACATCATGTTCCTATTTTAAGGCCATCAACTTATGAAGTGAACAAAATCAGGTCTCCCAGTATTGATCCTCAGCCTGTGCCACACCATAAGTCACCTGCAGCCAGCCTGAAATTCCAGGTGTTACCCCTTACAAGAGCTGACGGGCTAAGATGTACAGACTTGTTTTTTCCCATGGTCAAGGAAAGACTCTCCTCACTCTATTATTTTATCTTGAAGATCATGTTTTGTATAGTTACCGTATCAAAAAATTAAGGAAACACTGGCCAGATTGTCTCTGGTATGAAAACAGCAATGGGTAACAACCAAGTCAGCTCGTTCCCATAATTAAAGTTGAACAAGCTACCTGATACTCAATGGAAATAAAGACACTAAGACCTAATTTTCACTCAAACAAGCCTCACCAGCTATAGGAGAATAACATACTGGCTAAGGATTGTACGGCTGTGAAGAGAAAATGTGGCTAAGAGACTCACAAAAGCTGAAAGCTGTTTATCCCAGATATCTTCCACACTTTATGCAAAGAGCTGACATCTTCAAAAGATCTCATTAGCAACTACCCAACCACAGAGCAGAGTACCATGCCAGCTACACACTTAGTACACTATTATATCAACAACATGCTTCCTTAAGGATGCATTTCCAACCCCTGAAACACTTTTATATCTAAACTCTGAACTTTTGAAAATAATGGAAGATAAAAATGGAAGCTTGTGAGAAAAGAGACTCTTAAAACATATGCTCTAAGAGCACCCAAGTGACCCGGTAAGCTGTTCTGCATGCTCACATTGAAACTGCAAAGGAAAACTGGAGAAATTGTAATCTCTCTTGTGTCAGAGTATTTAAAGATGCAAATGGCCGTGTACTGTTTATTAACAAAACCAGCTGGATTATTCAGGCCAAGGATGCTACCAGGTGTCACCTACACATGAAACAAAGTGCACAGCTGCCTGCAGTTGCAGCAGAACAGACTCGATAACTCTGACAGTTCTTTCCAATCCTGCACTCCCAAAAGAACAAGCTGTGCCCTAAAGCACTGAGTATCCAGCAAAATGCAGAGACAACAGTTGGCACGGACAGATGGAGGCTACCCGGTGGCAGGATTTCACAGCAGTAGGCTCAGCACCCTCACCAGGCACCACCGAGCTCTGTAGCACCGGCCAGATTGCGCTCTGGGTGGCACTAAGTTTCTCAGACTAAAACACAGAGCAGTGTTCAAATTACCAAGGGGAAACCCAGGGAAGGCAAGCTTCTCACTCTCCTCCACAGCCACAAACAGCGGTGTTGCAGCTAATCTAGGTGTCTGCCTGCTCCTCTGCCCCAGCAGCGAGGAGAGCGCAAGGAGAGAGCAGCTGCAGCAATCCTGCATTATAGGTACACAGCAGTGTGAGAACGTAGTGCAACATAAACTGTACATCTGTCTGGCCTGATTTTATCTTAGCATCTTATGTTTGAATCCAGACCCCAGGGAAAAAAGCAATAGTCACGTGATGCAGGTAACAAATAAGATTCAGATTCACCATCACGGTTATTTATTAACAACTCCCCTTAAACCTATCTTGTGTCTTGTTTCTGACTTGGGAGTAAAACAGCATCCCACCAAGACAATAACTGCATAAATATCCATTTTCATTCAACAGCAACTAACTAAAGACAAACTTGAAGGCAGATTTTTAAATCCCATTTAAAAAAAAAAAACTCATTCAATCAAGTTACCATCCTAAAATTGGTACCAAATTTTTTCCAGGTCTTAAATGCAGACAATAAAAGACAACACAGGAAACAAATGCACTTGAAAGCAGCCAAAGCGTGAAGTTGCAATACTCAGAACTCTGTACTGAGCTGCAAATCATATGGCACTACAAAGCAATTTTTAGATGTACTTTATTTTAAAACTATTAGCATGTTATGCTATACTGACTCAAGTAAACTATAAAAACCTTGTAGCAATGAGTATTAGCTATTATGAATCCATTTCTGCAATGAACACACTGCCTCCAGGGTAAATGAGCACTAAAGCTTACTACAGCTATAAATACCCTGGTTTTCATATGGCCTGATTGAAAATGATGTAGGTGTGCTTGGCATTTAACTTGGGGAAGTCATGTCAGCTCCCCTCCCTTCCTCCTCCCCACGCTAACAATGCTGTTTGGCAGCTTTTTCATTTTATCTCACCACAGATCTTTGCCAAAACTTGAATCTGCTCCTACAGATTAACTGCCACCATAAAGCAAACGGCTTTTTTATTTTTTTATTATTATTTTTTTTTTTTTGACCCTACAGATTCTGATTGAAAGGACAATCTTGAATGGAAATCTTCTCAAAAGGCTTGGTCTTCTCTGGGGCCTGAGGTTGGGAAATTAGGACCAATACAGTTGAAAAGGCTTTAGTTAGTCAGCACCCGCACTTTAAATTCAATTATTTGAACAGTACAACATACTGTGGGACCAGATTCCCAGCTGTTTTGTAACTTATGTTGTCACTTGCACCTGTGCAAAGTGGGCACAAAATACTTCTAATTTGGCACTTGGGAATTAGACCCCATATTTACATTTGCTTCCTGATTCCTGACTTTATTCATTAGCCAGCATGTGGTACACAAGCTGATGAATTATTGTTTAGCTTGTTTTGAAAACACATCACTTGCAAACATACTTAAAAAAGATCTGCAATAATTAGCTGCATTTTATTTTCTATGCTAACTACACCTTTTTGTGCCTTTTTATATATACATGCATTCACAAGTGCATTTATGTCAAGTTAAATTTAGTCCCTTATGATTAATTTCAGGTCAAAATCAGGCCTGAGTGAACATAACTGTAAAGGCAGTGATTTCAGTAGAATTCAATAGATTTATACCACGTCTGAATTCTGCCTCTTGCCTCAAGGACCATTTCAAATTCCCAGCGTACAGAAGGCATTTTAAATATTGCTTTGCATCCGTAAAAATGCAAGCAAGATTGCAGCTACCTCTGTCCTTATGTCTTGACCAAGCTAAGTTGAATTATCTTATATTTTCTATGGACCAAAGGGTACACATGCATTTACACTGACATACAGGAACCTAACTGGGTACCCAAGCCCTTAGCAGTGGCTGATACTAAAGATGCAGCACAGTAAACAGGGTTCTGTTCCCACCTACAACAGGCATTTTGCTTTTGCCATAGAATGTGAAGAAATGGTTCTTTCTGAATGATATTTGGGTATTCACAGCAAAAGTCTATTTTTCTCTTGGTTTCTGTATAGAGAAAAATTACCTGTCAACTAGTTACACAGCTAGCTAACTTCCAGTCGCTGTGTTTACAGAGCATCAGTCTTAGGTGTATTCCCTCCCCACTCCCCCGTTAAAAGAGTTTACACCTCTTACCTTCTGGGGATGCTGGAATGTCACCATCTATCTCTGGGGTGTGGAGAATTCTTCCAGGGGCAGCCCTCTGTCCCATTAGACCACCTCCAGCACAAGACTGATGAAAGTCGAGGTATTGCCAAACTGCGTGACAGGGTGCTTGGGCCAGCCAGCAGTCTAGTCACCACCATGCCACCCATCTGTGACTTCCACCATCCCAGGAGACCGACTCAGCAACAGGGCTGGGGGGTGACACCACCCTACCTTGCCTGCCAGGGCACACAGCATGCCTGCACATCTCCCAGGGGAGGAAGTGGCTGAGCCGAAGCTGCTTTTCATCACAATAAATTTCCCCTGTGCAGAGGAATCATAGAACGGTTTGGGCTGGAAAGGATCTTTAAAGATTATCTATTTACACCCCTGCCACGGGCAGGGCCATCTTCCACTAGATGAGGATCTGGCCCAGCAGAAAAAGCCAAAATTAACTTTATATAACCGTATGCATCTCAGTGCTTTATCCAAACTCATGCTTACACTTCCCATAAACACCACCCCTCCCCTCACTTCAGGCTTTTGTTTGACATCTCTCCTACACTCCACCGGCATCAGCTTGGGGGCCTCACAGGGTCAGGGATCTATATTTTCTGTAAAGTCTCACAAACAGCAAGAGCACTGTGTAAATAACAAACAACAGCAACAATGATAATATAACAAGTAGGCATCAGCTTTAACAACTCATATCATAAGTGGTGTTGAGAGTCCACTGCAGGATCTTAACATCAACTCAGTTGATGCAGACAATGAAACTAACTTCAGGCTGGGGAGAGTTTGATCAGAATCATTTGTCTGGGTTAATTCCTGTAAGCTGGGGGTCAGATCATCATTGAAATATCAGTCACATCACTTGGAATATCGGTGCCAGAAAAATATAGAACTATATTGATGTGCAGGAGGTAAGAAATGCATGAGGCCACTTAGATCCAAAACTCTTCTCTTGAAGTGAATCTTCCATGCAAAAATAAAGTGTCTCACCACTAGAGAGGAGGTATATTTACAAAAGTAGCATCATCTTTTTTTACTGAACAACTAGTATCAAAGTTTTAAATTAGATTTTCAATGGAGAATCAAGGAAGCAGATGTGAATCTACCAGAAGTCCACTTTGTTTTAATGCAATGACTTTTGATATATGGGTTAGTAAAGAGTAAGTATCAAGATTGCAGATCCCTCCAGGGAGAGAGGAACTTGTTTTCTGTACACAAATGTGCTGTTCACCTAATACAGTGGAATAGCCACTGTAGAATAAATGTGAGTTATAAGAGTAACTTTAAAGCTGCTCATATAATGCACTTCATTTTGTGCTGAAGAAGCTGTAAGGTTCCACCTTCAGCCTGTCCCCCATGTGCCAGCTGCTTTGCTTGCTGAGTGTTCTCATGGTTGTCTCACTATCACCTGGAACCAAAGAGCTATTTTCTGGTAGTTTTCAAACTAACCTACCCATATGGGTTGGGAAATGTTATATCAGCAACTCAGGAGATGAGAGAGGAGAGATGCTAATACAACTGTCCAGAGAGCTGCCGCATCAGAAGTATGGGCTGAGGAAGAGATTTGCACTCAGTCCAACACTGTGTGAACTCCTTTTGGAACAGGGTATAGCAAGAGATGTATGAATATGTTTACTTATATGTAACATAAGTGTACCTAGGTATATGCAAAGTTCAATGAAAACTGCATGCATGCTGTCTCGATTGTATAGTATCAAAATCAAAAAAAAAAAAGAACCTTCCAAGATTTTAGCCATTCTTCAGGCCAAAAAATCTCTCCTAACATTGCATTACTGCAGAACTAAGGATTACAGGTGACAAAAAAAAAAAAAAAAAAAAAAAAAAAAAGAACAAAACCAGAAAAAAACATCCACACAACATGCACCCTTGACGGAGTTTGCTTGAAATACTTTGAAATGTACTCTGGTTTTTTGTTTTGTTTAAGTTGTGATGGACAATTGAATATTGTGCAAAGGTAAATTGCATCCACAACTCGATATTTGTAAAGCAATTTAAAGGTCACTTTAACAATTCCAGTAACAGTGACCATTAGTGATTCTGCAAAGAAAACAGACATTGTAAGATAAACCAAAGTGCTCTGCAAGTAACTGCTATTATTTCTTCGATATGTTCCCGAACTGCCCTTACCATTGTCCTATCTGGTCACCTTCCAGTAGCATAGTAAGGGATGTGACTAGCATGCATTGCATGCAGTGTATTTATTTCTTTAAGTTCTCCAAAACTGCTGTTATGCACTCCATGATCTCACTTTGTCTGAAGTCAACAAAATCAAGGCATTTTCACCAACTGATCGTTCTGTATGGTTAATGTTAAGCATCCCACTATGCAATTTAATACTCATACACAGAAGGTATCGATACAGGAAAACCTGAACTTACTTCAGGTATTTATTAGACATTTTAAAAGTGTATAAAACTAGACAGACATTTTAAAAATAATTTTCTTGTGTTTTATGTTGTGATTTTTTTTTTTTTTTTTTTCCCTTCAAACTGAACAACCCCTTACTATCACATTCTATGAAAAAACGCAGGAATGATATTGTGGACTTTGTTTTAATCCTATATAAGATAAACGCAACAAAGAATTGTTTACACTCATCCTCTTGCATGCAATTGGTACTTCCAACAGCAATACCTAGACTGACAGCTTCTGTAAGTGCAGTTGCATAAATATATCTCTAATTGCTCAGCTTTTATATAGCCTCTGGTTTCCAGAAAGAATTAGAAGTGTTACATATGATCAGGACTGCAAGAATTTTGCAAAGTTGGATTAGTTAACAACATCTCAAAAACAGAAAGAACAAAGATACCAGATATGTGGAACATTAATCACATCGCTAGTAATTAGTGCTAGAATATAGAAATAAAAAGACAAAATGAGGCCATAAGTAGTAAGTCTAATCCAACTACAGTTTACCAGAAAATATGTAAGGAATAGACTTGAAAGTACACAATTGCATTTACTAAATAGATAAAAGGAAGGGTAGGGCAAACCTGGCTGGCTGGGCCAACTCCACAGAGTAAAAATGAAATGCTTGGAAGAAATGAACAATGATCGATGGCAAAAATGCAGTTAAGTGTGATTCAAAAATCTTGTAACACCACCATATAGTTATCAGAGGGCAGTTAGCAGCAGCAACACATCCATGAAAAACATGGTAAATTTTAATCTGATTTATGCAGTCTTTAGGTTATGGCAGTAATAGAAAGATCACAAAAGAGCAAGGCAGAGAATAGGCCCACAGGGGCCTGTTCCTTCAGTGAGGTGGATGTAAACCGATCAGATTTGTGCTCAGAAGCTTAAAGTTTGAGAGCCTGCAGAGAGACATTTTGCAGGATCTCCCTCAGCCTGTGCAAAGCTATTGCCGGGTCCACCGATGTTGAGAACTTTCTCATCCATTCAGATTTCTCACACCACAGCTTATTTTGATATGTACAATTTCCTATATGGTCAGACATGCTCTCAGTTTGAACTGCTTAGGGCAAAAGCAATAATTAGGTGCCACGAGTAAAGCAGCAAGAATTCACTGCAGCAGGTGAATACTTTCTGAATTGCTCACTAGGGCATGTGCATCCTGGGTGCTCTTACTGCAGTTAAGATCATCTGTGTAAGTCCAATTACACTCAAGTGTGTGAACTGTTCACAGGTTTTTCTAAGTAGCAGAGTACGTTTAAGATTCTCAGACAGTTGACAGCCTGATCTCCGTGAATGTATTCCTATGAACTAACGTTATCTGAATGCATATAAACAGATTTCAAATTAAACAGTGAATGTAAAGCTGAATGTTTGCTGTGCGTTGTTTGTCATACTCCATTAGTCACCCAAGCCCTGTGCATCTGGGCATAGTTTACAGCTGATAGTCTCACATACCCGTACCTGGAAAGAAGCAAATGTTCTCAACCCTGGAGAAGACTCCCTTCTCCCCCTGCAAGGAGCAGACTGGGACTCAAGATGAGTTACTGAGGTTACTCACTGCAGGTCAGTGATACAGAAACAGGAATAAAGCCAATTTATTCTGCTTAATATGAGACCAGCTTTTTCTTCCCTGGGTTGCAAAGCTTCCATTTCTGAGGAAAGTCTGGCTTTTCATCGTTCAAACTCCAATTCAAGAAAGCTCCAGTGTTTACTAAACAGCAATGAAAGTACATGCTTCAACATTTTGCTGAATGGGGGCCTGTGTGATCATATTTTAACACAACTTTTAATCAAAGAACCTTAAAAAAAAAAAAAAAAAAAAAAAAAAAAAAAAAACCACAAGAAAGATCTTTTCTACACTTATAGCTTACTGGTTTTTAGTAGATAACTGCTTGTTTCCAATAATAAATTAAAAGAAAAAAGGGCAAGATACAATCAGTGCAAAAGCAATTAGCCAAAATATTTAATGGATTGATATAAATTACATTGTTTAATTACAAGATCAAATGCAATAATACTGGTTTCATTTAGAACAATTTAAACCAATGGAGAAGTAGGGAAGCCAAATGATTTTTTGAACGCTGCCTTCAAACTCTCTCCAAGAAAGGTTACATTAACTACATGAAGACACAAAAATGTACAGTAATGACAAATCACTACATGGACACTCAAATATAATTTTACAGCTCCTCAGCAATTTGGATTTTACTATGAAAATACGTAATAATCACACAAAAAAAAGACAGAAAATTGTAATCCCATGTCAGAAGCAGATACTGTCTGGCTCCTACACAAAGACATATCTACTCTTCATACTTATGCTTCTACCACTCAGTTTTAAAGTTCTAAATTACTGTTAGATTTGTGACTAACCCACCTCACAGGTCTTTCCTCCTGCAATTCTTTCCCCACACTGCTTTGTCCTCCTCTTAATCTATTTACACAGCATAAGAGTGCTTATTTTCAAGTGTTGTCCACCAACATCTCCATCTCCAACTCTTTGCCTTATCCATCCTAGTGTTCGCTTTTCTCCAGTTTCTATATCAACCTGCTCTCCCCATCCTGACCTGCTCCTATCTGCATTTATCTCCGTAAAAGTATTATTTACTTGTCTGGCACTCTGAATAAAAACTCTACAGCGGGGTCTTGTCTTGAGATTATTCTTCACATGAGGAAATATCAACCTCCCCACAGCCTAACCTAGCCCAGTGAGAAGCAGCATGCCCTAGGGGCGCTCGCAGCCCCACCAGCCTGCCACAGCCCTATTATGGCCCGGCTGAGTTCTCTTCCCACGTCCCCGTGTCCTTCCCATGTCGTCGGTCTGCACGGCACTCCCCCTCCCCATGCACAACCACCAGCAGCCACTCACAACCCCCACATCCCTGCTGCTTCTCTCTCAGGCCCCCCAGTAAAGCTGCAGCGATGAGAAAGAGCAAAGCAGACAGCCCAGGTTTGGGGCTTTCCCTGCTCCCCCCTTTGCAGCTGCTCTCACCAAAGACGCTGCCCTCTAAGCAAAGGTACTGCTGGAGCCACCTAGACCTGAGCTGCAGAAACCTTGAGGAGCGTGACTCTGCCTGCACCCAGAACAAGGAATTCTGCGGAAGGGCTGTGCAGGAAGAAACATCTGACTGTTTGATTAATATTTCATGCGCTGTTTTGAAGCGTGCTGCAGAGGCAAGTCCTTGGCCCAGCACAGCTTGCTTCCTACCCTTTCAACATTACCGCACTGGCTGTTCCACCACAAACTGTCCTCCCACCCATTAACTAGGGATGCAAAAGAAATCCCAGAGCAACCCAAGCTAAAAAATGAATTTACCCATCATGAGAAAAAGCATTAATCATTACCTGATCAATGCACCTGTAGAAAGGCTCAGTAACAGCACCTGAGAAATAAATACCATGTATACATAACAACCAACACGACCTTCACTGTGGGTCTGCTTGCTGAAATCAAGGATACTGTCTCAAATCTCATGACATTTTCTGCCCCAACAAACTTCCAAAATGAGAGAGGAAAAAAAAAATATGGGTAAGGAAGGAGGGGAGCAAATTGCTGGTGTGGCCAAGCTGACGGAGGCAACCAGAGCAGGGTCCAGCGCTCTGATAGCTCCCAACTGCTTGGCACTGACATTGCAAAGCAAACAGGTTTGATGGGCTGGATTTTCCTCTATAGGTAACAACAACCCAGGTAAGAAATAACGGAACTAAGTTTATAGTGAGGATTTTAATTCACCTAGATTTAACAAAATGGCAAGCAGCACATTCTTCTACTGTTTTCTGGCATGTTTTAAGAACTACCTTCCTTTAAAACCACCACCTAGCAGAACACATTGACGGCAATGTTATGACAAGGGCTAGCACTGCAGCTCAGGTGAGCACAGGGTTCACTCCTCATTTTAAAAGCATTAACAGTTTTTGAATGGGTTGTGGGCACTAAAAAGCAAAATTTATCAGAGCTTCTGTACAGGAAACTTCTGGGCTTGTCCAAGGGCTGGATGCAAAATTAATTCAAAAGTTGCTTGAAATACAAATGTAGTATTTCACTCCAGGAGTCAGTGAAAATATTCCAGTGGGTTTGTTGTAGCAAAACTTCTTATTAACCTTTTTGAGCATATCTGAAACAATCAAATATTTAAAACAAACAGTTCTGATAAATAAGTATCAATCTGCTCTTTATGAAGTGCTGTCTCACTCACTATTGGGTCTTCTTTCTGCGTGGAGGGGACATGGAGAAAACCAGAAATAGAACCAAGCAAAACATCCCCAGCCAGAGTGAGCCAACAGGCATTATGCTAACTTGCCTCGGTGAATCTGTATGTTGTGTTGGTTTTGCTCCACTGTTTGTATCCACAACAACCTAACCATGTTGCTTTACAGAAATCCCTGCACAGCCAGTACCAGGAAAGTGCTGCTGGTTTCAGCTCCTGAGCTCTGCAGGCAAAAAAACTCTCAAGCTTCAGCTCACTGCAGCTCTAATTAAAAATAAAGTACGGATGACTCATTTTGCTGCTTATTGTTAATGGTTAAGCTACTGGAAGAAGCCCTACCAGAGCTCCTCCTGACTGAACAAACTCCTGTGCTGGGTCTAGCAGGGACTGCATTTTCTTGAGACCAGGAGGACCGGTCACAGGTTAACAAGGACCATCAGGGACCCATAGCCAGAAAAATTATTTGTAATGTAGTAAATCAGAGGTCTACACTGGGGGAGAGTAGGAGGAAATAAGCGCACACATACAGTGTAATTACAGTCATTTCTGCTTGCATGGGAGGATATTTTCACCCACCGGTTCCAGCCCAAAGGTGGAAGGACTGTTTCCACTGCAGTGAAAATGAAAACAACAGCAGTGAGGCTGCACAGATGTCTATTTTTGTGCCCTGCTCTACTTAAAAATAAAAAATAAAATCAGGATTTACTGGATTTGCTATTCAGTTTCACTGCAACCCTTTTATCTCTGCTATTAAACTGGAAGGAAATTATATTTCATACAGGTCTATGTTCTAAATATGTTACTAGTATATCACTGTGGATCCTGCTGGCAGTCCTTATTTCACCTTCCTATCAAAAGCTGAAAAAGTTATACCATTATCAAAGCTATAAAAGCATGGTTTTCTATTGTATCTACAGAATTACCTGAGCCAATGGTGAGTGGCCTGATGTATCAGAAACGGCACAACATCATTAGTACAGACCTCCACACATGCTAACCTACCCTTAAATTCACCTTCTCCAGTAACTCAGGCATAGCGCTATGGAAAGGAAACTCAGCAGCTCAATAGCCAAGCCAGTTCATTTACTCTGTTTGGTCATCTCTTTTCTGTGCTACACCGTTACAACAGGGACCTCTGTCATCATGCACACGTGCAGCCACATCCAGAATGTACGCAACTATACCAACTAGAACTTGGGGTGCCCATTTTAAACTCTTTTTGCATAAGCGCAGTGCTAAATGGGTTCACTGCAAATAAAGTTTCCTTTATCCACCTGGTTCCTTTAGGTATCTGTTCCTCTAGAGTGACTTGGGTGTTACATATCAAACTCTGTCTTTATTTTAAAAAATCCCAAGAACAATAACTCAGTACTTTGCAGTTTACCACTGTCATACTTCATCATTATCATCTATAATTATAAATGGCCTAATGTGTTCTCTATTTTATATTCTATTTCTCAAAGATTTCAAAGATATTTTGGCAACGCTATCCCTTTAGAGATGGTATTGGTTGAGAGAGAGGGAAAACATTTCTAACATGATCAAGAGTTACAGAGTGGGCTAACTATAGCAGAACCTATTGTATTAACAAGACAAGATTTGTTTTAAGTTCAATGGAGAAAAGATACCTTTGAATCTGAGAAGTTAAAGGGTGTTGCATTACCTAGGCACAATGGGATAGGTTAATGATGAAGTTTCAGTTTTAACTTGGAAACTGCTGGTTTTTGTAGGCTTCAGGCTGTCACTAATAGGTATATTTTAACGAGATACATGGGGATTTAGGGGAACAATTCCCATTAATGTTAATGGGATTCACACAGCTAAATCCCCGTGCTGGAAGTGTTTCTTTTAATGTGTCTTTCATATAGCTCATGTGCATGTGCGTGTGCATGCACACATGTGCGTGTCTGGTTAATGGTTAAACGTATAAATGGGAACATTACACTTCCCAGTGTCACTGTTTAATTCCATGATATATGACTAAAATGGAGGTAAAATTTTGGGGTCTGGGAAGATTTATTTTTTTATCCACTTATGTCAAAAAAAAAAAAAATCTGCTCTGAAGGTTTGGTGGGAATAGGGACATCACATAAGTCACACAGCTGTGGGCTCACAGAAGAGCGATCTGCACCCTTTTCACCCTTTGCTGCATATTAATTAATGCAGGATGACTTTAACAGTTACTGTTCTACTTCCAACTGAATCCCTGGCAAAGGAGGGCTATTGAAAATCTAGTTAGAGATACCGGGGAGCAATGTATATTGGAACGGTGAGAAAATCTGCTAAATGTATATATGCCCTGCTGATCTGGCCCTGAGTAGCTTCAAGCTCCTTGGGTTGTGAACAGCATGGATCTTGGATTGCTACTGGGAGAAATCTTGGCTGGTTCACCAGAGAGCTCGTCTGCGTGCACATGGCTCCTATAGCAGCAATAAATGAATTGCAATGCTCTGTAAAGTGTTTTCTGAATAAAAGAGAGCTTAATTTTAGAAACATGAAGTACTCTCATATTATTACCCACCAGGTGGTAGGCGATACATACAGGAAACAGCCAACATGAAGAGAGACACCACAAGAAAAGAAGTATGATTATCTGAGGGACCAAGCAGCACCTTGAAACAGAGCAAACAGACTTCATCAAAAGGAGTGACCACCAGGATGCTGAATTTTCAGAAGTAAACCCAAGGGTACAGCAGAACAGTACAGAGCACTCTACAGAGGGATGAAAAGGAAGAAAAAAAGTTAAAACATTTTTTTCCTTATCATTTTGTCAGTGAAAAAGAATTAAGGAGCAAGTAAAATTCAGGTGTCAAAAATAACTTCTAAAACATCGGAATGCCAAAAAGAGGTACTTGATGAGAAGTATCAGCCAAAAAAGAACGAGACTATGTAAAGGCGATAGGGTTTACCCACAATAAAATGAAAGCACAAGTTTTATGCTCACAGCTGAAAGCAGTGGTATGCACGTGTAGTCTTGGAGACCTATATGACCTTCTAGATAAGTCAGTGGTTTAAGAGCAGGGTATGTCTTTTGAGCTGACAAGAAAGTTTCATGTGTTAGCCTAGAAAAACGTGCCTGCAGCCTACAGGGCATCTGAATAGTCCTCCAAAAACATAAGCAATAACAAGTACTAGACTAGGAGAACAAAGTTACTAGCAGGGATAAGGACCAGGAAATAGAGACCCTGGTCTAGGATACTGAGAATGGAAAGCAAAAGAAAACGTCAGCCAGTAATGACTGGAAAACAGCACTCTGTCCCAGCAGCACAGGCGTCCCAGCAAGGAAAAGTGAATATACACACACTGATCATGGTTATGGAGACTTCCAACAAAAATTAAGGTGTCTCCTGAGGTCTGTAGCACATTAAAAGAAATACTGGCGTGTATGTTCCCAAAAAAAGGCTGATACCCTATTTGTGACTATTATGTGATTTGCTAATCACATAAGCAAGCGACAACCTTGCTTTCATTTGTATGAAGCCACCAGTAATTTAATTTTTAAAGCACTGACAACCTTCCTTCGAGACCAAACAATGGAGTCAACAGAAGAATATTCACAGTTGCATATAGAGAAGTCAAAGAAAAGAAATAATGTTACTATTATAGAGGGACTGTTGGAACACTTGTGCCAGGTCCTGGGAACATGGAGCTATCAGAAATGCCCAGGCCAAAAGATACAGAGGGGTTTTTTTGGTTTATAGAGCAGTCCAACTCTCTTCCAGTCTCTCTGCCTGCCCCTGTGAAGCTGGTACCCTTTTCTCATTATATTCAGAGAATTTAAAATGTAATTGGAACCTAGATGAAGAGAACAATTTTATCACTATTTGTGCAGCAACTGACAGAACAGCATTGGTCCTGAGAGATGCTTCTCACTGTTGGTGTGATACAAACAAATCAATAATGGAAATATGTTTTAAAATAAATCAGGCGCCTACTGCCCAAAGACTTTGTCACCATCAATCTGATCTGTTCAACTCTTTATGCTGAACGTGAGGAAAGAAAACGTTCATTCTCTGTGGCTCTAAACACCATAGCATGGGTACTTAAGCCTAGACCTGCCAGGTCTAGGTAAACAACCCAGATTCTGGGATTCAACATTCCCCACACACCGCTAGTGCTGTACA
The DNA here is from genome assembly GCA_011076525.1 of Nettapus auritus. Taxonomy (NCBI): domain Eukaryota; kingdom Metazoa; phylum Chordata; class Aves; order Anseriformes; family Anatidae; genus Nettapus; species Nettapus auritus. The sequence goes on from CM021773.1 coordinate 17,839,459, forward strand.
ATTCCGCATAATTTGTTAAATGTGAACTGAGTACGGGAAGTTACTCCATGGCCTGATGATTAGGGCAGTGACCCAGAATGAGAAAGACAGACATTAATCCTGACTTGAGAGACAGACATGTAACCTGCATGCTGCTTGGGTGTGCCTGTACTGTGGGACCACTAATTGCTATAGCACTTAGTGATCTCTATGAATAACTTTAACGATATTACTGGAGTAACAAGTGTTCTCTAGAAGCATGAATTTATCCTAATAATGCATGTTCTTAAATACAAAAAATTTACAAAATGGATTCAGAGCTGTCTAAAATAATCACCAAAGCAAAGGTGTTTTGATCACTCAAAGTAAAAAAGATTCCCTTTTGTTTTACTCTGCTCACTCTTTCTGCAAACTTCAATTTTGACTCGAGTGCCATATTCATTTTGATAACAGATCACTCTCCTACTTTCATATCTCACTGCCAAATGGGACTCACCTGTTATCTCTGATTGCAGGCAATTCTAACTTAAAGCAAGCCTGTCTATCAACTACTGTTTTAACAGCTGATTAATTAGGGCTACAGGGATCCTGTGGAGGGCTTTATCTGAAGAGCGGCTCAACCATTAGTAGAAGAAACTTCCTTGTACACTCCTAGCTCAGATAACGAAGTAAGATAATAGTTCACAATCCTCCTCCAGCTAATACAAATAGAGGCACTCCCTCTTATCCTAACACATGAGTCAAACAAATCCCCATGATATAGCACTACAATGTTGAATTCTCCAATGTTTCTGAAAATGAATATCAGAAAAACAGACACCTAAATAACGCATTGTTAAACCAAAAGTGTTACTAGCAAGGATGAACTGTCTGCCTCTCCTCCTTTCTTTTACTTTTAAATTAAAAAAAAAAAAAAAAAAAAAAGTTGCAAAGAAATACAAGGATGCAGCACACTGGTCCTACCAAGCCAAATACTGAATTATTTTCTTTACAACTACATTAACTCACTGTTTAATATTCTTTCAGACGACAACTGGTAACCGAGGCCATAAGAAATTCACCATTCTCCCTGACTTTACTCCTCCTATTTAATTTAATTATATCTATGTCTGTGCACCTGGTCCTTATCTTTCCCTATGACTCTGGAACCCCCAAAGACATCTGTAAGGCAGGAGCATACATACAACACACCAATATACAGAACTCAGTTGTAGAAGTCAGTACTACAGTAGGCTCTAGAAGCCAAAATATAAGTTGGCTCCAACAATGATTAAAAAAAATAAGGGGGTGGGGTGCGGAAGGCTTATCAAGTGTTAAACATGCTGGATCAGAGGCAACCTGAATCTTGGAAACTCTTTAAATCATTGGCTTTGCTAAGAATCCCCTCTTGGCCTGCCATCCTCAGGGAAGGCAATATCAGAGAAGACGCGTTTCTGGTCTGGCTCAGAAGGGCTGATCCCTTATCAGAGGCCTCATCCAAAGTCCACTGATTTTAATGGGAGATCTGCTAATTCTAAAGGAGTCAAAGATAGACTTGCAGAGAACACCACGCTCCTGCTGCTATCTGTTGGGGCTTTACTTCTTGTTATTAAAAATAAACAAAAAACACCCTGAATCCAAAAAGCAAGAAACAAAACAAACAAACAAAGGCTGTAAAACCACAAAAGATTTTTTTTCTCTGTTAATAATGGAGTCTGCATGAAAAACTCAGCATTTACCCACTTCTGAAACTGCAGCCCATTGGCAATAAAAGCAGTAATTACAGCAAGCTCAGCATAAAATTTAATTGGGAATGGCCACAAAATCATCCCTCATTATCTCATCGTTAGGTAAAGATTCCATTACAGTTTTTTATGGGACTTTTCCAAGTCTTGTCTGGATTTTTTGGGTTTCAAATGGCTGAAACCACATGATGTTTCTTCAGGATGCATCCCCACTTAGCTGAACGTACCCAGTGCATTTGCAGATGTCACTTGGCAGTTAGGAAGGTAGGTATTTGGGGCATCTGCAGGTGAGAGAAGGCACTGAAAGACTTCAACAGTACTGCCACCTTCACTCAAACTCTTTAATACAGATTAATATGCCATTCTATCCTTGTCAAGAGGAATATGCTGTTATATCATAAGGGAAAGAATTTAGAGGATGTTTTTTCTTCGGAAGCAACTTCTGTGGCAGAGAACTGAACAGAAAAGAACAAATGCAACCATAACCTTGGTAAAGCATCTGCTGCTTTGGAAGCTCTGATTGCAGAATATCAGGAGTCTTAATCCATTCACACATACTTGACCAGTTAAATAAATGTCATAATCAATCTTTTGAAAACAGCCTGGCAATATTAGAGCTGTTTGAATGACTTCTCAAGAAGATCAGAGATTTAAATGCTTAAGTCATGGCAGTATGATGCGTCACTGAAGACATTACCCTGGCAAGTTGAAGCAAGCACAGAAATGCCAACGGGGCTATAAGGAAGGCAGCTGGGTCAGATCTCAGTCCCAGAAATCCAATATAACTCCACAGTGGCTTACACATTACTTTCACAAGAAAAACTTGTTTCCATGTACAGCAGTGATGAATGAAGAACCAGCAGAGCCCCTGATTCAGAGAGCTTAACTTCTGGATAAGATCTTGTCCAGGCATTTCCCATGGTCCTATATCCCCAGCCCAGAGGCGCTCAGCAGGGGATGACACTAGGCTTGCAGGGTAACAGTAGCATTGGCATTACTGTTTCCACACATCCCCATACAGCTAACTTCTAACCCGACAGGTCAGCATAAACTTAACTGCATCATTCTCCGAAAAGCACGCTGTAGTTGAAATTGTATTTTAAATGATCTATACCCATTAAATGATTTAGTATAAAATTCAGGTTCAACTGGTCAAAAATGTATTTCCTTCGCTTCTTCCAATGGAAAAGGTCTCACATGTATTTAAGCACTTTGGAGAACTCCTTTCCCCAGAATCTGTGCCAAGGACTAATGACATATGGTATCTCTCCTAGATATCCAAGTTGAAAAGAGCAGAAGACCCCTTTCATTACGGCATAATAGTATGCTTGCAATAGTTCAATAACTATAATGAAACATGACAACTTGGATCTGCTTCTAGTGATGTCTCGAGCCAGTGTCTGAATTGCACACTTCTGAACCTGTGTCAAGTCACAACTAAACGCAAAATTCTTAGGCATTTGGGGGGAGAAAAAAAATCTTAATTTTCATGTTTTGTAGTGATCAGCAATTTTCAAATCACCAGTTTCCACAAAATGTTGAAAATTGTTACTTGTTCTAAAAGAAATGTATTTTTTCCTTATTATCTTGGGATGCTTAAAAACATTTCCCTGAGACCTGCCCTGTAATCTGTGGCAGTGATCATTATATTTAAACAAAGAAAACATACAGTCACGGATGACGGGGAAAAAGCAGGAAAAATAAAAATAATATAAGAGCACTGAATATTTGTGCCCTCTCCTACTGTAGGAAGCCTGAGTGTAGGTCCGGCTGCTGAAGCCCACCCTCAGGTGTGCTACTTAGACAAGTAAAATGTAAATAGATGCGGACACTGCAGTTTAACAGCACACACGTATCAGATACCAAAATGCAAACGTGGATCCCATTCTCAGCATCCTAAATTTACATCTTATTCCCCCAACTGCCATGGTTACATGGATGTACAATGTGTTATACCAGCCAGGTTGTTAGACTCTGGCTTACTTGTTTCTTTTACACAGAAATGCTTTCCTTTATATTTAAATATCATGACCCACACCAATCAAAAGTCACAAAACTGTCTTGCAGCTCACAAGATCTACGAAACAAGAAATCCTGTGGTATCTTCATGACTGGTTCTTTAAGAATTATGTCTACTTGAAAACCACAAAGGTGAAAAATTTACTACTTTCATTAAATGAAAACTCAGACTGCCATGTTAACACAAACCATAGCTTCTGGAGTCACGAAGAGAAACCCTTTGCATTTCTTTAAAATCAGAGCGCAAAAAAACAACAGCCAATAACACCAACGCTGCACCCACTGCAGGCCTCACAGAGACAAAAATTCTACTCAAGTCTCATACAAACATAGGAGAGAAATCCTGTGGAAACAGAGTGGGGTTGTATCTGATGAAAGACAAAGCAAATTCTTTCGGCTTGGCTCCTAAAGCCTTGGGCTGAAGCCCAAACTTTGATGCTTCCTGGTTAAGAAGTGAAAATACTAAACCAAACAAACAAAAATCAAACGCTACAGATTAGCAGGATTGCTGTAAGTTAACGCATTTCAAATTGCTTATAAGCAACAGCGTTCTTTGTGTCCCAAGCAGACTGTGCACACAGTGGACAGAGTCCAAATTCAACTTTTTGCCAGATTTCATCTTCACTGTTAACTTTAATTAGTGAACAAAGGAGTCACTAATATTTCTAAAAAGTCTTTTTTCTTTTTTTTTCTTAAATTTTTTCCTTATTCTATGTCCTCATTTTTTTGATCTTTCCCACTAAAATGCTCAAACCTTCTTAGTACTCCTGTGCTGGCACTAATAGGATTCCATTATCTGACGTGTAGTGAGTCATCACAAAGAAACAGAAAACCTTGCTTTCCTATGCAGCAGTCAAGTATCTGGTCCTTTGTAAGGTCTCAGCTGTAATTTCTCTGCTCAACTTAATTCCTTTCTTTACTGCCATATTATAAAAAATAGGAGTGCTTGAAAATAAGTAAATAATTTGGCCTTGCACAAAAAGTCAACAAAATCTCTTAAACAGAGAATATATAGCTGGTTGCTTTGCAAAGCAACTTGAGCATTGCAAAGTAACACCAGTTGGTCAAAGGTCCAAGGACTGTAGCAATTTTTTTTTTCAGTCATACTTGCACCTACTTTGGTATTGTCCTAGGGTTGGATCTCTGGCTTGAATATAAAGTGGAGAGTTCCTTGAACAATTTGGATTTAAAATTTACTTGAAGCTGAACACTAAAAGGAACATTAAAAAAGAACTATTCCATTTAGTAATAACTTGCACAAAGCACTAGAAATGCAAGCTCTGGAAAAAGCAAACTACACACAGATTTAACCATTACTGTACTAATAGGCTCGAATTCAAATTTCAATAACCCAGGTCCATCTGCCTTGATCTTTTTAAAGATTGCATGCAGCCACCTAAGACCAGTCCCAATAATTATACATTAGCTGTTAGCAAAATGAGTCCCACTGAAAACAAACACCTGTGCTGTTCTCAATGGGTGGCTCACACATTTAAATGTATTTTAATCTTTTAGTTCAGATTTTAACCTTCGAGCAAAGTTGGAAAGATACTGCTGAAGACAATGAGGATTTCTATTGTTGTGATGAAGGACATAGTCTGTCCATAGAGATTTTTTTAATAAAATCTTCAAACAGCCATTTTAAGTGAATTTCACAATGTCTTTACTCAAAAATGAGCTGTTCACTAACTGAAAGTAACAACCAAAAAGGAAAGTTAGGGGATTTAAAAAAAAAATAAGAGGTTAAAACTGTAGGGACTGGGATATTTAATCATTGATAACACTGACTGAATTGTAAAGAGGCTCAAAAGAAGGTGTATGTGAATGGAGATGTCAGATTAGCTTTCCTACTGGTTGGGATTTCAATAACCGACAGTAGATAAGATACAATTAGTATTCATATATTGAGGCCAGAGATTTGGAACCATTTTTCAAAGTATTGTCTAGCCTTGAAAAAGTTTGAGCTGCTTTATTACATTTTTACAAAATATATATATTAATAAAATGCACTTAACTTCACAGTAGAAGAAAAGCATTGGATGACTGTCTTAATATTTCAACCACCAGAAAACCAGCTGAGAAGGAAATGCAGCTTGAGAGTCCTGGAAGCTGCCTGACTGATCTATCAAGACTTCCACTGTACTTGAAAGGTCCATGGGTCACAACTGCAGGAAGTCACATTTTGAGACCCAGCTATGAAGCTATTCGAATGGCCCGAAGATATATCCCACATCAAATGGCTGACCTCCTGCACTCCCATACTGCAGGTCAGCTTACACTTTCTAGCTGGAGGCCCTTGCTGATTCCCTTTCGTAATATCCTGGAACAAAGAAACACTCAACTTTCTGGGAAGTCTCCCTCGGTTACCTAGAACTCAGTTTGGCAGAACCGACTGCAGCAGCTCTCTCAAAAACAAGTTCAAATGGAGGCAATAAAATTGAGCTTCTGACTTTAATATTTCCTGCCCCAAACTTTGCTTTGTAAAAAGATTTCAGTTTATTTGGCTTTGTAGAGGTAAAATGATGACTTGCAGAAGAAAATATTTCCAAAATCTGACAGGTCATCATTTTGTGCTCTGCTGTTAAAATGGACTTACCCACAGAACTAGCAGTAACCCAGCCAGCTTTCTGCAAATAATCCAGCATGCAAAAAATCTGATAAAAGAAAAAACTCTGCCACTCTTTCATATACCCAACACAGTTAATCAATTAAATGCAATTGTTACTCAAACATAGACCTTCATTTGATTTTTGGATCTCTTTGGTATTTCCAAAAGTGTTCAGTGCAGGGAAAAATATACTGAAAATTTATTAAAGATTTTTTTATATAAAAACTTTGATGAAAAATTGCAAAATTTTATTGAAAAACTTACTGAACTCTTAATGCTATCTTCCACTTGTGGAATACAGCACTGATGCACAATTTTAGCTAGCTAGCTACCTCACATTTAGTACTGCGTTCACCAATCTTATGTCAACATAATATTGAATATTTGCAGAACGCTAGTCTCTATAGGACACAAAAATATCACAAGTAGTTCAAAACACTGATATCATTATTCAGTAGTATTATTCATTAGGGTTTCACTGAATTTTTTTAGTCTCCTTTTTTATAGACAAGCTTGGTTACTTTGAATTTATTGCCTCTAAAAATAAAACAATCTGTTAACTGTTTATAGCAGAATAATAAAATAATCTAGTAGAAAAATGTAAATATGTTAAGGTCATGTCTCCAAAGCTTTCAAGTGCCCTTGGTATGGTGGACTTTTAGGTTCAACAAAAAGAGTAAACGTTTTTTTTTTCTACATGAAAGTCATCATGGGATGGTTTTATTTATCCCTAGCATGTTAAAGTTTCACAGCTCAAGACTCACACTTTAGGGCCGCCTATCTTCCTGCCCAAGCAAGTTTTTTTTGTTGTTTTTTTTTTGTTTGTTTGTTTGTTTTTAAAAAAAAGGCACTACTAACAAGGAAGAAAAACAAACAGAGCACCTGAGCACCTGTAAATACCAACTTGGCATTAAGGCAAAACTGCGTTATTGGACACTAAAGTGTTGTCTCAAATATAAACAAAACTTCTACATATTAAAATTATTTCAATTTATTTTTTAATTTCCTCTATTCTGTGTGAAAACCAGCAAAATTTCTACAGAATTACAAAGACACTACAGCATGATAAAAATCTGGCTTACCTCCGCTACATAACAATAGACTGATTTGAAGATCTTGCACATTGTCTGTGAGTTTTTTGTATTTAGTTCTGCCTTTTGTGCAACATTTGCATCCAGCAGTTATCAACTGAGTCTCTCTCCTTGCTCTCCGACAGGACAAGTGCAGAGAAGGCACTGTTGGTAAGTGGGTTCTCAGTACAGAGAACCTTTCCAAGAGGATCCAGCAGCTAACTTTGGAGCTGACTTCACCCAACTCTGAATCTCATTGCTTGGCCCCCAGCAGAAGCTGTGCATCTGCTCCCATGGGGAGATCCCCATGGGGAGGGACCAGGGAACCACCCTGCTGGAAAACTGTTTCCATGTATTGAAAATCTAACCACCAAAAGAGAAAATCTTATCCTGGTAATTTCAATCTGGAGAGGGAATAAATCAGCAAATGAGCCTAAACTCACTCGCTTACACACACACACACAAAATCTGTGTGTGTATGTACACATACAAACACATTAGCTACTAAAAATGCAGGTGTGCTTAGAAGCTGAACAGCCCTGTTCTGTTTGGAGTATTTTTAAATACAATTCCCTAAGCTTAGTCCACATCATTAATGCCATGAAAAGTGAGGCTACCGTGTGACTTCAAAGCAATCTTTTTGCAGAAGAGTAGACATCTGCTGCATTCATTTTACTGCAGAAGTTTTTATAGAAATAAATGAAATAGAGAGGCATATGGGGGGAGAAGGATTTTTTTTTTTTTTTAATTATTTTTTTAAATGCACAGGAAAGAGTTTGAACCTTACATTAATACAATAGCAAACAGTGAAAGAGCAGTGGGACAGGCAAACTGGGCTTTAGTCCCACTTTGGTGGCTCAGATCAGCTTACCCAAGGAGAGACGTTTTAGTGCTGAGGCCAGCCCTTGGAGCCGGGACCCTGCTCTTCTCTTGCAGTTCCTCTCTGCCTGACTTTAGCAAAAGAGCCCAGCTTCTAGAAAGCTAGCATCTAAACACGCTTTGATGAACTTGTTTCATACAACAGAAGAAGACCTGGGAGCAATTGCAAAAGCAAGGTGGCTGGTGATCCAAGCAAGACTCTATGCAGCAGGTAAGCGTTGCAAAGAGCAGTGACTTCTTTGCCTCCTCAGTGAGCAGGAGGAGGCACACAAGCTCAGCCTCACTCTTCTCCCCTTTCTCCTCTACACAAGTCTGTCCCCTCTCTTTAAACCACAAGACGTTCAGGTCAGACTGTTCCCCATCCTGTGCTTGCATGTGCCCTCGGGAGAACTCAGCTGGGGCACCTCACTGCAGCTACACACTATATAACTGCTCCCAGTGCAGTTACAACACAGTTAGAAATGCTCCGTGGTTATAGCTGCAGCGGTAGGGCTTCGTCCTCTACTCTGCTGCCATTGAAGTCACCTCCTGTTGATGTCACTAAGATTTTAATGCTAAGGATGTAGCTGTTACTTAGCCAAAGCAGATATATGCTTATCAAAGTATCTCAGCTACTGTGCTTAGAGCCCCTGACAGACTGCTATTGTTCTGCTGATTACAAACCAAAACGCAAGAGGGAAGCCACTGCAGCTGCCCAAGCATAAAGGGGAATTTTCTCAGCAATACACTGATGGGACATTCTTCCATCGCTTTTCCCCACAGATCATTTGTCACTCAGCTACGTTGCACAACTCTGCCGTAGCTGTGGTTTCCAAAAACAACATTCCAGAAGACTGCATCACCCTGGATAAGAAGGCAAAAATGAGTGTGTTTTTTTCTCAGCCCTGAAACTTAACGTACAAAACCAAGAAGGTGACGATTATTGATATATTTCAGAATCATATAATGTAATCAGAAGTCTACAAAACATATGGGAAGGTAAAATTAAGGTTGCTTTTCAAGAGAGGGCAGAGATAGATTACCCTCAAATACACTTGCTGCTGCTGCAGCCCAGGAAAGGTCAATCTGTTCTCCCTGCCAGGGCACACAGACCAGGTAGTTGTGGCAGCAGCTGCACTAAGGAAGGATGCACATCAAACATTAGGGAACAAACCCCGCTGGTGAAACCAGCAAAGCACTGACACAGATCATCTGGGCATTGCGGAGTCTCTACTACAACAAGGTTTCAAGGACTGTATGGACAAACAACTGCTAGGAACGATGTAAATACTGTCACCTCTTTTGGAGCCAACGGAGGGACCAGATGCCTCCAACATACTAATGCTACTACATAAAATCATCACATCTTTGGTTCACCTCCTTGCTGAATTTCCATTCCCTCACTTCTTCCGGTTACCCCAAGAACACCTACAAATGAGCACCACATCCCAGAATCACCAAGCTCACAAAGAAACTCTACTAACCTGGAGAAGTTCAACCTATTGCAACCACCAGGGGCTCAGGAAAAGCAGGATAGAGAAGTTCTAATTGCTTTGAATGTTTTGACATCAGCAAGATACTTTTAAAAATAATTCATTTAGAAGAAAGGTATTTGCCACTATGCTGTGACTATGATTGATATACAATAATCAATCCCTTGGATTATTTTGCTCCTCAAGAACAATTGCAGCTCAATCATTTGCCAGACAATAGATGATGTAATTTCTCTTAAATCAACACAATGGTGAGATTCAGAGTTGGTTTCAACCTCACTGAAAATCTCTTAGAACCACAAAACTGACAATGCAAATATTCCAAGGTCAGAAATTTGAGGTGGAGACGAAATAATAGAAGGAAACCACAACAACAAAAACCTTCACAAGAAGCTACTACTCCTTGCAACACAACCACCGCTCCAGCTCTAATAAGCAGCCTGTTAAACTAAGGTATACCATTAACACAAAAATATTACCCCAAAGTGAAGAATATTTCTTAAATTAACCAATATTGCCCTCAAAACAAATTATATATTTTTTTTAAATGTTATACATAAACATTTAATTTCTTTATCATTCTGCCTCTTTACAGATCTTTTACTATGACTCGTTACAGACAGATTTTCTAAACAGGTCAGTAAGCTAGTTAAGAAGGATGAGGAATATTTTAACTCTGGTGCTTACTATGCGATATTAGTTGTAATATTTTAAATTAGAGAAAAGGCAATGCACTCATGTTTGAGCTCTCACAAACAGAAGCATTAATGCCCACCGCACTTTGCTTCACTACCACTTTCTGCGCTGAAGTCTCCAGTGACTGCTTTAGAATAAGATGCACCCCAAGTCTTTAAAATGAAATGAAAATTAAAGCAATGTTGTTTGAAGACTAATCTTTTGCAGCAAAACAAAAACTGCATCTTATTGTAAGTAATATAATTTATTTATACTTGATATCATTTGAAAAAGTGATGACACCAACAGCTCAAGCATGAAGCATTTTTAATTCTTCAGATGAAGTGACAGATGATTATCAAATAATACTTACTTAATATTTAAATGTTACCTAAAAAAATCTGTTCCTTTCAAAATGCATATGTAGCCAACAGAAATAAATTATATTCTGTATTTTCTCTGGTCTTCCTGGGTTCGGAGGATACCTGGGGTGACAGACCACACAGTCATAGAGACTTGAGCAATCTGTCCATCCCATTGTGTGCAACATTTTCTGCTATGCATTGCTTGTTTCTTGCCAAGAAACTTACCAGTCACTGTTTTCATCACCTGGTGTTTATTCATCTCCTAACTCATTACTCTCCCTGACAGGCCCTTTCTTGCCCAATAATTTGCTCTCCCTTCCCCCCCCCCCCAACCTGGTACCATCTACAATTTTCTAAACATCCAGTAAGATGGCCTTTAATTACTCAATCTGCTTTTCAAACATTTGCAGTTTGCTCAGGTGTGCCAACATAAGACAATAAAATTGAAACATCTGGTACAATGACTCCAAAATTAGGCACTGCAATCTAAATGGGGCTGTAACACAAACTGGATCACCCAGAGCGTGGAGAAGATGGACCAGGAAATAGGATACAAGGCTAAAATTGCATCACAACTAGGAGAGCCTGGAAACTGCCTAATGTGGTAAACACCAAGTTCAAAGATAAGCCACATGGTCAAAACTCCATATCCTCGTATTCAAGAGTGTTTGATTATTATTTGATTGATAATCAAATAACCTTTCATTGGGAAAACCTTAATCACATGAAGACAGAAGCCAACGGGTTCTTCTGAGGCCTTTGGCATTTATTCAGATTTCTGGCATATTCACTGTTCTGCCAGATATCTCAAGAATCGATATTGTGGGTTGTTCATTTTTTGTTATTTTTTTTTGTTTGTTTATTTATTTATTTTTAAGAGAGGGAATGGGTGGGGATTTTTATTTATTTATTTATTTATATTTATTTTTTTATAGAAGGTTTTGGCAGACTGCCTTCTGTTTTGGCTTTTTTCCAGCAGAAAAACGTCATTTCTCATCTGGGAACTAGGAGCAAGGTTTCTCTTTACCAATTAGGCTACTCCCATAAAGTAACTATAAACCATAATTTTTTGACTTCCAAATGAGTTCTAAGGAACTTCTCTCCTTGACCAATGAGCAGGAAGTGACGGCACACGAGTGCAGAGAATCCAATTTAGCGGAGATGTGGTTTGTTTAATCCAATTTGTAGTTAAAAATTGAATTAAGGTGTGGGCACTACAAATATATTTTTAGGCAAATACTTCCTTTTTCTTACAGGATGAATATATAATACCCTTTTTGCATGGTAGAATTGATGAGATTTTGGCTACGGAAAAAACACATTCTTTGAATCTCTACAGATGCCAGAAGTGTCTGTCTTGATAATGTCAAAGACAAGGATTTGTGCTACCTTCCCTCTACATCCATGTAGCTAGAATAATTTACAGGTCAGAGTTCTGATAAATAAAACATTTTAATATCCATCTATTAAGAAAAAAACACCTCTTTCTAGAAGAAAAATACAAGTTTCCACTTTCAGGAAATATTTCCTTTGATCTTTATGCAGACAGTACCTGTGATCTGGGCTGAAAATTAATATTAAGCATAGGATTAATGCTTTCAACTTGCTTTTTCCAAAGTGAGACATAGTAGGTTGGTTTGGGATTTTTTTTTTTCTTCAGGACAGTGTGGTTTTGTATACTGAATAAATGCCGTCACTCGTCTGTAACCAGGTTACAGAGGTCATGATCTGTAAAACACCCAGAAACCTAAAAAACAAATCCAAAAATAATTCTCCCCTTTCCCCAAAAATCCATGAAAAAATGGAAGTCTGAGTTAAAAAAATAAACATTATTAAAATATTTTCTCTCAGAATAAAGACTGGAAGATTGTTTAGAGAAATATTCAGAATTCTATTACTTCTGCTATGCTTCATCTTTAAAACGCTTTCTGTGACTGATTAAGTTCCATTGACAGAAATGCGTATTTCAACACTTAATGTGTCAGACGAGAAATTCCTACGTGTGGCAAACCTTCATCCTTTATAAAAAATTTAGTAGTGGACCTTAATACTGTGCTACTATTAAAATCATAGTGATTGAGCTTGAAAAGGTCATGCTCATTTTCTAAGCTTTCCCTGTAGAAAACATACATTTCCACTGTATCTGCACTATAACTTTCAGGCTGCATTCACTACCATTTACTGAGCTGTGTGGATATAATCTTCCTTTTTGTTTACTTGTCAACAATATTAATGCTTTCTATTTTCAACACTACTTTCTTCCTACTCTGAAGATATGTCAACAGGCAAAAAAGCACACTTAGTACTTGAATATGTAATGCAGCTTCATCCTTAGGCATATTTGTCATCATGCAGAGGTTAAGAATTTACCCTTATTTCATAAATATTTCATCAATATTTTCTATATGGTAACTCAATGGTACATGGCACATTTCTCATTTTTAAGACAAAAATAAAATTGATTATAAATAGGCACGTGGATTCTAGAAATATTTTCCAGCTGCTTCTTTCCCCACATTTTTTCCATGCTTCAAAGGACCCCAGAATTTGGTACTTGTAAACCAGGTAACCCCAGAAATGCTGAAAGGTCACTCTGGTAAAGAACAGTCATTGTAGGGTGCAAAGAAAACCAAAAACCATTAGTATGATAGCTTGTTTGTAGCACTCCTCTATAAGCCTAAAAATATTTCACACAAGCTAAGTTAGAAGTTTCCATTAATCACTGTCAGCAGCTAAAGCCAATTCCCCTAACAAACCATTAATTTACGCAATGTACCCCACTTTGTTCAGGAACATGGTGTTTCATGACATTAGACAGAAGTTTTTATTTATTTATTTTAAAGACTAATTCAAGCTCTGATTTTTGCTGTATTCCTTTACAACCTCACTACTTCACTGCTGGCAATACCATCCATAACCCAGAAATACCAACAGACTCTGGTTTGGCAAGGTCCCCATCTTTACTAGATCTTTATCAAATAACATTACAAGAAGTTGAACTCTTGGCAACATCTTTTGGATCTCTTGGGAATTTTAGCACTTCCCAATCAAAGGGTCCAGATAGCTGACACATCATAATGCTTCAGGGCTATTTCTTGAACTGTGATGCCTCACAGAACATGATACTGGCATTTGGGCACAATGTCTTTTTTTGATATCTAAGATTGACACTTGCTGCAATTACCCTTTCTGCAAGATCCTGCTCCAGAGATGCTCAGCCTCTCAAATTACTGACAGTCCTGCCACAAACCTGACTTTGTTCTCTTAACCAACTGTTCCCCATGGCATTTCATTAAAGGGATATTTTGGCTGAAAGCAATCCTGCCAAATACCTTTCTGCTCATAAATTGGTTTGTCATTCCACTTCTGGCTGTCTTTGCTGAATGACATGCAAATTTGGAGCTAATCCAATTAACAAGTGGAGCAATTAGTATCACAAACTATCTTCATGCTAACTTTGAGACAAAGGGTTAAACTTTTTCCGGTGACATGAGATCTAAACAGTATATTAACAATTCTTGCATTCATGCAGCCTTCTCTACCACCAAGTCTCTTGCAACATCTTAAAGCTGTGAGCTGGAGCCAGCCTCTGTTTCCCATGGAGAACCTCTGAGAACTTGAAATTTTTGCATCTAAACTCAGGTCAGGACTTATTTGTATGGAACAAAGAAACTGTCTTCATCTGACTTAGGATGTAGCATGAGTTTAAGAAGTTACAGCAACAAGAAAGGACCAGCTTAAGTCAATAGAGCTGATTTTTTTTTAGTTCTGCAGGTGTGGTCAGTTCTAAAATACAAACTTGGGCAAACTTCTGCCACTTCTTGAAGTTTTACTATTTCAGCCCTTGAGAAGAGTTGAGGATGAGTTCATCATCAGCCCAATGTGTTTAATACTAGAATTGTTCTATATTCTGAGAATGGTCCAAACTACCAAACAAGTTTTCTCCCACCAACTTTTCTGGAAGTAAAGTAAATCAAGTAAAATAATAGTTGTGATAATTTTACATTAAAAAAAATATTTCTGATTATTGAAATGTCTTTCCAGGGCAATTTTGTGCTTCCTTTGCTCCTACAGTAAGTGCTAGGAAAAAAAATAGCTCCTTGTAGAGGAGAAACTATGTCATTCCCACCTTTTAAAAGTAAGTCTTCCAGGATCAAAGCAGAACCAAGCAAAAGCTTTAGAAAAACAGTACTGTTTTACATCAGGGCTGAATTTAGCTCCAAATCTTTCGCTAAGATTTTCAAAGGTAGCAAAAGAAACTGAAAAAACAAGGACAACATAAGGTCACTACAATTGAAGAAAAATAACCGACAGAAGTTTAGGGTTTTATTCCTCCCCAGATGCTCAAAAGTTCAGTAAAAATGCTAATTTTAACTATATGGTAAGAAACAAGGAATATAAGAAGGCAGTGTTTCAACAGAACCATGCTTGAGCAGAGATAGGACAGTCTCTCAAGAAAATCAGCAAAAACAAACAAAGGAATTACTAAACCAGTTGGCTGCCCTAACTGTGCCTCCCCTCACTCCCTGCTCTTAGTTAAAGTATCACTTCTAAATAGGTTATTTTCCTAATTCATCCTAGCCAACATGCAATGTGTTCAGATGGTGAAGTTTCTTGGTAAATATAGGAAAGATTCATTTTGGGAGAGCACTTACTTCTGTCACAAATTCCAAGTCCTAAACTATCAGCACCACACCAAACAAATTACTACATCCCAGGATATGGATTTATGCTTGACCACTTGATGCCAGTTGACACACTTGTTACAGTACTCAGTAGGTATCCAATGACCTATTGTATGTCCTGAAAGGCATTCCTGCTGACAATCAGTCTGCATTTCATCCCATTGCCAAAGGGATAGGCAAAGTGTGGTTTATTTACTGTAGAGATGTTCTCTCACTTTCACGTGTTCCTAGAACAAATAGTATGTCTGTACTTTTTAACATTAAATATTTGGGCTTGACTATTTCTTTTCATTTTGCCTGAATTCCCATTCAGGCCTGGAAATGCCAAACCCCAGCTTAGTCTCACGGAGAGTTGTGAGTGGGATCAGAAGTGAAACTGCTTGAAATCTCAGAAAGGTGGGAAAACAGTTTACGCTGGTCATTCTGGGATTGCTCCCCTACAGTGTTACATATAGTCAAGACTACGCTGACTTGTCCAGCGCATTCTTGCAAACCCCTGCTAATGCAGTTTCTCTCACTTTGTGGCTACAGTCGTTCTTGCCTTAAAACATCCAGAGGTCTTCAATCATTTTCTAGCCATCATCTCCCTTCTATTTGGAAATGAGATCTAAAAGATATATGGTACTCTTCCTTACCCACAGATTATATAAACTGCAAAAGTATTTGAAAGCTTTTTCAAAGATTTGTGTGGTCTTCATTACACCCTTACTGTCATCATCATTGTGTAGCATCATGAGACTCCTACAATATCACAAGTCTCCCCTCAGAGCTTAATAGGGGCATCCACCTACCTGCAGCCACATCACAAGTCTCCTTTGTATTTCCTTGTGTCATCTTTGTTTAATCTGTGTGTTCTAGATATGCTATGGCAAGCATATGGCTGCTTGCCTACTGGATTTGCATCTTGGCAATGCTTTTGAATGTGTTATGCATCCCATGTAAAAATAAGATCTAAATCAAAACTTAAAATAGTCCTGTTCTGAAAAGACAGTACAGAAATCAGACAAACACACCTTTGGGTATAGAACACTTAGCACCAATGTAATAGAAAAATGAACTCCAGTTCATCGGCGGACAAATCCTGCTGCCTTTGCACAGTTAGTCCCCTAGGCTAGAACAGTACTATGACAGACCATAAGTCAGATCTTAATCATTTCATCCCCTTTTTCAGAGGTGCATGACTGGTAGGATCAGAGCACACCAACTGGGACATGCCATTTGATCTCTTCTATTTGCTAAAGCTTGAGGCTTAAAGGGAACCTTAGACCATTGGCTACGTCTCAGTAAATTCTCTAACACTGAGGCCAACCAAGAAAGAGCAGCTCACATGTACATTAATCACCTTACCATCTAAAACAGGAGGACCACATCCAAACCGCTTATAGGGAATGGTCCCCAGCCTGTGCCACTTTCAGACCTGTGGCTAGGAACTAGTTGGATGAGCACTGTTTGTTAAGAGCCAGAGACATGTTATTTAGCACAACATAGAAGATCACATACCAGTATGCGAATAATAGCACGGGAATACCCTCCAAGAACCAACCACAAATAAAACTGATTATACATATTTAAAACTAATTGGTTCTCATTTTACTTTACAGATTGAGGTCTTATGGCTGTCACAGCATGACATTTTATTCAGATCTAAAAACTGTGGATTCTTTATCCAATTTTCAGTATTTTTGTGGGATGCAGCATCTTGAACTATACCCACCAGTCTAGCATCAGCCCAACTATATTGCATTGGAACATATAGTTAGTTGCTCATGCTCTCTTACCACAGCCTAGGATTCACAACTAGGAGGGAACAGTAGAGAAGCACTAATGATAAAGAAACAGCAGAAGCAATACCTAACAATTTCTGGCTATATATTCAGAAAGAAACAGAACAATAGAACCTATTAGTCATTTGTCAAACCTTGTATTATTTTGCCAGTGATGGATAACAGGTGAATTTTATTTTTATTTTTTAACCACTACTTGCTCTATCTGAAAACTGGCAAAATGTTTACATTCTTCCTGACTTCTGGAACTCCACCAGTACACCAGTATGTAAACACATCCCACTTTGCGAGTCTTTTTCTATTGGCCACAGAACACAAATTCAAAGCCCGTGTGTATCAAACAATGGACGTTTCTCATCCCTGCCCAGAAACAGAGCTTTGCTAGTGTGCTGTCATTTATTTAAAAAAAAAAAAAAAAAAAAAAAAGTTTTTTTAAAACATTCTTATTGTCATTTTACATGGCTTTATCTCAGATGCTTTAGTGGCTGTTATCAACTTTGTACACTTCATAACTTCTGAACTTTATCAATTGCTGTTAGTGTCCCTTTTTCTATTCGTTATAAATTGCTTTATTTCTAATCTCTGCTTTCACTTCAACACTGAGCCAAAAAAGGCTTTTATTTATTTATTTATTTTTCCTGGCTGTAGAGTCACGGATTTGGGCTATCTCATGTGCCTTTATTTCATAAGAACTCTCAATTTTCAGCCAGACTTCTCATGCTCTTACGTCTTTGTTGAGATATCATCACATTCATCCCTTTTGCTGCGTATGAAGTTTGCCCCAGGTTTTAGTGGTTTTCCTGACAGGATCCTTTCTTAAGAATAACTATCAGGTTTGGAGTTTTTCTTCTGAATATTTTATTTTTTGTCTTCAGGATAACCTGATTAGTATCACTGCTTACTGCTACCTATTCCCAGCGCTAGGAGTGCCACCAGCTGAGCATCTGCACCACCCTTCTGCCATCTCAACTACTTTATTTACTACCAAGCCATCGTAAAACCCTGCTGATTACCTAAAACCAGACTAACACCTAGGACTACAGGCAACTTTAGGTGTGGCAATATCCTGTCAATGTCCCACCTTTAAAATAAAACTGTCATGCCAATGCCAAGCTTGAATTACTGCTGAAAAGTTGACTCTTTCTGCACCTTTAGTATTTATGAAATATCCAGCAACAATACCTCTAAATTCAAGCTACATGAAAGTCCAAAGTAAAACTGGGTTCTCTGGAGCCCAGGATGTATTACATTTCCAAACAGCTCCAATCTCTCTAAGCAGAAGGATTCTGGTTTTGAGCACCTTTGAGCAGCAGTGTTGTTGGTGGGCACCCTGAAATCCAGATCAGAATTTTGAATTGTAAGACCTTCAATTTTTCAAGTCACTTAGAGGAAAGTGGACAATTATCGATTTTATGAGGCCCTTGGAAAAAGTTCAGAAATTGTGAGGTTATATTTGAAAATTGTTTGCAAACAGAAAAGGTGCCTTAAATTGCCTCTTCAGTTCACAGAAATAATAGGTTTCAGCAGAGTTAAGATGCTAGGAGTTTTAGAAGTGTCACTGGGAAAAAAATAATGGAAAGTGCTCAAAATGTTGGTACATCCTTGTAGCTTAGAGTGCAGTATATGCCCATTGTTACTTCTATGCACTAATTACAGTGAAAGGAAAAGGGCAACAATAAATAAAAACCAGATGGGGAAATGTCATCCAGTTAATCCAACTCTGTATCCTTCTAATTCACAGGAAACATTTTATTTCTGGGTCACAATGGCTAGTGCTACAGCACATTTTATATGCTGGGAGTTTTTACAGCAGAGGGAGTTGTTACATTACATCTTTTCCTGACATTTTCTGACACTGATCTTTTTTTTTACCCTATAACGGAGCACGTGTAGCATACATACATGCACAAGAATATAAAACTAGACCAGACTATTTACTTTGCAACTTAAGAAGTATCAAGTTCACAGGGCCTGTTCATGATTCATATTACTGTATCTCTCGTGAACACTAAGTGAAAGGAACAAAAAAATTAACACAATCACATCACTAAAGTCTTTTCAGAACTCGCAAGGGGACTGATTCAAAAATGCTCAGTAGCCAAGTCTCCTATAACCTTCACCTTCTGTCTGTAGGACTTAGCAACCTAAATAACTTCATCTTAATGTTATTTTATTTTGTATGACATCAACTCAGATTTGGAAATGAAAAACCTTGAGAAATACAATCCAGCCCATGCAGTAGGTATAACACACACAAACCCAATCATCATCGCTCAAACTCCAAATCTCACAACTGATTACCAGGAAGCAAAGCTGTCGTGACAATGAGTGGGATGATACCTGCAGAAGTACAGCCACCACTTCATCACATAACACAGAGCATCAGGCTCCTTTCACCTGCTCCTCCACTAATAAATCTCTCTCTCTCTCTTTTTTTTTTTTTTTTTTAAACACATTTGAACAAGACTGTCTACCAAAAAGACAGGAGAAATGATGAGTCCAGCCCAGGTTTCATTCCCCAACATGCTACTACTGTTGATTTCACTGAAAGACAAACAGATTTCCACAAAAACCTGCAGATACATTGAGAAAAGGAAGTCAGGTCCCAGATGTTGCCCTGTAGCTTGCACAAGCCCCTGTAGACCTTGTCTTAATGCTCCAGGGCTGGTGGTAATGACTTTTAGGACCATTAGTGTTTGTTTCTCCTGGCACACTGTTAAGAGCTTCCTGAAGGAGCAAGCCAGAGAAAGGGGTGGGAGGGCAATGTTTGGAAGTCAGGAACTCAGCCTAACCAGAATTTCACAGATCAAGTAAAAGGTTCTAGTTTAGTTTTGCAACTTGATCTCTGATGATCTCAAACATCTGTTGCAAAAATATGATCACTGAAGTTGTTTTTTTTGTTTGTTTGTTTTTGTTTTTTAATAAAGTTGTTCATATCACAAATACACATTTTAGCACTGTAAAAGGTATATTAGAATACAGATACTAAGTAGGATTTCATGCAGTTCAAAAGGCATCTCTATTTGCCAATATATAATTAACTTAACACTGGCATTTTCAATTTAGCAAAACTAGCAGGAGCGATAAGTATTTTGGGTGTCAGAGAAACCATTTTATACATATACCCAAGGAAAAGTATGTACATACACCTAAGTCAACATAACACATCATAACAGTGACTACAGCTATTTTAGAGCACCATTCTAGAAATTGAGAATTCACAGTCCTTTTGCAAACATTAAGGAGCAGAGGGTAATAAAACACCTGCTGGAGTTAGCAGGGGATGGTAAGAGACTTGCTCAGGACAGACAGCAGCTCTATGCAAGCAGCAAAAGCAGATAACTTTTCACTCGTACTCACCAGCATGACTCGCCTTCCTCTAAAAATTGTGCTAATGGGATGTACTGGGAAGAAAGGACACACATTCTGCTAGACTACAGCAAATATTACATTTTCTTTACCTCCCTTCGGAAAAAACAGAAAACAGACTATACTCTGGGAGTTTTGTAGTGTTTTTAATTTTATGCCTTCCTTAGAAGTAGTCAAGATTTACATGATAAAGGACTGAGGTACCAAGGTTAATGAACTCCAGACCAGAATTCCTGCTAAGAACTACCAACAAGAGAAATATATTTGAAATTATTTTGAGCATAGTTACTTCCTTATTTCGTTTCTCCAAAACATCCCAATTCTTCTCAAGCCTCATAAATTCTGCCCTTGGATCGAGCACAGAAAAACTGCAGATCCACTAGCTTGTGATCCAATAAAAATCAACCCCTAAGACCCCTTCCAAAAAGACTTGCTCAGTCTCCAAATTCCCTTTTTGATGGCAAGAGTAGATTATATTTAGCTCATGTTCCATTAAAAATTGCCTGTCTTTAAACAAGGTGCTGTTTTTTTTTATTCTTTCTGTGTTCAGTTATATAAGACTTCACTGCTGCCTTCACTATGATAACACTCCAACAGTCCAAAAAAATACATTTCAGGTGTTCAACATGAAGGAGGTTGTGTGAGTTTAACCTTCCTTGGGATCCTTGTGAGCTTTTTGTATTTAATACTTGTTTTATCTGAAGCCTGTGGAGGTTCTAAAATATTAGAAGACACACTTTCTGAGAACTACCTTTCTAGTAGCCTGAAGATATAGCCTTGATGTTGGGCAACAAAGTTATTCTCTGTAATCCCCTTGATGTTGTAAATGAAAAAGAGGATGGAGCTAACACCATCTGAACTTTGGGCAAACCATTTGCTGAAAAGCACCATCAAAGAACCAAGCCCGGCCAAAAAAAAAAAAAAAAAAAAAAAGGAAAAAAACTTTAAAAAAGAAAAAAAGCCAAAGCATACACAAAATGAAATTGGTGCAAATTAACTTCATTGTATTTGGAGACTCACACAAAACAAAACCCACCACAGTCTATAAAGGAAAGTCAGAGAAGACAAGGATTGAAGTTGTAGCTTCACAGTAGCCATCTTTTAACAGCTTTCCTTTTTCAACACTTTAACCTAAAAAAAAAAAAACTTCCCATTGTTATGCCCCTATTCAACCTTCATTCGAAGTCATTCACTATGCATTAATTACCACTTTCTTCAATGCACCGGGAAGCTCCCAAACATGCTCCTGTTTTCAAAGAGGCACACTTCCATGCCTAAGCTTTTTATATGCAGAGCCTGCTGAATTTTTTTCCTCTGCATACTTTGAGATTCCCCTAAATTTTGCATACTGTAACTGTTCAGAAGGGGGGAGGGGGCACGCAAAGACAAAAGGCTGATTTCATGCTTCCAGAACAGTTGTTTGCATCTCTTTCATTTTTCTTTCCAGCTGTGAGAGGCAGCAGAAGGTTCTTTAGCAGGTGTCCTGCCTGCCCTATGGTAATTTTTAACTTTCCTTCACTTTCTTTTATGTCTGTTGCATTTGCAGAGACGTTTTCTCTCCCCTCAGTGCCTTATTGCTTTTTCCTTTTTTTTTTTTCTTAAAAAAAGAAAAAATATCTGAATTTCCTATATTATGTCATTCTGTTCAGCTGTGAACTCAGATTACAAAATTGAACAAGGAAGAAATGTTGAGAAGACCCAATATTTACAATTAAATCTCAGCTGTTTCCTATTCATTCCCCAGACTTTCATCACTACAAATCTGCACAAGTACCACACAGACACAACTGACAACTTGACAGACAAAACCATCTCTGACACCAAACCCGAGTATCCATATCCTTAACCTTCAATCAGATAACCTCTCTCCTGCTAGTCAGTGTCCCGGTCTCTATGTGTCAGCAGTTGTAAGGACTCCCATGGGCTGAATGCGAGAATGAAATTAAGCATTCACATAAATCTTTGCAAGGTTACACAAAAAGAAACGATTGACTTAAATGATCAAAAGTGTAATTTTCTATTATAAAGAAAAATCTCTCTTTTCCAAGGCAAAATTGATTTTGGTTGCCTCTACTGATGTTGATTTTATTTGCAAAGCCTGTACATGTGACAAAACATCATGTAAATAAAAGAAAAGAAACAGGAGGTGAAGTGAAGCACAGAACTACAAACCATTTGAAGAAATTCAAACACCTCCATCAGAGGGGGATGTTTTCAGATTTTAAAGAAGAAATGCACTAAAAAGCAAAGGCCTACATATCCTCAGCATACTATGTTCTGCTCTTATATTGCAAACATACAAGCAGATAATTTTAATAAATTGCATTTTGATTAAAAGCACACTTAATTGTAGATTTATTCTGCATATTTTACTCTAATATGTATAAACTAAACAACAGATGACTTAAAGTTAAGAAGGACCGTTATTGATTTTATCAAGGTTAAAAGGTCACTGCCATCTCCATAGCTTTATGGTCACGGTAGTTTGAATAATCACATCACAGTGTGAATGCTCCTGTCCTCATCCCTCACAAAAGGCCTCATTCATTGAAAATCATACAGGTGATTTTTAATAGATACTGATGCATTTTAATTATTTTCAGTATTGTGCAAACATGTAGTACTGCTTTTGCTGCCACACTCAGTAGGCACTGTACGATCGACAAAGCATCTATTTCTCTTATTGCGAGGAGAGTAATACTGAAGATTTTTTCATTTAACTACCTCTCCCTTGAACTTATGCAATAATAAGAATCTAGCATAGCATAACTTATCTACAGCACAAATATTTTATTTTAAAGGGTAAGATTCATGATAAGTCTCTCCCATTTAATTTTTTTTGGCTTTGTTTTTTTAAATGGCCAACCTTTTCAATGTTTTAGCTTCCAGATTATTAATTCAAAAAATCACATTAAGTTTCCAGTTTAATTATGTGACATTATACAATGACAACCTGCTGCTTAAGAAAAAAAAATATTTCCTACCTTCTTCCTGCAGGGAAAGTTGCATCCATGAAAGAATAAAACAGGAAGTAGGTGGTAAAGACAGGTCTGTGAAAAGTTGTCTTTCTGCTGAGGGGAGAAAAAAAAGTTCCTGTTCAATCAGCACAGTTGAAGTGAAAGGAAGCATCCATATAAGAAAATATGAGAAGATGGAAATATTTATAACTGTTTTTTAATTACTTTTTAATAGTACCCAAATGGAAAAAAAAAAAAGTTCATTGTTTCACTTTTTTTTTTTTTTTTAATATATAAAAATAGATAGCTTGATAGATACCTTCCTAAAATTGGTACTTTTTTTTTTTCCATTTTCATAAAGCATTTAAATACATTTTGAAATGTAAGCTTTGTCCTCCTACAGAAAAGTGCTGGAGATCCCCTTTTTCCTTATCTGGTTTTGCAAGTATGCCTAAAAGTTTTCACGTGATTTTGCTTCCTGTGCTACAAATGCATACCCACATCTAGCACCTGGTTTTAAATTTAGAACTAGCGAAGCAGAGAGGACACACGGCCAATGGTTTTCACTGCCCTCCTGCAGGATCAGACCCACTGGATGAACCCACGTCCCTTCTGCACACAATGCCAGGGACATCATTTCTCCCGAGTGCAGCCGTCTGTGAGCAAACGTGAAAGCTGCAGGGTTAATCCCTTGAAGACAGTTAAATTTACAGGTCACGGCTTGCAAAGCCACGATCTAGTTCTGTATCTGCTATCAGACTAGGCAAATTATATTTTATAGCAAGCTCAACAGATTTAAAACAACAATGAGAACAGCCTCTTTGTTTCTCGATTACGCAGCACTCAGCACAATAGCATTCTGGGTCGGAGCTAGGATTTCTAGGTGTTACAGTAACATAAACAATTTGTATTATTTCATAATTCTAGGATGTCTTCCATGTCTGAGGAAATCCCCGTGCTGCTGACTGACACACGGTGGAACACTGCACCAGGGAAGGAGCCTCTCTGTAGTCCTGTTCCTTCTAGCTGGTCTCAGCATTAGATATTCTGACCTACATGGATCTTTAGCTTGATATAACACAGCCACTTGGACCCAAGAGCTGACTGCTGTTCATGTATTGTATTTTACAATCTTTCATAATCTGAAGAATGCCACTGCTGGTTGAAGAATGAAAATTACTCAGCATGGGAGAGAAGAAACCCACCCCGTTACACTGTGGACCACTTCACCTCATTTGTTTTATTTTCCTCCAATAGTTCAATCCCAAATAAAATTCTTCAGGGCAAGATAACCACGTACCCTATGTGTACAATGAACCCTGATATAAGCTGCTGAGTTTTGGTAAGCCATTCAATTTTATCGCAGTGTTTGAAAGGTTGATGTTCTCCTCCAGTCACAGCTATCAGAAACCATGGTTTCAACCTTCATTTTAAAAGAGGTTCTAGCTATCTAGTTTTCCAGGAAAAGCTTGGTTATAGTCTGTGGGAGCTTTTCAAAGTAAAATAAAAGTCCTAAATTGAAAATACATGCTATTTTATGCCAGATATAGAGTCCCACCGGAAAAATACTTCAGCACATGGACATGGCAGTCTTGGGGCAGACACAGCTTGCAATCACCAGGCAGGACCGGAGGATCTCTGGCCCGGGAGCCAGTGCTTTTCCCCAAGTCATGTGCTAAAATGTTTCACTGCTTTCCTGCAGTCCTATAGCTCCAACCAGCTTCTGTGAGGGCAAGGCTGAGAGCATGCATGTATCAGAAGGGGCAGAACTGAACATTTAAAGGGATAACAAAGAACACAAATTCAAAAAAAAGTGACCTAAGTTACCTGGAAACCCAAATTTCCTCTTCTCTCCTATCCGCCCCTTCTAACTTGTGTTTTTCTGATAGTTTGCATTAGGTCCTGGAACACTTTCTAACTCAATTAAATATATGTAACCAGAAAGACTGTGTACTATTCAATTTCTTAAACCAAACCAAATAAGAATGCGTTCCTATTATAAATACAAAGGGTACATTCAAAAAAAGTGTGTGGAGAACTCTTCTTATGAGAAACAAGGCAATACGTACAGACAAAAGGTCTTCTGGCAGCCTTTCGCTATTATTTCCACTAATGTATACTTAGACAAATTATAGACCACCACAGAACACTTCAGGCTGCATGGTGCAAGCGCTTTTCATGAAGAGCAACCAAAGGGCCTATTAAAACTGAACATTTAACTAATTTGAAAAATAGATCTATATTTGGTTTATGTTTTGGTACAGAAGGTAAAACAGCTTCTGCTGTTTTCATTACACTGTTGATCTTAAAGAGAGGGGTAATTAGGGAATGTTGTGAATCTGCTTGTGCATTTGGTTACAAATAACTAAAAAAAAAAAAAAAGTAAATTGAATAATCAGATACTTTACATAGAGCCAGAACAACAGCCCTGTTCTACAGATGTTCTGGACAGCTGTGCCTACGAGTCCTCACCCAAGAGTAATGCTGTTGGGTGGTCATGAACAGCCCAAATATCCAACTAGGTGAGTGGTAGTGTCTTAGTGATGGCAACAGGTTTATTCATGCTGGTGTTCTTCAGTGAGCACAGAGAAAAAAAAATAGTAGTCTGCAGTCTAACCATCACCATTTAAAGAGATATTCTTCCCCTCTAGGTACATTGCAACCCTTCCCTTTCTCTGCATTGACAACTGCAATCCTTTTAAGCCAACTGTTTCTAGAGAACCCAAGCTCTAACTTGAGCTTTCAGGCTGCTGCCTGTGTTTTAAGGACACAGGCCGTCTTTGAAAAATTGAGAAAAAGTCCCTCTTTAAATTATCAAGCCAAATTTGTGCACATGAGGATCAAGAAAAGCTTGAAGCTTTTGCTTCAGATAAAATATTTGTGGCTTCCACCTGAACCTTAGCAGTCATTTGTCACCCCAGGAGCAACACACAACAAGGAGCTGGCTCTGGACCCCTGCGTCCCCGTGCAGCACAAACTACCAGCATCATGATTGGCAATCCCTAGGGGTAGCGTTTTTCTGTTACTCCCCCTCTGAATTGCTACTGTTTGCTTTGCTGAAACCTTTTTTTTAATGTTGTTGTAGCGCATGCAGAAGACGTTGCAGGCATCTACACACACATAGAGCAACAAGATTCAACACATGCCCATTAATTGCTAAAGAACTTGCCAAGAATTAAAAGCATTGATGCACATCAGTTGTGTGCATGTATTTACAGATATAAAATCATCAGCCAGGGTCTAAATAAGTCTGTATATTGCACAAAGACAACAAAGACAAGTAAATTTGTTTAATGCAGTGTCATATGTAGTTTGCAGGGCTGGAACCTAAAAGATTTGAGCATAGAGCTCTGCTACGGAACTTCTTCATTTCATTTAAACCCACCAGCACCCACCCGAACTAAAAGTACCAAAGCTCCAGGGAAGGTAATTTTCAAGGCTGGGGGTTGTAAACCCTTATTGTGTTCCATTAAATCAGCCTCGTAAACCTCTCCAACTGAACCTGGAAAGCCTCTGGGGCAGGGACTCCATAGCTATATTTTTAGTGTCCAGCACAAAATGGTGTGGGGCATTTCTGAGGCACTTCTTAGAGAGGAAAGAAGGCAAACATGCCGAGCGCTTGCTCATGTTTGCAAACAAACCATGAACTTCTAACTTCCTGTTAATTTTCCCTGCAAACTCTCTTTATAATCATACTTACAAAACACAAGGTGTTTTTTTTTTGTTGTTTTTTTTTTTGTTTGTTTGTTTGTTTTTAAATATATTAAATCAAATAGGAACTTTGTAAACCATGACATTTAAACTGTGTCCCCCAGTCCCAGGCCTGTCTCTTACCCATCTTTTTATGTTGAGCTACCTATCTTCAGTACGGCTGTGGCCCCATTACCACTGGGTCTCAACTTTCTGATGCATTTAGTATACATCTTTTTTCATATGAAACATGATAGTACGTTATTCCCCTTGTAGGTTTCTTTTTTTTTTTTTTTTAAATACAGAAGGGGAACAAAGACTAATTCACCCGACCAAAGTTTGGATGACATTTGGTGACAAAGCAGGAATTCAGTCCAAAAATCTTCAATTAACAACCATTCTGTTCCATGTAATTTGTAGTTTTCGGGCTTTATTCCTGCCACAGCCCTTGGATATTTAGCTCTCAACATGTTTACACACCAAATGCATTGACTTTTAAAACCCTATTTTCTTTCTCTATTCAAGTCATTGCATTTTATTTCAGGCTTTCATATATGAAATATCTGCACAGCACACGAAACATTTTATAAGCTTCAATGTGGATAGCAGAAAAACTCAGCACATCCAGAGATGTAAATTTGTTATTGTGGTCAATTACACAAGTATTAAGAGAATTGAGAGTAAACACTCATCTTGTGTTAATTGCAACTGATTAAGGAGTAGTAAGCACCAACAAACCCCACAAGCCTGACTGCGTTAATTGTGTGCTTATTTTCACCTGTAACCCATTACTACTTTTCTCATCATTAAAAGAGGAAAATTCCCTGAATAAATGAGAACAATTTTCATTCCCTGAATTAGAAGAGACAATAAGGTGAGCATCACATGCCACACGCATAACCAAATAAAACTAGTGCTTTTAAAGAGCGTTATTGGAAAACACAATATGAAGCAGTGATCGTAGAGAATGGCAACACACACTGAGATCCAAGTGACGCACAACCACTGTCCCTGTCAAAACTCAGGGCTGCTTAACTCAGGGCTGTTGATAGCTAATTGTGTTTCACCTCTAGCTCAAAATGGCAAGTAAAACCTCTTGCTTTTGGAAAAAAAATAATGTAAAATTGCTCTGAAAAACCTGCACCAAAAAGACATATATACTATATGATCCGGTGATACTCCTGTTACTGCTGGGAGTATCGATCTCAATTACATGTGATCTGAACGACAAAACACAGCCTACACCATCAATAAAACCAACCCATTGAGAGAAGTGCCTTCTCTTCTTATAGCTACCTTTATAACTGGATTTAAAACTTAGTTTTTAAGACCAGTTATGAGAAAAATCAAATCTCTTAATGCCAAAAGATACTGTTTTGTGTGATAAAGTGTATAATACAGAGTGTCAAATTTTGTCCATTTAATCTGATACTGACATGAAGAAATGTTCCCTGGATCATATATCTTCCAACACTGAAGATGGAATAGACAGATTTTCTGTTGGGATTTTATTTAAAAAAATTAACTGTCCATGCTACTGAAAACAAAAAACTCCTTTCTAACATCGGTGTTCATATCAATACTTTTCTCTGTTGTTCCTTATAACAACTTCCCTTGTTAGATTGTTCTAACCCCCATCATTCCCACAATATTAACCTCTACTTGGAGCACAAACAAGATTCTGCTGCTCTTGGCTTTCTTGAGATGCTTCCTGTGGGATCTGCATGTTGTTAAATCTCAAATTGTCACACTCCAATGAGGGTTTGGCAGAGAATTTCTTTCAGTCTCACTTAGATACCACGTTCTTCCTCTGAAAAGGTGACCACACACCCAATCACATCTTGGTCTTCTTCCTAATAAACTAAACAGACTGCATCCTAAGGCTTGGAATATTTCAGTAGCTTTTTTTCCCTGCTCTCTCTCTCTCTCCAGTTTTCAATACACCAGTCACCAGTATCTGTGGCCATATTTCAGCATCTTCCCCAACAGCATGCATCGTAATACACTTCTTTCAGCTAGCTTAGGCCTGGTAGTCTTCCATATTGTGCTTTCCCATATTACTTGCTGAACCTGTCTCTGCAAAACAGTTTTATCACTTTATTCACGAGTGATGAGGGAGAACTGCATGCCTCCCTTTAGTTCCTTTTTTTTTTTTTTTTTTTTTTTTTTTGCTTTATATATGTTTTGTTTTGAGACCTCCGTATTGAAAAGATTGTTACTTAGCATTCCAACATCATCAAAAGTTCTTTTCATCTGTGAATAAAAAGACACTTTCTGTATCCCCTACCAGTAACCTCAGTTTCTTAGAAGATTTTTGTCCAAATAAGACTGAAATCTATGAAAGCGTATTGAAAAAAATAATAATAATAACACAACAAAATAACATATTTAAATAACTTTCTAAGTTTTTCTCCACACTTTTTTATTGACTCTCATTTAAAGAAAAAGAAACCTCTTGAGTATTTTCAAGGGTAGTTGCCCTTGAAAGACTTTTTTTCTTTGCAGGTTAGTTGACATGAAGGTTTCTTCACAATCCAATCTGCTTTGTATTGCTTTCAAGACTTGATGACTGGGATTGTCTGTTCAGAAAACCAATTGGTTTACTGAAACAAAAGACTGTAATTTCCACATTTTCCAGTACGGCAGTTTAACTCCTCCTTTGTCTGTTAAGCTCTATGAGCCCAATCAAATTAAATTAAACAACTAGTCAAACCTGCTGTGATATAAAATATAGAAAAGTCATTTTTGTCACCAGTGCTCAGCCCCAGAAACACTTAGCAGAAAAGATAACCAAGCTGACCAGTACCTTCACCATAAAATCCCTTTTGTTAAGGCTTTGGCTCAAAATTAGGTCATCACTCACCCACCAATGCAACTCCTTCCCCTCAAGTTTCATGTTCTGAGGATAACACACTCAGCACTGCTTTCCTCTCAGTACTTCAGAATCATAATTATTCACCTATTTCCAGTTTCTGATCCTGAATTCCTCAGTTCTGGATCAACATGCCGTATTTTTGTTGTTTCTACAAAACTTGGTATCATGGCCCAAGTCTGCAAATCACAACATAAATAGATCATACCTTGAAGCTTAAAATAAATAAATAAATAAAACAACCTGAGACTCACTTGGTGATCCAAAGACTTGCCTCATTGGCACCCCAACAATTTTCCAAGGACTCAGGCCTGGGCTAATACATCAGTGCTTGTCCTGGAAAGCTATATTTTCATTCAAGACAAAACCTAACAACTATAAACAACCATCAAATTAACAGTATGAACAAATTGTGGTTCACCAGGTCTGACAAGCATGGAACTCCACTGCTCCTCATACCATTGCCCTGCCAAGGCCATAATCTTTTTGCAACAGCCCAGATAAAGCCACCCAAAAAACATGCCAGGCACTTTTCCTTAATTTAGAGACGGATGTAAAGATCAGAATTGCAACATTTTCCAGCTGGAAAAAAAAAAAAAAAAAAAAAGGGGGGGGGGGATGTGAAATAGATTTGTCATGAAAACTGCATTATTATTTTTTAATCCATTTAGCTGCCCGTCTCTACTACAAATAAACCCCCTAGCACTTTTCAGCCAATACAATTTTATCAGGTCTGTAACATAACCCACTGTCACTGCTTCTTTTTTGGCTTCTGCAAGGATGCAAGAGCTTGAGAACTACTAACTACAGCTACCTAAAATCCCTTTCTCTTCAGTTATTCAAGGTACCCACCTGCCAGCCAGCCCAGCAGAGCTGCCACTCCCAGCTTGAGGAAAGGGGCCAAGGCAGGGCTAGCCATTTTCCCCCATAAAGTGAACTTCGCCATTGAATGGAATGTTGTAAACAAAGTAGATATGTAAAGTAGCTCATTGCATGATTTTCATGAAGGGCTAATACACAAAATTTCTTTGTGTTCTTAATTGCCTCTGAGACAATGCATCTCAAATTCTAGTTCTATGGGAAGGAGGAGAAAGAGGTAGAAATGTACAGGTCCCAAGTCCTATCTCCCCATGCTGAGCCTTGCCTGCTTGCTTCGGTCTTCTCCCAAGCCATTACTCGCTGCTTTTGGGGGAATTCCAGAAGAGCCCGTAAGGTACAGACCATTCCCAGGGGCGCAGGGCCAAGGATGCCAAGCACAGGTGGCTGCCCGCTTTGCTACTGCATATTCTTTATCCAGCAGTTACCGAGGCTTTTGCAAAAAGGTCATCCTTCTTGGGAAACACCATCAAAGAATTACACCTACAAAAGGCCGGTGTAGAGGTATAAATGTTACAATGGGGTAAGAAGTACTCAAAACATGAATTGGATTCAGAGGTTTAAAGGCTATTTCCCCATGGCAATGAAAATGTTTATTTAAATCTCCTTAGAGCTGGAGGCTGAAAGTCCCCGGCTATAAGCAAATACGCATGTGTATGTGCACACATACACAATTATTTTCACATGAATTGTGAATAAGAAAAGTACTCTCAGCTTTGCGTAATTCCAGCTGTTGGGAGACTATAGTAAATTCATTTTTAGCACAGGGCTTCTATGCAATATGATAATTAATGATCTGTCATAGGAAGGTGTTCTGCTTTTCACAAATTTATTGTTCTGGAGTGATACTGTATATATGCATAGATCTAAAGGAATGCAAATGGACTTGAAAGTCTAAATGTATGTAAAGCTGAAGATACGCCATGAAATGGAGCCAAACTTTAAAATTCATCATCTTGTTCCGTAAAGAAAAGTCACAAAGTCTTGTTTTCTAGTGCTTTTTAGATGGCTCTACCAAGGTTACTGCACTAAATCCCGCTTAGCAAAACTTTCAAATCCACAAGCTCTTCTCTTGCCAGCTGGTGCGACCCTGGACTGTGCAGAAAGGATCCTGAGCTGGGTCAGCATCCACAGGGGTGAATGGCCAAGGAAAATTTCAGCTCTTAATCCTTTCCTGGTACAGATTCCTTCACCTATCATGTCAGTCACTTAACTCCTCTCGGTTTGAGTCTCTGCTATGAATAATAATACCTACTTAAGTTGATTTGTTCATTAGCATTTCACATTTTTATTTAGCTGAGAGGGAAAGAGGAGGAAAAAGTGGGTGGAAGAGAGTAAAATTAACTCCCCCCTCCCCCAGCCCTAACACTCATCTCCACCCCCAGCAATGCCTGAGAGAGGCACAAATATCCCAGTGCTCACACAAACACACAATGGCTGGGAACCTTGAACAATGTTCCTTTCTGAACGGTGACATCTCTGCACAAGCAGTCAAGCTCCACTTCTCCTGTCGGAAAAAGCTGATATTCTCCTCACACAGTACTCACGTGAAACAAGTCAATTATTTGTGCGAGCCCCACAGAATCATCTCCATAACCCTCTCCAGGACCCCCAGGCCAACCCTTGACACAGGAGCGTAATCGTACAGCACCGGAATCAATTACACTTTTGGAGAGAGGGGTGGAAAAAATGACTTTGCAGACCCACTGCAAATTGCTAAGGCTGTCCTCTGGCTCTCTTACTGCTCGAATCCAGGAAGTGCCTCTCAGCTCAATTTTCAATTATGTTCTCATCACAATTTACAACAGACAGTGTGTAATTTATGGCAATTACCTCTTCTGACGTCCCCCCTTTAAAAATTTCAGATAAAGAGACAGACAAAACCTGAAAGTGAGCCAAGCTCACCTGGCCTGCCTGCTGTACGAAGTTGACATTATGGGGAGAAAAAGGTATGCCTGACAAGGCTGTGAAGGAGATACTTTACAGAGTCATGAATGCATGCTGACAACTAAATCAAGCAGAAGAGGAACATAATTGTTGTGGATGCATTCCTTTATTTGTTAATGCATATATACAATATCATAACAACTGAATATTGTGTAAAGGGGTAATAGGGAACACAGACTGTCATTCTGGGTAAAAGACCTGTGGAAAAAATGACTTTACCACAAAGTTATCCAAGCTGATTTGATTTACACTTACCTCTGCTGCAAGTAAATTCTGGGGTTACCTTAATTTTTTTATTATTATTATTTATAATCAAGATAATGATTTTATCATATAATAATAAAATAATAAAAATTAATGTAGGGATTTTCCAAAGGACAACTGAATTTTTTTTTTTTTTTTTAAAGAAATGCATACAATCATTTTGCTTACTGTAATCTAAATATATGATATTTTGTAGGTATGGTTAATTTATAGAAAATAGACATTTGACTTAGTTGTTGCTGGTGGATGGTATTTTTCACCTATGTTGATACAGTGGCTTTAAGCCAAATTTTATTTTTTGTTCTTTGATATTTACAGCACGTAAATCTGAAATGTTTACTTCTGTAATAAATGTGCGAGTACTTTATGGGGTATGTACTTGAGCAATTGGGTGAGGATAGACACAGGAAGACCACAGCAAAGCACTAAATGGTGTCATCTTTACATTAATAATGACACGTTGTGGTATTCTTTATTCTCCAAGATCTGAAAATAAAACTGAAAAAAAAAATCTGTGCGAAGCACAACTAATACAGTTTCTGGAATGAAATCTGGAGCTGGTAATAAATATTTTGACAGCCCTACATTTTCATTACAAAGAATGACTCAAAATTGGGTCAATTTCCTTACAATTTCATTGTTGCTACAGACTTTCCCATTTCTACAGCATGAAAACTTTCCATTTTTATATTTTCAAAACAAATCTTTTTTTTTTAACCTTCTTAAATTTGTTTTGTTTGCTTTAAACACTAAACAAAAAACTAGAAATTGAAAAACATTTTTCCCCTGAAGGTTTCTTCAAGAGTTCTGCTCAAGTATTCCTCAAAAGTCAAACTGAAATCTCAAAATTCCCCATGAAAGAGGGACACCAGGGAAAGTTCTGCCGCATTAAAATCTAATGAAGTTTTGCCGTTGACTTCAGCAAAGTAATGACTATAGAAATTTTATATATTTATATCTTTTTTATATGTGGCTTTAAATATAAATATATTAAAGATCATTGAAGGGACTCCGGATGTTACCTATTTAAACTGAAAATTATTTTATACTGTAATACACCTTTGAATTTGTAGGCAAAACCTTGAACTACAGATGGTGCTGTAGAATTTCTCCCCAATTCCCCTGGAGGAAAAAAAAAAAAAAAAAAAAAAAAAGCCTCAGGTATGCCCCAAGAGCTACGAGGTCTACTAAGATCGTCTTTCCTAGTGAAAGCTACTTTGTGGTGTTTTCAGAGCTCACACTGTGTAAACATCATCTTTAGTAATCTAACTCATCACTGCCTTCTTACTTTTAACCACTAACAATTTTAGAACACAATGCTTATTAAATGACAAAGCCTGAATCACATATCTGCAGGAAACTATGAAAGGAGTCAGATGAGCAAGTGGTTAGAAAAAATGTATATTGTACCGTAGCTCTGACACTTAATAAGAGACAGCTCCTCCCCCAGACTACCCAGAGAGGTCATAAGAGAGTTGGGAATAAAACCAAGGATGCACAAAGGCATTTGTTGAGCCTTCAGTGTCATGCCAGCAGTCCAGCTGAGAACAGAATGTGGATCTCCCAGCCGAGTACCCACTGTCTCCCTTTGAGTTTAGCCTAAGGTGACTAAAGTGATGGTCACCGTCCCATAGCCACACCAAAGACTTCAAAATCTCTCTTCTCTTCCATCTACGATGTTAGTAGTGAAAATCCAAATCTTAAAAGCTCATGACTCTTCAAATCATCTGTGATCTGAAGAAATAAGCTCACCTCTACTAAAAGACGCAACACAAAGAATAGACCATAGGAACATCTTAATGCATCTGCCTGGAAAACACTTGAGTAAAGCCAAAATTATTTTACAGTAACCTCACAGATTAGGATGAATACCACCACATTTTTACACAGATAGCGTTCCCCTTGAAAAAGCAAGGAAAATATGGCTACACTGTGACAGTAAATGAGTGCATGCCTGTAAAAGTGGAGTACTTGCTTAAGTTTGAGGAAGAGTAACAAATAAAACAAACAAAAATCTCATTTTGGCTTAATGGCAACAGCAGAAGGGATTGTAACACGGCACCAGAGCAGCCAAAAAGACAAGCACGCCACTCTTGTGTGCCATCACGTGAATCAAATGAGTGCTTCTAGAAGAGGACTGTTTTATGAAACAGCGACTCTGTTTAGACTGAAAGAGCTTTAAGAGCAGTGCTAGCTGCGTGCTTCGATAATGATCCAGCACAACAGGATCCAGAGATCTGGACTGAAGCCTTGAGGCATAACATAAATAATCAAGGACAACAATGTCTTTTGGATATAAACACATGGGACCTAAGCCACAGCTCACCAAAGTCAGTGGAAAGATCCCGATTGTCTTTGGGCAATTTATGGGAACTAGAGATAAGTATCAGCCCTCATTTGAGCTCTACCTCACCACTTGCCATTTACTGCACAACACATTTTGTCTTCTCACCATTAAATATTGAGTGTGTACTCTACCGTACCTTCCCCGAGCACTGCAAGCTGCCAAAATCAGCATCTACATGATTTATGTTTATAAAAAAAAAAATGGATAAGATGCAGTAAAAACACTTTTTTTTTCCACTAAAATAAAGCCACACCACATATGAAGAACAAAGGGTATAAGTTTAATTAATAGGAACCTTTTTTCCAAAGGGTGCAAGAAAAACTTTATAATGGTTAATGAAGCAGACTAGGGAAAAGAGGCAGAAGGAATGCTTGGGTGCCTTGCAGCACCTGGAGTAGCTTCTCTCAAAGAGAAGTCATAACTTCAAATGGAGTCATCAGACCAACAGAAATTAATCTTCCTCTTTTTTAATAATATTATTTCAATTTTTGTTGCTAGTCTGTATTGAAATCAGTCTCTAAATGGGATGACAAACAAACTGTTTTAGCAATTGCTGACATAGATATTTTAATCTAATGGGAAGTTAGTCTTCAGGTATGTGAGATTTCAGTTCAAACATCCATCACCAAGAGAATTCTAATCTAGATTCTCCAGCTCCAATTCTGTTGCACGTACATGAACTTCTGATTTCCTTTAGGTCACCAGGGAAACACTAAAAGCCAGGACACAGTGCAAGAAGCCAGAATCGCCAGGTCTGAGATTCCAACGCAGAGTAGGAAAGTTTAGATCTGGAGCCAAGTTTTACTATTCGTTCCATCTCTTCGTTCACTGTTGGCTAGTTTGGTTTTCACTTAGAACAGGCAAAGGAAGCAGACACAAAACAGGGGAACCTTGAAAGCTATCATTCCACAAAATAATCAGAAACATGGTAGATAAATGTGGTTCAACCATCAGTAAGAAAAAAAAAAATAGGATATGACTAAAAATTTTAATTGCCCTGAGGGGGAAAAAAGAGAGAAGAGAAGCCAGTCACCAAGCCTTTACCTCAGCAGCTCTCAGACCTAGCCGTAGCTAACTCAATAATTACATTGTACTGCCAGCAACAATTCAGTGGTTTTTTTTTCTCGCCTGAGGGTTCCAACACATTTGCACCATAGGGAAGCCTTTTCTCTTTACATCTCAAAACTCTACCACAAACTCTTCCTTTATTCATAACAGCCAGATCCCCAGCTGAGATAGGCACTTTCGTATTGCTCTAGATGACAGTTTTCTGTGTTCTTTCCAAGCTCAGGGGGTTTAATAAACATATCTGGCAATCTTTCGATAGCTGGAGGGCCTGGGATGACACTGTGTGCAAACAATATGCTCTCACTGCTAGGGAAACAAGTTTATTCAATTCAATTAATAGATTACAGTCAAGATACTTGTTATCCTGCAATGAAAAATAGGAAAAGAACTCTGAGAATTAGGGTAGGTCGCAGGATTAGCACCTGGCAACACACAAACCAGGCAAAATAAGACAAAAACGCACCCGCTGATGGAGCGCTACCCATGAACGGTGACACACTCCAGTGGTCTCAGCACAGGAGTGACTTTTAACTCAGTTAAAACTGAATTTATCCCCCTGACCTGCAAAGGCTTGGGTGCAGCATTTTGAAAACGCGTCTCTGGTTCCTCCTACAAAATAGGGATATTTCTCTTCATTTAACTCCAAGGGGTGTTTTCCATTAGAGTGGAGCAATAACTCTTCCTTGGTCATTGCCACTGTTTTCAAGCCAGCTACAGCTGCCAGGATTTGGTTGCATGTTTCAAGTAAAATTCTATTTTGATTTTAAACTTTATTCAAACCAAAGCATTTTCTTAACATTAAACATTTCATGGGATATAGAATTTGCTGCTATAATGAATACCTCCAACACAATAAAATAGAACTAAACAGGGAAAACCCTCATGCTTTCTTGATGAAAAACACTCCAGGAACTGGTGGTCCTGTGCTCCCATGTGCTTTAAGTACGGATCTGCAGTGACTTGCCCTTCCAAAAATGTGCTCAGAACAAGTTTGAACTTGCAGAAGTTACCACAGGAGCAAGTCTCATCTAACAGCCCGAGTGACAGGTAAATTTGCCTGAAGGATGATTTGCGGTTAGGACACATACAGGAACACAAGAGATACAAACTTTTTTCATACCATGGACTTGCCTCAACTCCCTTGTGTAGAATGGAAATAAAACCATTTTCTGTCTGGTTTGCCTATTCTGTTTGGCAACTGGGGCTTTATCTGTCTGTATATCTTCCCTGTGCAATGGCAGCCCAAGCGGTAATGTGGTCCTTGTCTACCAAAACCCAGCTCAGATCGTGGGAACAAATAATAATCACAATTTAAGTAGTACTCCTATTCCAGTAAAAAAAGACATCACTTGTTTCTCAAACCCTAACCATAAAAAAAAAAAAAAAAAAAAAAGTTATGAACACACTGAAATTCAACTACAATACAAACACAAACAACTACAAAACCAGCATGAAAGAACAAGAAAAAAAATGGGAAGAAGTTGTGCTTGGAGATGAGGAGGGTGTCCCAAGAGAATGAACAGCTCTCCTAGAGTTGCTTTTGGGAACGTAACATGTGAGAGGAAAGTCGATTTGGGGACCTGGCTAACACCACCCATTAACCTTTCCATCATCTGGATCCTGAAAAGGGTCTCTCTCTGAAGTCAGATGCACCTTATTGCTGCTATGCAAGCCAGGAAAGGAAGGGTGAGCGTGCAAGCGCAAAAATCTCTCCATTAAAATACTTCTGCTCCACAGCAGCTCTCAGCATCCATGAGGTCCAAACAAACAGTGGCTACTCGCTTGATGCTGCTCCAGCCCATTGTTCCACCAAATAAATCTGTCTCTAATATGGTCTTGAAACAGAAAGGCCCCATGACAGAAGAAAAGCTAGTGCAAGTCCTCTGCATACCCAAGTACTTCCCAGCCTGGGCTTCACAGTAGTCACTCATAACCACATGTGCTCGGTTTCTCTCAAAACATCAGTGAACAGCCCCTGTTTCTCTGAGTCTAAACCACTTGCTCTCTATTGTCTAAATATTGGAGGTTTCATTTTAGTAAATGTCTGAGTTTCATAAAGTATTTCACTAGGATCTCTAAAAGCTGGTCACAGTAATTAGTACAATTGAGTGAATAATCAAAAATGAATTTGCTAAATTTCACTGCTCTTTTGATCTTAAATTAGCCAGAAGCTCATAATGAATTTCCTTTGGTTTCATAAATGTTCAAATTTCTTTTAATACATATATTCTGGGGCCTGCTTGGGAACTTTCAAAATTTCAGCTGATTTTCAAAGGGTGCAGCAGAATCTCAGGATATCATTGCTCATTTACAACTGAAATAACACTAGAGTGCAACTACTAAGTCATGCAAACTTTAAATTGCTTTAAAAGTTTCATGTGAGAAGTATTTTACCCCATACAACCCAATTCCATGAGGATTTCCAAAAAGAAAAAAAAAATCAAAAAACATGCACTACTGGAAAATTGTTAAATTCTGAATAAAATACAGTGCTTTTATATTACTGATTTACCTATTATAATTACTGCATCGAACACACTGGGAACTGGCTTGTATCCAGAGCAATAACATTCCTTGCCAGTTTTTGGTTCTTTTTACTAATCAAGAAAATCCCTATGGAATTAATAGGGATGAGAAAACAGTCAGGATGAAAGTTTTACATTTTGCTTGAAGCCCCTGCAAAGGTTACTCTGAAGATCCGCACAGTCTAATAAGCAGTTATATCTGTCCCACTAAGTTTTACTCATTAGCTTACTAGTTTCACACATTTATGTTTTATATACTAAATCCTGCTGATTTTGCAGGGAATGTTAGGACATTAATGCAAGATTAGAATTTGTTTCCCATAAGGGTAGGGAAATGACAATTATTTGCTATATATTATATATTATTATATTTTTCATATAACAAATAAGCGAATCCATATTCCTTAATTTCTGGATAAAACTCAAATCCTGCTTCCACTTCAGACAACAATAAGCACTAATTAATTTTAACAGGCAAGATCAGCACTTAAGTGTTACAGCATGTGTTACAGCAGAGAAAAGCTGAAAAGTGTTATATAGGACAGAGTAGGAAAACTAGGCAGAGAAACAGCACAAAGATGATTCATATTCTGATCTCCCACTTACTTCGAGTGGACATTTGTTTGTTTTATAAGAATTTATAAGAATTTGCTGTCTGTAACAAAAGACTTTCCTACTGAAAACCATGATATTTTGATATGTTAAGGAAAAAAGGAAACATTAAGGAAATTTGTTTTCCATTCTTAAGAAAACAAGCATCACACTTAAAAATTAGGCCTTTTAAGGAACACTAAACAGTATATTGTTTGAATTAATTAGCCAAATTTATACTACTTACCTACTTTGGGGGGGTCTGTTCTCGGAACAAACACTCCCTGAGCTCAGTGTACACAGTGCTTGAGGGACCACTCGGGAACTTGGAACTATATTTGAAAATAGTTTGTATCTGTAACTGCCATTAAATGAGAAGCAGAGCATTGCTGGTTGGGCAGCTGCTAAGATTTTATAATCACACAATAGAGAGGATTAAATATATGTAAAGAGTGCATTAGACTAGATTCTGTGCTCAGTTGCAATTGTACAACCTTAGGAAATCAATGGGGTTCCACATTTGCAAATGATGAGGGGTTGGTCCATTCCTTTAAAAAAAAGTTCAATTTGAGAGAAAATGATTGTGCTTCTCCCTCTACTGTTCCATGTCTCATAGCTAACATCTGGTGAAAATTAAGAAGCAGTTTTCCCCCCTTCCCCCTCACCCCCAATCAAACAACAAAAAAAAAACACAATACAAAACCCCGCATATATATCTGATGTATTTTATACATATTCATCCTCATAACTTGACAGATGGGAGGAATCTTGCAGTCATTTCTGAAAGCAGACAAAAGGCCGTTGGTTCTGCTCCACATGATGATTTGTGAAGACAGAATATCACCCGCTTCCGTTGATGATTATATAGTTCTATCCATCTGTCTGCCACTGGAGGTTGTGAGAGTGAGATACAGCTCACACCGTCTTCATAAACAAAAGTAGACTGTGCTGTCAGTAGTCAGACACGCCAACTAATTGGAGCTGTCGACAGACACAATATTCTGTGTCAACAGCTCTGGTAACAGTTTGAAACAGCAATGATATGTTGGGTGATGGTGAGGATGACACATATGTCTCTAATAGCATGCTAGAAATCTGACATAACTAGAAAAGAATTACTAAAATGTAATTCCCAGCATCTAGTTCTGCTGTTAAGACTTACCAGTTGGCACAGAGAGGAAAAAGATGCGTGCATGTGTTCCTGTGAGTGTGCTTGTTCTTGTACACATCTTCCCCTGTATCACTTCACGTGCTGACAGCTTAATTTGATACTCGTAACGTCTAACTTTAAAACTAAGCTTTCTGCTGAACGTTCAGGAGGTCACCAAAATTCCCATACAATTTTAAAGCTTAATAAAGGAACTTTTTCCATCACTTTCTTACAAATTGGTGGCTAACTAAAAGAGGCCAAACAGCATCTATATTAAATGGACAGCACTTACTGCATCTGTGCAGGAAACAACAGTATCTTATTGAGCACTGGTTTGGTGGACTCAAATCTAAACAACAAATTGTCCTCTGATGTTGCAAAGATTAATGAACATCCTTAAATTTAAAGTTAAGTACAGAAATAAATATTTGCAGGATTAGGGCTTCAGTTTCTGTTTAGTGGCAGATAAAAAAAAAAAAATGTTTCTCCATCATCACGTCTTTTAGATTTGAAGGCAGAAAAGTCAAAGACTGATAAATAAAAGTATTGAGGGCAGAGAAAAAACTGCCATTTTCTTTGCTCTGCTCACACATTTATCTAATTGAACCCCTGTTAAATGTAATGCAACACTGGGAAGTATAGACTAAATAGCCGTACTTCATACACCCCCCCCCCCCCCCCCCAAAAAAAAAAAAAAATGCTATACAAATATCACAGCAACTGAGAGAGTAAAATGCAGCCATCCCTACAGCGTTAAGGCCTCTGATGAGTCCTTAACACAGGACCTGCATCTCACTTTGAGGCCAGGAGCACAGTTACACCAGTGCACGGTTCACTTCAGCTCTGTGTGGCAGAAGCAGTGAGCTGGTCCATGACTAGGTTAGGATAATATCCTTGAAAGCTGATAATGTCAAACAAGTGCAATTATGAATCCATGTCTCCATCCTTAGGACAGAGCAAAACCCAGGGGTGACTCCCTCATGTCTTACTCATTCAGGCAAGCAAACTGTAGAGCAAATGTCAAACCTGCCCCGCCAGATACGACAGCACTGAGCAAGGACCAAACTTCTTGTTCTGTGTTCCTATCACACACGCACCACCCCGGGACCTGACGGTCACCATAACACAAAAAATAAAGCAGGGACAGCCCTTTTGCTGATGTGTGTGCCCACACTGTTGTGGGATTTGAACAAACAGACCTAAAAGACTTTTCATGCCAGAGAAAGGAGGAAGCGAGCTGGAAAAGCCACACGAGGACTTTGATACGGTTCTTCTGCAAAGCACCTGCCTCGCAGAGGTAGGTAGCAAGTCCACAACTAAGCAGACCACAGCAATCCCAAGTCTGGAGAGAAAAGCTGGATCCCAAAACCTCCTTTCCCGGATCTTCAGTTAACTGCATTGGTGCAGCTCTGCTCCGAGGGCAGGGTACCAGCAACCACATGGAGAGAGAATCCAATTTACCAACAGCCTAATAACACCGAGCAGGACCGGTCCTCCCCATTAGCAGCTTGCTGCCAAACTTAGAGGGCCAGAGCTGAAGGAAACAGGTTGGAAAAGACGTGCCTGGAGGGCAGGAAGTCTGAAGCATTACAAAGGAACATGCAGTGACAATAGCTGAGGTTACAGAGGAAGAGCCTAGTCTTGTTTGCTGCATAAATCCCTATATTATCTCTCGCTACTTGACCTGCTAGAGCAGCCAGCGGCGCAGGGAGCATGGCGTGCCGGCCTGAGCTGGCTGCTTCCAGCCAGGAGAGGGCACACAAGGCAGTTCGCTGCAAGACTGCGTTGCAGCCACTTGCTCTTCCCATCTTCATGGCGCTTCTGTGCACCGATGCCCCTTGTTAACCACCCAGACTGACTGCATTCAAAACCACAATGAAAAAAGATTAACCCTAAAGAAAATCATGACTGTTGCCAAAACTATCAAGCTAGAAAAATCTGTCAAAATATATTTAAAAGGAAGTGTTTATTTATTTATTTTTAAAGTGAGAAAAACAGGCAATGTTATTTTCTCCTCATAGCCAAGGAGCAAGTTGCTACCCAAGACGAAGTGTGTATAAATAGCGTGGCAGCTACGTACCGCGAGTGTGACTCTAGCAGCTGGGCTGTTTGCATGAGATGCAAATTCGGAGCCATTCAGGGAAGGAAGAATGAAAGCTTTGGCACTCGCTGGGCAAACACTAACGGGTACGGGAAAAGGGCCAGCAAAAGACAAACCACACAAAATAGTGGGTGGCCAGACTTAGGACAAGGAACAGTTGGACCAAATTCCTCAAATGATCCCAGTTGAAGGCAAACATTGGACACTTCAGAAGTTTTACTTTTCAATTTCAAAACATAAACAGAGACCTTACTGCAACCACTATGCTACTGGGGACACAGCAGTATTCACATCCCACAGACACTTTCATCTTGCGTTACACTTACCTGTGCCTACTGTGTCTGGCTCTGACTCATCTTGAGTCACAAGAGGACAACTCTATTAGTTGCCATACTCAAAAAATAGTGAAAAAATACCTATAAAGCTTCTGTCCCCAGAGATCAGCCGAAGTAGTTTGGGAAAGATGAGGCTACTTACAGCTTTAATCCAAACAAATAGGAGGGCTCCGACACTGGAACGATGCTTACAACAAACCCTGTAGCTTATGAATAAGGTCTGAGGGTATTTCAAGCCTCTATGCTCCTCCTGCTTCTGGGATATACTAAGGTTTTTATGGATTTTGATTTCTTCCTACAGATACCTACAGTAGAATCACACTAGATTTGTTTTTTGCTTGTTTTTCTCCCTAATGAAGTTAATCTAGACACAGCATCAGCAGCCTCCATGTGTTAAATCACATCCATTTATTTCACCAGGATTAGCCAGGACCTAATACATTTGAAGATGGATTCATTATTCAACCTTCTGATGCCTTTTCATGCTGCTTAGACTTGCTGCTTTGTACCACGTTGGTATTTAATAATTATTCTATCTGTTTCCAAAGCCCTTTCACCACACCTTGTGTGGCACATTACAGACGGCTTGGATTTTTCAGGTACAAATTGCTAAACAATTACTGATGAGAGAAAGGTCATAATAATAGGTTACAGAAGCCTTTGCAGCCTGCCTTTACTTCATGGCCATTTATAAAGAACCATTTCATCCCATTGTTATAATGATGAGAAGGAAGTAGTTTAAGGTAGTTATAGACAAGCAAACAAAAGGCAGGAGAGCAGTGCTGTATAACTTCTACTTTCACTTCCTGCCTACTCCATTACTTCTGGCATTATGGGAGAAATAACATGATTGGAATGACCTAAAGGTTATAACGGGTGGGCAAGGTTTACCTTGTCGAAAGCAGTGTGAGCACTGTTGGCTAAACCTTTTTGAAAGCTGAAAGTGGTGCCGTTTAACAAAAATACTAAGCTGTCATTGGAAAAAGTACATTACTTAGAAATAGTATTTCTTCATGTGCTTTCTTATCTCTATTTTCCCCTCTTAAATTTTTTTTTTTTTTTTTTTTTTTTTTTTTTCTTCGAAAAAAAGGGAAAAAGGCACAAAGATGAAATCTCTGAAAAGTTGAAAGAGTAGAGGACAGATTTTGCACTGGTAGAAACTCCATTAACTTCACATGAATACCACTGGCTTTAAAATGGTGAAATCAAAGTCTGAATGGTGCAATCTACAGAAGTATGAATCAAGTAAACTTCTTTGGATTCATGGAAAAACTGTGGATACTCCTAATTTTTTGCAAGAAATCTCTCTGCTAGCTGGCTTTCTCAGTATTTGAGGTATAAGACTTAATCCCAAGGAGTCAAAGTATTTCAGGTTCAGTCACAATCCAAAGAAACATCCAGGTTATTGAGTAAAACTCTGGATTCAGCAAGAGAAAATCCAGGACTAGCTGAACCGCCAGCTGTGGAGCACAGCTACCACAACAGTGGTG
This sequence comes from Nettapus auritus, assembly GCA_011076525.1. Lineage (NCBI taxonomy): Eukaryota > Metazoa > Chordata > Aves > Anseriformes > Anatidae > Nettapus > Nettapus auritus. The sequence goes on from CM021773.1 coordinate 17,884,301, forward strand.
AAACCAATAAGGCTTATTTTTTTAAGTCAGAGGTTATTTCAAAAATAAAAGCAAACATATCCATAAAACAATTTAAATGCATCAAAGTTTATATCCCACATTACGTAGTAAATCCTACTCTCCTTCAGGAATCCAGCCAGCCAAACTTGTGTTCCCTCGGCCAGTTGCTGGAATAATAGCCTCTCCTTTGTTTCATCGTGACTTGATTACTATAATTATTTGCTCACTAGACTTCCAGCTACTGCTCTGATTGCGGGGAGTACAGAATACAACTGGTAGACTACATGCTGCATCTAAGTCTTTCCATCACATTACCCCTATATCCCCATATTAAGAGAGCTCCATTGCTTCCCAATGCAGCGGCGGCCTGATTTTTTAGATCTTCCTACTAATTTACAAGGCTTTACATTGGAAGCCTCAGATAAATCTTTTGCTGCTCCATGTCTGAAGAGTCTTAGGGCTGTACTTGTATATGCTTTTGTCTCCCCCATAGTGTTTTAGACCCTGAACTTGTTTAGCCTTACTCACATGAGCAGGTTTACAGACTTCAATGGGACTACTTACATGAGTAAGAAGTACTCATACGAGTAGATATTTGCAGGCTCAGACCCTAAGTGACTTGGAGAGCTTTACTATTATTCACTTCTTGAAAAGCACTTGCAAAGAAACAAGAGAGGACTTACCGTATTTATTCAGAGTTATTATATATTCACCATGTCTTCTTCTTAAGCCCTCTTTGTTCTTGAGTACATGTACTCTATCTACAGTAGCGATGCACAATATTTCTCTCAGGGGATTTTCACATGTGAAAATACCAAGGGTTTGACATGTTGGACTGTTGTGTTTTTGTGTTGTTTTGTTTCTCCTTGTGAGAATTTGTACATACCAACTTGAGACAAAGAGGATTTTGTTATTACTTCTATTGCAGCAGCACTAACAAGCTGGTGCCAGGAAGTAGGGCTCCACTGTGGAAAAGCATTGCTCACACACCTCACAAGCAGCCATCATCTGCCGTTAAAGAGTTAAAAACTGCAATTTTTCTATAGACTAATTTTCACCTCAAAGAAAAAGAAAAACACACACACACACAAAAAAAAAAAAAAAAAAAAAAAAATTTTTCCCCTCCAGGCATTTTCAAGTTAAGGGGGTATGAGGACAATCAATTTAGTCATCGAACTTACATCACCCAGTTCCAGAATTTTTTTTTGTAAAGTTCGTATTTCCCACCTATATAATACACAAAACCAGTCACACACATTTTTATATAATGAGAGATCCTCTCTTCTCTGGAAGACTTATGTTCCTTGGCAGAAACAGGGGTAAAGAAAAAAGCTGCATTGTTCTGCAGCCTGCCATGCTAAGTTGCCCTTGCTGGGAGTGCTGGATATGTCGTGAGAAATGTGCAAACTGGGCTCACTGAACACCCCAGATCTTTTAAAATAAATTAAATGTCTTTTCCAGCAGAACACAATGGAAAGGTATGGATGGATCATTAAAAGCTAGAGGCTTTTGGAGACTCTCAATGGTGAAATATTTTTTTTTTCTGAAAACACCAGAAGAGATGACAGACTTGATCCTTTGCAGGGCAGAGTGCTCCTGAAGCGCCCTCTATTTCTGCAGATGTGATGGAGAAAGTGGGGGCATTCAGTACTGTGAGGACTGCTCATCACCTTGCAATGCTGTAAGCTGCTAAAAAAAAAAGTCTTGCATTCTCCACACAGCAAAATCTGTCCCTCAGTTCGGAGTGCCTACAGCCTGCAGGATAGAGACCTCTGAATTTGTTTCATGCAGAGATTTCTGTACTTGGTTAGCAACGGTAATCTAGAAAACCTTTAGTGTGGATTTACACAGCAGTGTGCTGAGGGAAATGCAGCCCATTTACTTTTCCATCTAGGCTGAACTGCACCCTAACTGAATTTAAGCCACAACGCATCTAGTTTGATGGTCTGCCCTGGTGTCCTTGCAATAATATATACAAGAAATAACCTGGAGAGACAAGGTCCAAAAAGGGGGAAAGGTGATGTGTGGGCATGGGGGACAACTGTTTCCCTTCCCTGTATCCCTAGTTCCCATCAGCCAGAAGGTTAGAGACTTGCCTTCCCATCTGAGTGAGGTAAAGGAAGCCAAACACGGACAGGGCACAGCACAAGCCACTGACCCAGAGCTGGGGTGGGAGGAGCAGGGGCTGATGCTGTTCAAACCAAACAGCTCTGGTCCAAGGCTGGTTTGTATACTCTCACATTAAACATTAGTAAGCTACCAAAAAGAGCCCAGATTCGTGATTTCGAGGCAACCATCAGCCTACGATCACATGCTGCATGCTTTAGTTTGAGTAGTTCAGCCTAAGGGAGGGACTACAGCAGGCAGAGAAAAGCACGGATGATATAAGTGCAAACTTCTATCAGTCCTGAGCCTGGTCAGAATCCGTAGTAGCCCAGAACAGGGCAGGGAGTGCCTTGGGTTCACCTATCTTTTGTTACTTTTCTGCACTGCAGAAATCTTTCCTACTTTAAGCAAGATCACAAAGCTGGGAAACTTTCTGCTGGCTGAAAGGGAAAAATAAACCTTGCTCCCGTAGCTTTTTTCTAAGTTCTGAAAGCTCTAGTAATAAAGTGATTTTCCTTCAAGACACTGACATGCCACTGTCTTGTGTCAATTTTCATGGGTCACCATGAAAACAAGATGGGTGGCATGAAATTAAAAGGCTTTCTGTTAAGCCTGCAGCCTTTGAAATCCATGAGGTCCGAGAGATGGCAACCCTCGTCGCTTCCCCAACTTACACTTTCGAGCCACAGTATACTGCTGTGCTGCCAACACTCCCTTCGGCCTGCCATTCTCAAGGGAGAACAGGCTTCTAACCAACCCACTTACAACAGGATTTCATCAAGCACAATATACCAAGAAGTAACATCAATAACAAACGTTCATCAGCTTTAATTGCAGTTACTGTTCAAGACTATTATAGTTAAATTCAAACAGTGTCCTACCGCTAGTAAGTTTAAACAAAAGATGTAATGGAGACACCAGCACAGTAGTAACAAGTAGGAATTTTTTGTCTAAAGAAATTCTTATTCTGCAATAAACACTTTAAAGACCAAATTTCACAGTTTATATCCCCTGCTTATATTTAGTATGTCAGTAACAGAACTCGTTATAAACATGAAAATACTAATGCTATGATTAGCCTTTGAGCTAACAAAACCCAACCTACTGTGATAATGCCTAATAACCACTTAGATGAGATAAATCAGCCTGACAAAAATAATATCCAACAGTAGCGTAGGAATTCCAAAGTTACTTCCTCATAGTCCCTCCAAGCTCTGAATTTTTCCCACGTCTAGCATAGGAGTAACGAAACACCTCTGCGCAGTCTAACTTCTAAAACAGTACTAGTGTTTCTTAGAGCACATATTTTTATCAGATATTTTTTATTGTTCAGGAAGTTTTGTTTTGTTTTTTTTTTTTTTAAAAAAAAGGTACCTTGAATACACGGTCCTTTATTTTAAAGTCCTTTCTTTCACTTAAATCACCTTGTGCTGTGGATGCAGCATGTTATTAATGGTGAGCCCTGAAAGGACACAGACTGAGTATACGAAGCTCACAAAACAGGAGAATTGGGAATGCTTCTGGAAGCTCTTGGAGCATGTATTTTGGGGGACTAGTGATGAAGAATCAGGCTTTCCAGTGGAAATGGAGGCACATTTAAAGCAATAAATCTGGGCACCTTAACATTGTTTTCTAGTGCTCAAAATCCTGAAGTTCTGTCCAAAATACCTCAGAGGAAAAGACTTAGTCTTATTAGGATTGACCATAATGGCTACATAAAGCAGTGTGAACTACATTGCATTCACTGGTGGGTAATCAAAACAGAACTGAGAAATTGTCTCCCATGATAATTTTCTAATCAGAAATGCTGCGCTAGCACAATTGAAAAATTCTGTGGGAAACATTTAAATTTAGCAGAAAAACAAAATGATTTCCCTAGACACAGAGCTTCTGTTAATCTCCCTCCTTATTAAATTGACAGAAGCCTTCCAGAGAAGAGGAGGAAGGAGGAGAAGCAAGGGGAAGAGCAGTCTGCCAGAAACAAGCTCCTGGTTTCCAGTGTCCCTTATCTTCCTGCTTCCTTGCCTCTCTCCCCTTTACAGCTTTGTAAAATTTGTAAAATTCAGGATGGGACAGGGGCTTCCAGAAAGCCATCTAAGATGCCAAAACCATGGTTTTTTGTTCACTCTCAAAAGCTGGATTCTCTGAAAAACTGCCAGTCACCCACCCAGCTACACACAACTACACACGTAAAAGTAAGGTTGCCCTCATGACCCCAAATATTTCAGCCTGATTCATCATGTAAGCTATTTCAAAACCTATACTATTTCCACAGGAAAAGAGGTCTAATTCCTAGTTAAAGGTAGAAAGCTGTCAGCTCCCCTGGAGCTGAATGCCAAAGTTAAGAAATCCAGACTGTGAAATTCACCCCAGTGCTGGCGATATTTCAGAGGACTGTTCAGCATCTCCTGCCCTTTAAAACAGTGGGATACCCACAGCACCAGAGCTCCCTGAATCCTCTCTGCTCCTCGGCACCTGGCATCAGACGGTACCCAGCACAGAGCAAGGAAGGATGGATGGGAGCAAGGAGCCCAAGAGCTGGTAGGATCTGGTGACCATAAAATGATACAACCACGTTTCACTGCCTAAAGTTAGCTTATTCTTTGTCACATCCCGGTGGGCCTAAATGCATTATATGCACCTACCAAATTCCATCAGTGTCTTTCATGAGAGGCACTCACGTTATCTATAGGGGCTCTGTATCTTGCACGCAGCTTGGTCTACCTGTAATTGCACTTTGAGTGTTTTATTGGTCACTGACACACAAATAAAAGATAGGTATGATGCGGCACATTCTTCTTTATAATCACTTGGAAATCAAAACGTAGGGCTAGGACTAAGCCCTCCCCTAAATACATCCAAGTGTTGGATTAGTAGGTAAAATGAGAATCACACTTTCAATAACTATGGAGCATGTGCGAACAAGCGGATACATTCCCATGGCTTTGAGTGATGGAGGTTTTACCACTTCCTTTTACTCTGTAATTTCATATTTTAAACACGAGAAAAATAAACCTTAAATACAAAGCATTTGCTTTTAGGCAAATCCTGACTTATTTCAATTGCTTATGGTCAACATTATCACATAACACACTGCCATTTATGGTGGGAGGCTGAGAAGTTATGCAAGTCTAGTAAACACCCAGGTTATCAATGATTATTCTGTTCTTTAATGTCACTTACATGACTGACCAACTGCTCCAAGGGCAGAAATAATTCAGTTCACAAATCAGACACAGTTTGCTGCCATTAAGGTACTTGTAAATTTCTGTGGAATTACATGGAATGAAGGAGACCGTGTAAATGTAAAATGTCATTATGTATCACAAATTTGGTATCTTACACACATTGCATTTCACTACTGAAGCACAGGAATACACTTGTCCTCATAAGATCTAAAGGACTAATTCTTTGCTTGGTTATTCCAATTACACACCCATATACCTCCACTGAAAGCAACTGAATTACAGCAATGTACCAATGAAGTTTAAAAGAGAAAACATGTTGAGAGTGGGAATTTGAGCGCCTCAAGCAAACTACAAATCAACTCCTGCATGGTATATATTGGCCTAACTCCACTGTGATTAGTGTAGACAATTTACACCAGCTGCCAAGCTGCTTCTTGAAAATTAAGGACAGAAATCTAAACATATTCTGGAAATCTTGGCATTGTCAGGCTAAATATGTACACATGCCTGATTCTTTTCTCTCATCCAGTAGAGGATGCAGCTTGTTAAGACTTCTTCCAGCAAAATATATATGTTTAATTTATGTGATTAATTTCTGTGTTAATGAAGGTTGAAGGCCCGAGAAGGCTGAATGCATCTATTTATCCAGGGGCCAGATAAAAACTGCTGCTCAACTAGCCAGCCCGACCCTAATATGGAAAGCCCCAGCCTCATTCAGGGTGAGAGGACAATTAAATTTTTATGCTCATTTAATCCTGTGCCCTTTCAGAGCAAAGGCTGACAATTGTGCCCAATTTTTCCAAATGTTTGCTGTTACATAACCTTGACGAACCTACCAAACTCAATTTGTGCAGGGCCTGTTGACAAAAATCTGATCATAACAGTATTCTGACACTCACGAGGGTTAAATCCTGGATTTAGAGGTTACAAGAAAAGAAAAGCCCACCACTATAAAAACCAGTGCTTTATTAGTTCCTACCTGCAGCTACTAAATTCATATACTGTGTATATCTAGTCAATGAATTGCTTCTATCAGAAAGGAAGTGCTTTAAAAAACCTTTCTGCTTCTGAAGAGCTACCTATAAGCTTGGTAATGTTTTGCCCTGATACTCAGAAAAATTGATTCTTTCAACAAGTTAAGTAATTTTAACTTTTTTTTTTTTTTTCCCCCCTTTTCATGCTCCGGTTTATCACCTGGTCACTTCCTCTAAGAAAGATTCATTTAGGGTAGCTGTATTGTATTATCTGTGCTTCTGTGGTTTACTGCAGAGCCAGTTTATCTTATTACTGTTATGTTCTTCAAGAAAGATTCATTTAAGTGTGACCCAGCCTATTATTCTAGGTGCCTCTTGCATCTCTATTGGGCATTTAAGAGTTGTAGAACGCTCTAATTTATTTAAGCAGGGCACTTTAAAGCAATATCTCAGTAATTTTTATCGAGTTTAAGGAGCCCTTCTATGTTTTCGAAATGCTTGAAGTTTTTCTGCTCTAAGGACTGCAAATATTTGAACAACAAATAAAAACGTTTAAGAAAAGAAAGAGTCATGGAGGCAGTGAGAGGCACACAGAGACAAGAGAAATAAGTGTTAGCAGATTTGTTTTTCTGCACAAAAAGCCCTACCAAGAAAAGGCACCCCAACAATTTGGTTAAAGTGAAAACTGTTCATTCTCTCAGAGCACTTCATAATGTATTTCCTCCTAAATCTAGGGTTTTCAAATTGCCTTCACATATTCTTTGTAATTAGGCAGAACAAATAAACGAGCAAAAGGAAATACTTGCAAATAACTTTCACAAACAATGTAAACATTTTGTACGTAATGCCACTAAGGACAACAGGGATGTTATCAGTTGAATGAGGAGTGAATGGAAGCAGAAGTCACAGGTCTGCAGAGAAAACACTGGAAGAATAAAATATATGGGTTAGATCTCTTGTACGCCAATGTCAAGGAGAGATTTACACCAACTTCACCAGGCTTAGTGTGAATACTGCCATTCTGCACTCCTCTCTTAAGCAAACTCTCCCTCCATTGCTTTCTACAAAGGAAAACAAGGGCCTGTAAAAACCAAACTTAGAAAGATATTTAATCAAGATAAAAAATGAAATGAGCAAACATGGAGCAGATTCCTAAAGTAAATAAATAGATAAATGAGTAGCATTCAGAGAAAAGCCAATGGGAACCGACTGCCAAAGCCAGGGGATCGGGGGGAAGCAGGGAGGCCAGATAAGCAGCAGTGCCCTCCCACTGCCCAGGAGGTAAGATATGTCCATGTGACACAGGGCAACACAAGGAGTTTTGTCCAGATCATGATACTCTTCTTCCTCCACAGCACCAGTTAGCCCAGAGGGAGCACCAGGCCTGCTGCCAGTGCCTACAGTTTGGGTGTTTCTTCTTGGTACTGGTGTGCCATGCAGCCAGCCCTTAGGCTTGTACAGTGCTCCTGACTGGCTGCTGTGCATCCCTCATTGATGGCATTAAGAACAGCCTATGCTAACTAAGGACAACCCTCCAAGTAATTTAGGGTAATAACCTTCGTGAAGATTCCTCTACTTTCTTTCCTTTCCCATATGCCAGGAATGTACTTTGCCAGTGGGCAATTGTCAACTTTCTACTGATTTTTTTATTTTTTTTTTCCCTAGGACTTGGCTTGGCTTTTTTCTCAGCTTCCTATAATTTATTATACACTATGAAAGAGAAACAAATACATACTTTGATTTTACTTTTGGAGGGGGAATCCTAAGAGTGACAGCTCCCAGGACACCAAACACACCAGCTGTTCTTTTATTTTCCAGTTTGCCACAGTAATGACAGCCTCAGCGCTTGTTGCCAAGCTTCTTTGGAAAACATTTTAAAAATAAACATAGCACACATGAAAACATGCCAGAACAGCCTCCTTCTCAACAAAGATTCTCCAAGAACAGAAGATGCAAGGGGTAGTGGGTACTTGGGCTTCATTCTGGCAAACCAGAAAGCTTACTGAAAATCGCAGCACTTGGCAAGCCAAGAAAAAATAATCCCCCCCATCCTGCCAAACGAAAAGCAAAAAACCTAATAGCTCCTGATTAATTCCCTGGAAGTCAAAACCAAACAAATATATTAAACTGATTGAAACTAAAGATATCTGTTCCAACCAGGGAAGATTATTAATCATGGTCAGCGTAACCACCAAATGAACTGTTCAAGATTAAACATTGGAACGTGTCAGCATGGGAAGTAGTAGATTCATCTCTAATTTATAGGCCAAAGCATTATGCCCGATACTCTGACTAAAATTGAACTAATTGGTACCAAATCAGACCCTTCACAAGCATTTATAAAGGATATTAAATTAAGCAAAGTCTTAATGTCATCTTTGAAAGCCATTTCTCTATACATCTGTGAATGAAAGGATTTGGAACACAAATTCAGTGTTCTCCTTTTCAGCCAGTCCCTAGAAGTTCATCCATAATAGACACTGTTACACTATCTCCCTCACATTTTTAATTTTCATATACTTAAGAGTACTTTTTGGACAGATTTCACCTCCTCATGATTGTGGGTTCTTTCCTCATAAACAAACTCCTTCAGATCCTGGCCATCTTACGGGGCATTGCTCCAAGTTTACATAAATATTTTGGTATCCTCCTGGATATTATTCAGTTGTTTTTTGTTGTTGTTGTTTTGGAGAAGCAAATAACATTAGGCAAGCTGTGTAACTCTCCTGAAGACAGCAGCATTGCTATCCACTGATAATTCAACCATCAGACACATATAGCCAAAAAGCAGCAAGTTTAAGTCTGCCTCCCTTAGTCACCCAGCACTCACCCAGTATTATTTCTCCACTGATATAACCCTACATATAACTACCTAGCAAATACTTTTCCCGGTGGGTATTTTGTATTTTCAAAGATTTCCTCTCGTTTTACTGCTTTGCCTACAGTTGATGAAATCACTAACATCTAGAAATAGTAAAATAAAATAATTTACTGTTCTGTTCGTAGTGCCATGAACTGATGTGAGAACACAGAGCCTCCATATGCACTTGGCAGGTAAATGAAAGAGGATGCGATCTTGTCTGGGAATTTTCAATTGCACTGGACAAAGCACAGCTTGACCTAGATGTAACACTGTGGTTGGTCTCAAGAGACACGAATGGGTTAAGTTTATAAAGCACTTCATTTTCCAGCCACAGCTATGGTACCTTGGGTAATTACTGCAGCTTAAGCTAGACCACACCTTAGATAAACCTGTAATGCTGGCGTTTTCTGCAAACATTTTCTTTACTGCAAGCCATGGCTTGCCTCTCACATATATTTGCTCTCCATTTCCAGCTTGGTTTTACCGTAGCTAGTTTGTACTGAGTTGAACCAACAAATCAGAATGTGTTGATTTAGTTCCATACCTCTTCGGTGTTTGCGTGACACAGCCATACCAGTTATGCAGCACCTACTGCTCCGGGGGCCTGATCGCTTGCTTTTTGCACTACATGGAAAAGACTGGGGATGAAGGAAGAGGAGGTAATAGCTCCGTAGAGGAGAACATTTGGCTTTTCTTAAAGGTGAAGGAGGCTAATTTGATTAGCTAGTGATAAGATAGTAAATTAAGTCCTGGGGATAAATGAACATAGTCCTAGCTCTCCAGTAAACATTTTCAGCATACTTCAGAAGTGCTGGTGTTAACTATTCAAACAGGATTCATGGAAAGAAAACACCTCGGTGTAGAGACGGCTGAGAACTCTGCAAACAGCAGCGACTGTGGAGAAGCCTGTTAGCTACCAGTTTGCCGTCCAGCTGTTTGCTAGGACTGTCACCCTGCAGACCAATGGGTGCTGGAGCACACGGAGGCACTTCCACTCAGGGCAGTCTTCAGATGAGCGGAGATGTGTGGGCTCTGGCTCTGCCAACCCAGCTTGACCTGGAGAAGGTGTCTTAAGGATGATGCACAGAATCACCCCACAGCTTCTGCCAGAGGGAGGAGCAGTTGTGGATGAAAAGCTCTTTTCCTCACAGGGTTAGACCTGCAAAAGGATCTGCCCACAGCATCAAGCTTTCTACAGACTGATGATAGATGCACTACACAATATTAATTGCAGCAACTATCCCTGATCTGATATCTCTAGCTTTGAGTACATTCCAGCAAAGGAAAACAAGGTAATCCTTACACTACCTGACATTTGCCCTTAGAAACATGGCTTTATGAGAGCCAAAAGGGTATATTAACAGCTAAAGAAAGAACCAGATTAAAGGATAAGAGTTTTAAAAGCACCTAAGTATTGGCCAAATATTTCACCCAATGAAAGCAATCACTTACTTCAGAGCAAAATTTGGCTAACGCTGACCATGATGGGGTATTCCTGCTTAGACTTGGATGGCTAAAAGACCAGATAATTTTTTCTCGGATAACAATCTTATTACTTAATTTTAATAGAGTTTGCATTTGAAAATAAAATGAGTAGCCTACCCTTATTCAGTGTTTAGAAAATTCACGTTAAATAAGTTTTCACCTGACAATGAAACAGGTTACTATATAAAGAGAAAATAGGATCAGCATAATTAAAGATCTAAATGCTTGTGAGTCAAAAGGTTCATGACACTTCAGCCACCTGAACCCGAGAAGGCAAATGCAAGTCCATTTTCCACAATATTAATCTTTCAAAAATAACAAATTAACATATAATCAATTAGCAAATCTCAGCGTACTCAGAGTGAGAATGTAGATCATGTGTTTGTGGATAAGAGTCTAAATTCCTAGAGACTTTATGTTTGTGATATACAGACACCTTCCTGTGTCATCTGTATGCAGTGACTTGCATTTGACTTTGATTAAGATGAGCACTGTTTGACATATAACATTAAGTGCAATAAGCATAACAAGTATAAATAACAGCTTTAACAGCAGGAATCAACTATATACCCAGAACAGAATTAGTATATTAGATACTGTAAATACCTAGTGCAAATGAGATAATACATCATTGTCATTTATACATCTGCAGCTTAACATTTTTTTGAAACTGTTATGGTACAGCCTTTAACCATCTTCCCTACCCTCTGCTCACTCATTTTTGCCTCTAAAGCCACTATTAGTGCAGCAAATTTGAGGAAAAAAACAAAAAACAAACAAACAAACAAAAAAAAAACTTCAAAAATTATGGTGGTGGGAGAGAGGTTCCTTCCAAACAGCATCTTCCCTGGCAATCTTTATTCCCTATTTTAGTAACTATTATTCATTTAGATGAATATCAGTAATAGACAAGAAATTGGAAAAATATCAGGAATGAGAGATTTCCCTCTTTCATTGGAACCACAGACTTGGCTTTTAGACCTGGCAGACTGTGGGATGTTACGATTTAAAGCTATGATATTTTCAGCTCCAGAATAGCTATTCTAAGCTGCTTGTGAACAGTTTGAACTAAGACTTCCTCGCTTGGGCTACAGCAACCAACGCACACAACTGTGAAGGTGAAAGAATTTGAAAAGCACACTAATATTTCCCAAAGCTCCCAAACATTCTAAAAATATGCTATCTTTCCACATGCAGAGAGCAATATAGGCTAACGTTTCAAAAGAGTTGTCACCTGAGAATGAAAGTAAAGATCATAAAGCCTGTTAGTGGCTCCTAACTAATATGAAGCTTTATAATATAGTCATACTGTCATTTATTTCTAGGTGCACAAGTCTGCATATTCTCAAATATAAATCCACAAGTGTAAAAACACTGCATTACTGGGATTCTTTCCAGTTTAATTGGATTTTCCATAGTGTTTTAAATTGAGCCATTATTTTATGAACTATTTATTAAATTAGCACCATTTCAGAAGAATATTATCCATATGAAGGATAATTCTGAACCCTAACAGTTTCATGCATTATACCAGATACACAGAACATTCCTCATGGAAATAATTTACATTTATGTGGACTATAATCATGTGGAAAAAACAAGCAGAAAACCCAGCAGGTTTGTGCTGACTACATATCTAATTAAGATCACCTGCGTGTGTTAAAAATATCCTATTATTAAATTGATATAACTGCTTTGCTTAGCAGTTAAGTTACAAATACCTTGAACCCATCAAGAGGCTTGTGATCTACTTTGTCACATGACAGTCCCAAGATTTCTGTAGTCTTCTGCAAACTTATTTCCATTTCTCTTGTATACATTAATACTTGGACTGGACAATAGGTGATTGTAAAATCATAATTCTAAGTACTGGAACATGCTCCATTTCTGGCTTAGAACTTCAGGTATCAAAGATGAGCCAAAAAGAGGCATGAATTGGATTAATATATTCTTGAATAGAATTCTTGATACATTTATACCTAGATGCACAGCAAAACATATTCCTTTCCCATTGCAGACAGATGAGTGCAAGTAACTGATCTGTTCTTCAGGTTAAAGTAACTTGGGAGAAGTTCAGACCTTATGTCCAAAAACTAAAGAACACGGTGATTTCATGTGCAATACCAAGAGGCACAATAAGGGAGACTTCTGGGGGCTAAACTCAAGTAGATGCAATTAATTGATTGTAAGGAAAAATCATTTTGTAGTAGAATGAATACAGCAAACACCAAGTGGTAAATTGCACTTTGGATTACATCAGCTGTAATTGTCATGAAGCTTGATCTTCTTGATAATATATATATATATATAAAATTATTTTAGCAGCAACCTGAATCCCACCATGTTTTTGGACACATGCTATTCTGATGTGCAGAAACATCCACAGATCCTTATGACTGTGCTCAAAGTAGCGATTAGAGTAGGTAACATCATTTATAGGTTCTCAAATACACCTAAATTGAAATATTTCTAACAAGAATTTTAACAGGACTCCACCTATTTTCCTCTACCAGTTTCATAACTCTTTCAGAACTAAAATTCACATAAACCTGTGCATGACAACTAAATACACATATTTGTTATTGTGAAACTATAGTATGCACTGAAAGATAAACATTTCCTACACTGTGCAGCAATATGACTTAACTAGGCAGGTAGAAAGAGAACTAAATTAACTGAAAACAAATTGCTTAAACCTGACATTTCCCTACCTTTTGTCCTCTTGCACAATTGAAAAAAAATAATTAAAAAAACAATTAGAGGAAGTAAATGGATATCTTCAAATATCCACTAGCTCAAAGTGCCGTCCACTTGTTCCCTCAGTCATGCACGTGGGTTTGTTGCTACAGTATCAACTAGCTCATCACTCTTCCCAGCCATGAACAGCAAAAAAGTAATGGGAAGAACAACTGGAAGTTATCAGTGTTTTTATATACACATTCCAGCAGTCTCACAACAGAGAGATGTACACAGCAATCTAGCTGTATATTTAATCCGAAATACAAACTTCAGCATTTGATATTCTCAATAGCCCAAACATCCCACGATACAGCAGAGCATCTCTTCAGTTGTGGAAGCCTGTTTCACAATAAACACACTGCATTAGATTTAGTCTGAGGGGAGTTTGCTGCAGAGTTTAGATGCTCCTGCAGAAGCAATAGGACAATTTGCAGTAGGTGTACCAAGGAGAAACCTTTTTCTTCTTCCAAATAAATAAATAAATAAATAAATAGGGTAAGTTTAGCACCATCTTATTAAGAGGAAGCACATGCAGGAACATTACTACTTCTTCCCATGACAGTGCCCATACAACTCCCGTTGATATATAAATCAGTGGTACACTCAGTTGTTGCTTCTCCAAAACTTGAAGAAAGCCAGGTATTGTCAATTCTTGCTGATATTTTAGGTGCATCATTCTTTTCCCTGGGTCAGCAGAGCACGATCAGCTTTGAAGCCTGGATAAAAGAGACTGGCCAGCTAAAAGGAAAATAAGGGAAGTCCAAGGATTCAAAGGTCCCCATGGCCTGGATCCAGTGTGTTTCCAAAAAATTCCTGCTAACAACTCGGGTCAGTAACTCAGGTCTTTCTACTAGAATAATCAACCTGCTCTTTACTGAAAATACAACTTATACTGAAAGACTCCATCACATCTCAGCACTTAGGATGCAAGGGAAACAGGAAAAACCAGCATCTCACATATTTTGGCCTTTAGCTAGATGCATTCTTTGGAAGCCTCCAAAATATACAGTACATACGCAGAGCCCCAAGTGGCTCAGTACGAAACTGTGGACATACTGCGATGTCTAAAACTACCTGAGCTCCCCACTCCTTTAATCCTCAGATAGCAATTCTCTGATTAAAACTGACCAGCCACTGCCAGGAATAACAGCATTTTTCAATAGCAAACAGCAAACTGGGCTCTAGTCACATTCACAATGTTGTCTGGGGGTATTAACTTCATCAGTCTGCTCCTGCTGATGCCTTTGCATTCTCCAAGGCTAGAGATGTAGTCATTGTTGATGAATCAAGGAGCTTGCTTTGAATTTCCACATGCTAAAAGGAGGAAAATCAATCTCAAATTCAATGCTCCCTCCCTTGTCTCCTTCCAAACGGAAAAAACTGCTCCCGAAGGTCACAACGGCACTACCCTCCGAATCTTACAAGAAAGACATTAGAGCAGAACACGATCCTGCGCTTCGTCATTACTGAGGGATATTGGAAAGAGGACAAAGGAATGTGAACACATAAGTGGAGAGTGGGCTCTTTTCTTGTATTGGCCACATTCAACTTGTTTGTTCAAGAAAAAAAAAAAAAAAAAGAGTGGAACAAGACATGCATGCCTGATGCTGTTAGTGCTTAATACACTGGAAAAATTGTTTAAAAACAGTTCATCCTTAAAATTATGCTGTACAACCATCAGCCATTGAGATCTTAGGTTATCTGTTGTATCCATGTCACTTGTAGTCTGCTATATTTAAATACAGTTATTTTTCTTGTGGTTTTAGCTTGACTTTTATGCTTTTGATCTGGATGTGTCACTAAAGTTTTCCTGCCTTCAGTTGTGCTGCTGGGCCCCTACACTTGCAGTCTGGCCTAGCAATACTGCATATCTAGCGTTGTTATCAAATTTGGACTATTAAAAACGTGAGAGTCCTTCCCATGAGGAATGAAGCCTGTCTGTCTGGAAGGGCTTCTCAAGACCCAGTCCCATTCACCACTAAGTACCCTATCTGCTTAACATCTCAATTCTCAATCTGCATTAAACTGAAAAGAAGACAAACATTAGAAAGCAGTTTGCCCAATAATAGAATGCCACAGACTCTTTGCTAGATCTACCATGAGTGCTACATGAATTAATGTTATGTATTTTTAGTTGGAAGGGCAGAGAAAAATGTGCAGTCTAATTAATAAATGGGTCAAATGTCTTTCAGCTGGATGGCTGTGCTGGGGAACGTCACAATTCCTTCATTCTTGTGATCTTCACCACATATATAGAAATGTATATGTATAAGGTAAATATTTATGAAATACGCCTGAGGTTTTAAATATACGTGACACGGAAGGGATATTCAAATAAAGGAGGCCATCACCAGCACTTACATTTTCTTAGACCACAATTCAAATTTTTAAAATTTTTTGAAATACTTCATTAAAATTTTTATTTTTTTATGCTCTCTGACGACTCCATGATAGAAGTGGTACACAAGGAAGCCAAAAATATTTGGTGGTGACATTTGTTTTAAATAACCCAAGTTTGTGTACGAAGGAACATTAGCCTGAAGTAGAATTGGACCGTGAGCTCAAGTTTAGTATGGGCAGCTGTATTCCAGTGCCGTCACAGCACCATCATCATATATTTCCCACTCTGATGGTAACAAAACTTCCAATTTCCACTCTAAATTTATTCATGGCCAGTGTTTCAAAAAGAAACGCAATAAAGTATTGTGCTGTGACTTATGCCTTTTGTGTTACTTAGATTATGGAAACAATGAAATATGTCATAAATGTCATCTGGATTTATTTTGGTGTGCTGCTGAACTACATTCAATGGTTGACTCGTCTAATTTCAGTTTGAAGCGCCTGTTAATTCGTGTCTAGATTGCAGCTGAACAGAAGCCAAAGTTCATTCTGCTTCAGTTTTCTGTGAAATTTAAATCAAGCAAAATGCTTTGCATATTTCTATTATTTTTATTCTGTGAGCAACTTAGTACCAGTGCTGAGAAATCTGTGTCAGCACACGTGGGCTTATGTATAAAAAGCCAGGAAGCTCAGAGAAGTTCTAGGCTGACAGTAGCCAACCCTTGCCTAAGCATAAGATAGATTCAGGTGCAAGGTGCTTCTTACTACTTTGCAAACCTGACCCCTCTCAAACAGGGCATGCTGATGCCTACAGTGCTAAGGAAACTGCACGGGGACTTCAGTTACAAGTAGAAAAGAGGAAATTTTTTTATACAGTTTTGCGTGGGGCCGGTCTACAGCTTCTGCATCGCACAAAGCACAGAGGAAGTCCTCTCTGCAGGGAAGGGGAAGGGTCTACCTTGTAAGGCAGGGAAGGCTTCACTACCTGAGTCACAGCTGGTGCAGGTTTTGCAGCTGCTCTGAATCAGTCTGTAGTCACAGACTACACAAGGTACCACATGCCATCTTGCAAGCTCCCTTCAGCAGCCACATACACCAAGGCCTTGGTGGCTAAGGAGCACTGGAGAGTAAGACAGATTTGCATCAAATAAGGGAGCGACCACCTCCACAGCAACCAGGTACAATGGTGCTCAATACAACTGGTGCACTGAAGTGGCTGGCATCAGCTTTAGCAGCTAAAAGCTCCAGAAAAATACATATCAGGCATGTGTCAATATCTTGCAATACACATACTAGATTTGCAAGTTAAAAGGTTTAATGCACTCTCAAAGAAATACTGACATAACGATGTCCCAGATCAAAAACATGTGCATAAGCATATACCACAACAATCTAGAGAAAAAACAGCAAAAATGTGGGAAAGGGAGGCTACAAATAGAGAAGCATATTGAGCTTCCCTGGTCTGGTGCAAAAAAGGCAGAAAACCAGGTGCAGACAAAGTTTTGCAGAGCCTGGATGTGAAAACAGGAACACACGCTAGAAGCGTTAGGAGTCAGTGGGTACAGAAGAGGGGTGCAATGCAGAGCAGCAGATCACTTTTTAGCCCTGTACCAAGCAAAGCTCAGCAAAAGTTCTTCCTTGTTTTCAGAATTTACAAATTCACAGCACCCAACTTTGATCATACATCGAGACCAGTACCTCAAACTTCTATCGAAATGTATCTTCAAATCTCAGGTAAGTCTCCGCTTTGCCAAGTGGGTTGAATTTATAAGTTGGGTACCTTATTTCCCCTGTGTACTGAGACAAATTTGCTCAATACATTTTTAAGTATGCACTTCTGAGTCCCCTATCTAAAGTACATCTTGAAGACTGATTGCCAGAAGAGTCCCCCTAGCCCTTACCTGTCTTTTAAAGACTTAATACAACATACCTGAAGCTGCATGGCTTTCATTCTTTATGCTGTCCTTCACTGTGATGCTTATGAAAGGGAGATTGTCAACAGGGCTCAATCATCTGTCTGCTCCCACCAACGCTAGAGGTAAAATATATTGGAGCAGCTTTGCAATCACTGAGCAATTTCAGAAATCATTTGCACAATACAGAGCATAGTGAGAGCTCAGCTTGGTTATGCACAGTAGTGATACTATTGTGCGAACAACAAATTCCCAGCTACGTGGGCTCTGGTCATCATCTCAAGTGTGCTTAGAGAGCCTAAGGATTGATGCCTTTTCTGAGAAACAGTTCTGCATTGCCACACACTGAACTTATGCGACCACTCCAAAGACAACCCTCATCCCCCAGGATGTCTGTTCCTTGTCATACACCAATTAAACCATATAAGAATTTACAATCATGATCCCTTTCAGTCAAGCTATGTGGAACAGACACACATAAGGACAGTGTGAATGCTATGCTGCCCCTCAATTGCACCTGTCTTGTTTAACTAAAGAACATAAAATTGAATTAATCCACACAGAAGAGGAAATTTACTGAAGACACAGAAGGGAGGCTGCCGACTGGTCAGGTACCCTACTTCTCCTTGCAGCCCATATTCCTCAGATAAGGTGAGAGCCTTTACTGCATGGGAAAAGCAATTTTTTTTCCCACTGACTCTCCTACAATTCCTTGGGAGCTAATTATTTTGTTTTACTCTGCCTCTGTATGTGGGCTCAAAATTGTGCCTCAAGCCAACCCAGAGAAGCTGCAAATAGAACTTTTTTCTGCTCTCCCAGGTACAGGACTCTTGTCATTTGTTACCCTCTAAATTATCTACAATTATTTTGTTTAGCAGACTAATATAGGAACTCTGCTTAATACGACAGAAAGAACAATTTAACTGAGTCGTGCTTTGTATCACACGTTAGCAATCAGCACGTTAATAAGTCTAGAAGATTGATATCAGTTTGAAAGGCAAAACCTACACAAAACAATTAATTAAGAAAGTTAAAACAAATGAACTGCTCAGGATGGAATTGGATCCATGAGACGAGATGGTAAAAGCCCAGAAGGAAATACTCTAATTGAAAACTGGCAGTAGAAGGCACACAGTACAGTTAAACATTATCTTATCAGAAAATTAGCAAAATGTAATTTTTTTTATTGGATTTTTACAGATGTTATTTTTAACCACATCAAAAAACCCACCTCATGGCTATTGGCACAAATTGTCATAATTACTATAATTTGAAGTCTGAGCTGTGGAGTGACTGCTCAGATAACTATCTCGTCCTCCTTATGCTGTGTTAGGAAAGCAGCCGGGAGACATATCTTCTCATGTTTTTTGTGCTAGGTTTGGACTTCATTTGTGTCTATTATCCAATCTCATTCTTGAGAATACTAAAGAGTAATTTTTTTTTCCCCTACCTGAAACACTGGAGAAAATCAGGAGGTTAACATTAAGAGACATAAAGTCAACTTTAATTAACATACCAATTACCTCCCATTTGCAAGCAAATTGTTTTATTTCCTTCCCTGTGTTCCCAGGGGAAGTCTATAATTTTATTTTTTTTTTTTAAACATACGGTCATTCGCTCAGGGAAGTAGAATCAAAATCTATGCTCCCAAATTGAAAGAAAGCCAGAAGAAAAAGAGTTAGAGCTGTGTCCCTGGTCTCCGGAACCCCATGCAGCGGGGTGAGTAACACTTCCCAGCCTTGCAGATTGGTGTGAAAGTGTTTCACAGATTGTGAATTGCAAGTAGTGGGAAATTAGGTACCTGTTTTGACTGATCTTTCCAGCGTTCCCAAATCTCTGAAATAGACACATATTTAAGACTTTTTCCTTCCTTGAAGGAAATGTGTGGGGAGAGTAAAATGAAGCTAAGTAACTTGTAACTTGAAAAAACACCACCATCACATAAACAAGAAAATTGTTTTAAAATTATTTTTATGCAACCTAATTGTACAGCATTTTGACAACTTGCAGCCAATAACATATGTGGGGCTGCGGTTCCACCAGTACCCAAGAAATCCAAACAAGTTAGAAGTTATCAGAATTTGGATGAAGAACTTTCCAAGGAAAATCCTAAGTACCTTAAGAAATGATGCTGGTAAATCAGTAAGTGACCTTCTTCCTGTAAGTCAGGAACTGCACAGCCTCTCCCCCACAGGACTGCAGTGACAACAGAGCTGCCATTCTTATAACTGTATAACACAACTCAGGTCCCTAGATCCTACAAAGCAGGTGCCTCTAAAAGCTCCAACTACCATTTTTCTAGACTAGAGTTTTTCCCCCAAGAATCAGAAACAGGTGTCAAGGCATGAGGGTGAGCAACACATTATCTTTACGAGGTAACATGCAGGAAAAAGAGCTGTTAGTTGGGGGTGATGAAGAAAAAGGCTGCACCAAAAACAGCTCCAAGTCAATATTGTCATCCCCTGCGGCTGGCATAACTTCCACCCTGAGTAATTGCATTCATCTGTAAATTCAGCTGTATGTATCATTCTTGTTTTCCCTTCTGTCCTAAATTGTTGATCAGCGTGTAAAAGGGCAGGATGAGGGAAAGAATCCCTCACTCACACTTCATCATTCTTTGGTTTTGAGCAACTTATTCCTATTCACCATTTTTTCCAAAACAGCGTGGAAGAGTAAGAACAAGTCCTCTAGTATAAAGCCTACTTCAGTACTTAGCTCACTTCTTAGAGAAGCAGGGGTGACTCTTTTCAATAAGAGATATTGCAAACTAAATAACTGTGCATTCATTTATGATAAAAATGTTTAGACAGAAGTAAAATAGACTGAAACAAGAAGAGTATGTAAGATATTGTACTGTTCATCCTGGATGACTGATGGACATCTGATATGCACAGTGCCATTCTAGGAGAACACGTGTTTCATGAACACACACAAAGATTCAAAGCTACATTCAGCAGTTCTGAAAATCCCCTGCACCACTTGGCTGCATCTTTCAGTAGCTGCACATCTTTAGAGACAGGATTCCTGCATGTCACATCTGCAGGATCTTTATCCGATTATGCAGAGACCAAGTACCACCTGGCTAAAGTTGCCATCTGACCATTAAGTCACATTTGTTTGTGGTCTTTCCAAGTTGTATCTGACACTCTAGCATGAACCAAGTTTACCAGAATTTCTGTCCTTAAACAGAAATAGAGGAGGTGAGACACCACAAAAACGCTGTAGAATGCTGTAACTTTTAATCAGTTACGGACTTTAGTACAACCTAAGGATATGCTATTTGGGAGGAAGAGATACTACTTGGGAGCATCCAAAAAGCAGTCAAAAGCATGAAGGTGAGGGAATACCGTCTAGAAGGCTGAAAACATAAAAGACACTGCCCTTTATCTAAATCTTGGCTCTGTGGTATAAAGCCAGGCCACAGAGCATGGTCTTAGATGTGTTGTGCTATCCTGCCTGGCCTCTACCTGTTCCAGAAGGACAAGTCTCCATGATGACCCTGCTGGCCCTACCCAAGAGCCTCACAGCAGTACTTGATCTTCATAGGAAAATTAGTTGAGTAGGTAAACATTATCCCTACTTTATGTATAGGTACACTTAGTCATAGCAAGCATAAACAACATTCTAGGCCTCCCTGTAGAAATAATGAAATCCAGCAAACTGTTTAATGAGGAAGCTTAATGTACAAATAAACAGAGATACAAAATTGTAAACCACAAAGGACACACTAGTGATGATTCCTATCACACTGCTACAACACAACAAAAAGATACAGAAGACAAACCGTGCGCACAATTCATTGCCCACCAAGGCTGCCCATGGGCAATTCTGTAACTTAACCATACTGAGAGCTGCATGGGTCATATGTTCGGTAGATCTAATATCCAAGAGGTCCTGCCAACATCCCACAGGTGTGCACGGGAGTGCAGTTTGTGAAAGGAAAGCAATTATGTGGGTGGGTACGCATACAAAACGGTGTTTCTAAATCCTGGATGAATTCATTCCACACACCTGCATCCATTTCACTTTAAGGAATTAGATAAAGGGGAAGGGGGGAAAAATCTCTTTTAAAGATACTTGAGCATTAATATCGCTCTTTGGCTGGCACTATCCTCAAGCACTTCATCTCTCCCAGAAACCTGCTTCTGCAGAGCCCTCTAGAAACCAGCACTGACAGGTCCACCCCAGGCCTCCTGGGGTCAATACAGGAGTTTCTGTCAACTCCAACAGCAGCTAAGTGTGCTGCGCTTCTAGGCAGGAGGGAGGAAGTTCCGACAGAAGGAAAGCAAGAGAGCTCCCCCCACACCCCTTCCAGTTTAATTGACAGGAGGGATTTTCTTAGGGATTTTAACTTGAAAACCAAACAATAAGCTACAATCCAGGCATTGTTCTGGTCACTTTACTCACATGTTACAGGCCTTTATTTTATTCTGTCTGTTTTTGTCCTCTCGATTTACACTGAGAGGTAGGAACCTATGTATGCATCTCCTGTGTTTTTGAAGTGTTTCACAATGCAAAGGAGAGGTTATACTACAAGCAAACGAAGTGTGACAAAGTGACATTATACCATGCTAGCAAGGATGAGAATAAAAGTTGAAGTGGGGTCTCTCTAGGGTCTCAGAGAGTGCAAACTATAGAATCAGTTCGACTCTGTGCGCAGAGAAGGAGGGAAGGAACAGAAGTCATACCACTGTTTATATTGTATCGCACTACTTATGTGAAATATATGTTTAGAGATAAATAAATACAAAGCAAACACAGGCGACTGTTGCATTAAACTAGCTCACACCTGATGGATTAGGAACGTAAAATACAATCTCCTCTTAAGTGTAGAAAACTTGGTGCCGAGAAATTGGATTAACTTGCCTTGTTGAGGAATACTCAAGTTTTCTCTGTCCCTCTCCAATTTCTTGTTAGTTTTTTAAGGCATGCTTTGCTTAGTGTAAGCGCCCTTCCCTTTTTGCAAATAAAGGGCTATATCCTGCAGTCCTTTCCCTGAACGACAGAATTGAGACCTTAAGTTGCAATATATCATTTCTAGGCTAAATTTGTCCCTGTCATATGAAAAGTCACCTCCAGTGATTATAGCAAAATGTTATAGTTACTTCTTGTTATCATTAAAGGTCCATAAATAAACTTTCTGTATATGATAAATGTTATTATGATATTAGTGTCTAGATTTATTAGATAGTATTTCTTCAGAACCTCAGCATCTGAAATCCTGTGATACGGAGAGTTTAATATACAAATAAGGAATCTGAACTTGTAACTTACAAGATTTTAGGAGAACCCTGAAGATAAAGTCTGAGTAGAACTTAAAAACTCACAAAGCAAAGCAGTGTTTACTCATAGCAGATCAAAGGCATCCAGTTCACAAGATACACCACCTCTGCATTTTTCTACCGCCCTCTCCCCCAGCTCCAGTTACCCCATTTTTTCCTCTTCAGCAACACCTCTTTTCTCCCTATTACAGTTTCTCAAACCTGTATCACATCCCCTGCCTGCCTTAGCACTCCCACCTACATAATACAACCGTCCTCTGGACTTCCCACAGCATAAAGCCTGCACATTGCTTTAGATGCTCAAGGCAGGCAGTTTCTCAGTGAATCAATTCCCCTTCTCTCCCAGTTCAGTTAAATCCATTTAGCACCCAGCAGAGCTCTCAAGCACCTTGTATGTAAAGCCCAAAACTCAACTACACTTTCAGCTACCTGGTTTCCACAGACGCTAAGACAAAGCAAAACTAAGTTTTATTCATACTTTACCCCATAATTTAAGTGGGCAGGATTTTCCACCAACTTGGAAAGCCATTTTCCAAATGTTTTGTTATAAAGATATTCCATAAAGATATACATATAAAGTCCCAGCCACATTCCAAAGCTCCATCCTCATGGTGTGCAGAAAAACGAGAGCAACTCCCTTTACAAGCCCCAGATAACTCAAGCCACCTGGGAGAAGGAAGCCACAGCATTTAACTTTTCTTTTTCCCCTTTTGCACCTCCTTTAGCCCTCTCCGGCTGCATCTGCTCCAGCCCAGGGTGCTCCACTATCCCCAGGATTAGCAGAGATCTCTGCCGATCGCTCACACCTGCAATTCAGACTAACCCCGTTCCACTTTGTGCAATCAGCCGTACTTCGGTAAGGCCATCAGCTCCCAAACTGACAGGCAAACAGAGACCCACCTGACGGGTCAGACCAGACACCTGCACTGGGGCTGGAGCAGGAAGGAGAGTGCAGAGGGAGGAAGGGAAGAGGTGGAATTACACAATTAAAAGACTGGGTTGATGTTTTGAAGAAGAAGAGTATTAGTTGCTACCTGTGGGTACATTACAAACACCTGATGACAAAACCTGCACTCCTGTAAAAATCCCAGTGAAGTTTTTGCCTGTTTTATGCCTAGTGAAGTGGGTCACATCAGGAGAAATCAATCTCATAATTCCATAACAAGAGGTCGGAGCTCACAATAGCTGCCACTTAGAGGACCTAAAATTTCATTTGTCACCAAATCTCCATCGTCAAAAATTCATGGAAAGACTGGTAAAATACTCCACCAATTTTTTCATAAATGCACTCTGGATAAATTAAGCCTATTGATTTCCCTTTGTTTCAAATACATCTGTGAAATGAGAACATAAAACACTATCATTGCACTACAGTTGGATTATGCCTCTGCTAGACAGCTGCCTGTAACTGAACATGGAGAGCACTCTAAAATATCCGTAACTAAATGTGATCAGTAGGATATATTTATGCTTCAGTGATTGCTGTTAACAAAAGTGCACATAAAAACCAAATTGTGCATGACTATTGTTCTCTGTAGTTATATACGTGCCTAAGAGCAGTGCTCCAGAGAGGGTATTCACAACTCTTAAACAAGTGTCACTGCACAGGGTCCACCACCAATGCATTATTTGAGAAGAACAAACAAATCTGTATAAAAAGTGGGCAAGAGGCTGTCTTTGTCAAAAGTAACTATTTGTCCCTGCTTTTTCCCTATTTTAAAGTTTCAGATTTGCTCTAGGAAGGGGATCTGAACTCATTATTATTTTAAATGATATTGCTGGTTTTTTGTTTGTTTTGTGTGTGTGTGTAGATGCTCTGTAAACAGACAGAGCCCAGACCTCAGCCAATGTTATTTAAATCTGGGCCATCCAAAAGCATTTATCAAAGTGATCTCAGAGCAGTTTTAGCACTAGATTTTCAACTGAGACTTAAAGGCAGATCTTACAGAGTGGGCTTGGGCCTCTTCAGACAGCACCAAGCCCTTAGGTCAATTATTTTCTGATGCAGCTCCTTGGTTCTAACTATTGCAGAGAGTGTAGTCACCTAATGCTGATGCAGGAAGAAGATAGTGACATCTTCCTGCTTTGTAAATGGGCAGGTCATGAGGAACAGCAAGTCTGAGCTGCTATGGGGCAGATCACAGACACACTCCTTTACAGGGCCCTGTACTTCATGACTAAGCAGCCTTACATTGTGCCAGGCACAGCATTTACCCTTGAAGCAATATCAAGTTTGCCAGAGCAGCCAAGACCTTCACTAGAAGAGCTTTCATATTATCTACCAGAGAGACAGAGGTGAGGCTGCACAGAGCGGGAACGAAGAGGAAACACGCCAGGTCTACAAGGATTCAGTGCCCACCCAAAACCTCCCGGCTTGGGTAGGGTATCCATGTGAGGTACAGCAGTAATAACTGAGGTCAAAATTATTCAAACACCGTGGCTGCCTTGGTATAGATCATATCATAAAACCAAAACTAATATAGAACGGCTCCTTCCCTGCCTAACAGGAGCATAGTGTTACCAGTGATGCCAGACTGGCATTGCTTCTGTCCCAGCACAGGCCTGTTGCCCCTTTCCTACCTCCAAGAAGGTTCTTGTCATCTTTTCTTCTGCTTTTTGATTTTTCTATGTCCAGTCAGGAGCAGGAGTCATCACATCCTTTGAATGTAACTAGTTTACAATTACATTTAATATCTCTGAATACCTAATAGCATATTGACAGTTGTTGCTGAATCTTAGATATTGCTTTTCAGCAATTAAAGAAACAATTAGCATCCACCCACTTTGCTACAGAGTATTTTATCAGTCAAGTAGAATGCAGAGCATAATTATATGGCTATATCCACAGATTACACACTGAGTCAAAAGTCAAATTGTGTCATGTTAACCATCAAGTTCTCCTGAAATTGTTCAGTGATAAGTGAGAAAGAATTTGGTCTCTGTGTGGTCTCTCTGCTGGGTGCATATTTTCCAGCTGTTATCCCCCTGACCTGCATACCTGCCATGGGCTCCTTCAAGCTTATCAATCAAAGCAGGGAACAGAGAGCCTTGACACCTGACTTCAGCTAACAGGAAGCAAGCAGTAGCCCTCTACTGTCTAGTCCCTTTCCACTTATTCCCGTGACGTAGGAAATGAACCAGCACCTTCGAGAAGAATAATGAATGGAGCTGATACACCAAGGTCAAACAGGCCTGACAGGTCCTTAGAGAAAAAAAAAATACACTAAGAACTCCTTTTTTTAATCTTAAAGCAAGTCACCCCAACAGAGCTAGCATTCACTTACCAACAATTAGTGTAGAATAGAAATTACCCGTTATGACTAGACGTCAGACTGGAGAAATGAGTACTGAACTTCATACAGGTTTAGAGGCACAGAAAAAATTAGATCAGCTGTTTGTGCCTTTGAAAGATCTTTTCTACTGAGTGCTCTTTTCTACTGAGTGCAGCACCTCTATTGGTGAACATTGACTTTTAATTGGGGAGCATAATATTTTAATGGAAAAAAGACCAAAAGCAACAGGTTTCCACACTTCTGCCTTACATCTATTAAGCCCATTCATATATGTGGAAAACTGGTGTAAAATGTTGCTGGGTGAACAACAGCACCAAAAGGATTGACAGAGTCATCGAGTCCAGGCCCATGGCATTCACGATAACCACATATAAGACATTTTGACCCAAAACTTCTGCAGAAGCCCCAGCTGCATGTGATCACACAGCTTCATAGGATTATCTCTGGAGACTCAGGAATTTTACTTAGATTTTCATCTTGGATTTTTCTGAGTGGATTTTCTGAATAACCAAATAGCTGTAAGCAGTGCCACGTTGCATTTTAGGTTATTTAGCGCTGCTAAATTTTGAAAGGATTTTTGTCTGATCTTTTGGTAGTTCTTGGTTTTCCAAATCAACAGAACACAAAACATCATGAGTCTTCTTTCATGATTCCCACTCTTTGAAGTGACCCAAAGGTATTATAAACAAGGTGAACATCACTTTCAGTCAAGGATGGCCTAAGCTGTAACAACTGAAATCAGAGAAGCGAACTTTCTTTTAAGCTGATAAGAAGGAAATGATTAGAGCTTGTCTTTTTCTAAAGTCTGTATCCTCACATTTAGAGCAGCTGTTCACCATCATGTCTCAATCTGAGGTGAGTATGTTTTTATAGGAATCCTTTGACCAATTTTAATAGAAATTTACAATAACGACCAGATATTTATAAAAAAAAGAACAGAGGAGAAAAAGATTAAGAGGCTTAATTACACCACATCTATGCAACAGGAGGTGCTTAAGCAGTGACAGCAGAGATTCCTTTTCTCAGAAAGGATCAGATATGAGAAAGTACTGAAGCATTAGCAGAGCCCACCTGTGTGTTGGTTTTTAGACCACACTAATGTAAATTGGCTTTTTTATTATTTATTTCTTAGCAGAGAGCAGGGAATGGTAATTCTAGCCACCTTCTCATAACTTTCTTTTACGAAAATTCATTAGCATTCTGCAAATAACAAACCTTTTGAACTAAACTGAACGCATTGGTTGAGTTGGGCTTTCTGAGATTCCTGGCTCCTCCACTCCTCATCCAACACTTCAAAGGAATGCCTCTCTACCATTAAAAGTCTGTCTTGTAAAAATTCACCACACCCTAGGAATTTCCCTCGTTGAACACACTACTCAGATATGTGATTCAGACACTTTTTTTTTTTTTTTTTTAAGAGAAAATGTTTCCAATCATAACTGAAAAAAGATTGAGCAGAAAAAGATGACAAAGATTTGTCTTTGGAATCATACATTTTCCAACTCCATAACTCACAGAATAGTTTTCCCCCAGTTCATCTAGAAGCCCCATAGATGATCAGTAACTCCTTTCCAGCCCTGCAAGATACCCCAGCTCCGGGGTGAACACATAAGTAAACAGCCCAGAACTGTAAGCAAAGCAAAGCTGAGTAACATGAGGTGAACAAAGAGCAGTTGGGCTTTGAAAGATTTTTAGCACTAGAGAACTTAGGGTATACTCTTCCAATAGGAACAACAGAAGACAAAATCCACAGCGACTGAGATGTGGAATCAGGCTCATGAATAGGATATCAAAATATTGCCAGAGACAGCAACAAAGTGGATAACCTGGTACAGTGCTGAAATGATACTTGAGCCTCACAGTGAGGGCATAAATGAAACAAGTGCCACTTTTTGTCCATGCAAAAGGCAAAATATAAGTATCTGTGGTAAGGGTAATTCCAAAATTGCCCTGAATTTGGTAAATAATAAAGTTGAAACCAAAATAATGAGGGCAGGAGACAGTTTTTTTTTTTTTTTTTGTATTAACTTTTCCTTATTTTATTTCCACACGGGTTAATTCTCCTGAAACACTGTTAAAGAAATACAGAAGAAAAATATATAGGTACTGTTTCCTTTCCTCTTTTTAAGCAGAAAGATTTTAAGCCTTTTTTTTTTTTCTTTTTTAGTCAAGTTTTAAATTAGTTTTAATTTCACACAAACACCCCCCCACAAAAAAAAAAAAAGTAGGAAAGAGTAGCACTGGTTTTTACTTCTGTTATTGTGGTTTTACAGAACAAATAGATTGGAGAGAGAAAATAAAATGAAGTTACCACAAGTAGGTTTTTCTTTATTCTCAGTGCTCTGCACAAGTGTCTTACAGTCCAGAGTTATATCAGTGTTCGGCAGTCATTTCAGCCAGTACAAGAACTGAAGTGCAGATTGAGTTGGGCAAGCTACGTCCTTGAGGCACGCAGATACTGCAACAGTCAACAATGTGCCTGACAGAATTAGAAAGGTGCCAAAGCAACAGCAATTAATAAATTGCAATTCTGAAATTTTGAAGAAGAGGTGGACATTAGGCATGGCTTTCTGTTCAAAGGACACAAAAATAGTACGATGTTTTCTGCAAACCCTACTTAGCTATGCAATACTAAGCAGTACAAATACAGTGATTTTCCTTCCTGCCCATGGTCAGAAGTGGCAGCACAACAAAATTCTTAGTGAAGGCCTTTCCAGACAGTGCTCAGACAGTCACTGCCAATTCAGTGACATACTAAGCCATGGTAATAAATTTTAGCTTTTATTTAGCAATTTTCACTCTGATGATTTCTTCTTATTCCTTCCTCCAGATCTCAGTTTTTCACAGAAACAGGGATTATTTTAAATAAAATATTCCCTGTATTTTAATCAGGGATATTTAAGCGGAAAAAGAAAAAAAGACCTGACCACAGTCACAGCAGAAATCAAAAGTAGGGACCAAGAGTGGAAGGTGTAGGGACCAGGTGGAGTTTACCTCTCTTGACAGCCACTACCATTACATCTATCGGACCACATTCTTTCTTGTCAATAGACAAATAATGCATATACAAGCTGATCAAAGTGACAGTAAGAGGGTCGGCAGTGGTTGGAATGTACTGAGCAGGAGCTTAAGTATTAATGAGTGAATAGGTTCGTCACAGAATATATGGGCATTATTCAACAGATGCTGCTATGGGCTGAACAGCGAGGATATTTGACACTATACGTGAAAGGATTTGATGGTCTCACTCCAAACTCCTACTCTGCTGCTATAATCAGAAATGCCATACAATGAAATCTAAAT
Organism: Nettapus auritus; assembly: GCA_011076525.1. Lineage (NCBI taxonomy): Eukaryota > Metazoa > Chordata > Aves > Anseriformes > Anatidae > Nettapus > Nettapus auritus. Next base: position 17,913,787 of record CM021773.1, read on the forward strand.
TAACTTCTGACTGGCCTTTCCTCTCAGGCATTTTAGGAGACAATTGACTGTAAAGATACCTGGCAGCCTCAGGGTGGATGATAAAAACAACTGTTAATAAAATAAGCAGAATTTGCAGTACCATTAGGTATGAAATTTTGCAAGCAGGTAATCAATGCTCCGCAGGAAGATGGAGTGAAACCTGCTGCCTTCCAAATGCTGCATCTTCACATTCAGCAAAAAGGATCCCCATCCAGCTCAATTCTGGAGCTATTCAGATGCAGATTTTTTTTCTTGAAATCCCTGGATTCATAAAAGGGAAAGAGCGATCCTGTCACCCTATCCAGCCTGTTCCTGGCTAGAGGTATGAAAGAAACAGAAAGCTGCCTAATACAAACTCCTTCTCTCATGATTTTGATTAAGATGTTGGTTTACAGCTCTCTTTAGCCCAAGCTACCATATTTGCTCTGCCACATACCACAAATGGCTTTGCAACGTCTCATGTGATATCTGAACATCTGTACGTAGTGAAATGCTGCCTGTTTGTCAGTCAACAGTGCATTCATTGCCATGACTGCAGAACCATAGCACACATCCAGCCCTTGCGCACAGCATACACTCCTGTTCATTTGTCACCTCTTGATTCACTTGCTCTAAAACTCCACGAATACAGGGACCAAGATACCAGTTGTTACAGCCAGCTGCATCGTAGAAAGGGCTTCGGTATTAGGCTTTAACTCCACCGCACTGATTCAGAATATACAGCACCTCCTTAGCCTTTTCCTTTTAACTGATGAGAAGGCATTCCATCTACAGTTCATTAAACACAATTTTACTTTTCTATCATCTATGTTAAAAATAAATAGCAGCTTGAATTAGCTTTATTTTTTATTAAAATGACATTTTTGTCATCAAGGACAAAGTCTCTAAATGAAGATCACATTGGGCAATGCTTTTTAAATATTTGCCTCTATTCACAGTGTAACAGGAGATACCACTCCACAGATGCAAACCAGAAAGCCAAAAAAAAGAGTCATTTAGACTTCTTGTCCCAGTGCAAACTGCACAGTCTTAAGGTTATTTCAGTTTAAAAAAAAAAGTTGATTGCATTGGTAGTGTTTGAGTTCAGGCTCACTAACTTTCAATCACATCACCTTCACTCTTCCAAAACAGATTCAAAGGCCTAAAAGAGCAGCTTGAGAACAGAGAGGGGCATTTATTTATTTATTAAAAGGGCATTTTTCCCAGACTTTAACTAAACCTCATCCACTCTTGTCACTCTGGGCAGACAGTTGAAAGCAATATTAGAGGAGGTAATTGCATAGATCAGTCAACAGCTTTTGTCCCCTTGCCACTGAGACTTACAGTAAAACGGGCACAAGAAAACATTGTACTGGATTAAAAGCGGATCTTTCTCCAGTTGCTTGCTACTTACCAGCTGTTGTGCTCAACAGCAGCGACAGAAGCTCTAGAGGTATCTATAGGAGAAATCTAGCCTGACACTGTCTTCCCCCACCAACACCCCCCACCTCTCTAAGCTTGAAACAGGTTACTCTTTGTGTTTAAAGTGAAACTTTACCAAAAAGTATTCTATCTTGTCATCTACCATTAAGTTGTTAATCATGTGTGCAGAGCACTTTACTAGCAATGAATTTTTAGGATACGGAGTTTACAAGAACATCACCACTGTAACTTCTCAGATTGACAAACATTTTTCTCAACCCTTTGATCTTATTTGGAACAACTCATGAAAAGGCTCAGGGTAGCTGCTTAAATAAACACAGTACAAGGAGCAGACAAATTTTATTAACTTTAGATTGTAAATCGCCAGCAGCAGCCCACATCCTGATAAAAACAGGTACTGCACTGTCAAAAAACCTGTACCTGTTATGAGTATGTCAGAACAGTTGCAAGAAAGCTCCAAGTCTATCTTGTAAATGACAGAATTACAGCTCCTGAAGTACAGTGAGACTGAATACAAATCAAAGGGCACAGAAACGCAACAATAGATTTAGAGAGTCAAAAATAGAAGTTGTTTGGTGTCACAAAATACATCATCAACACCATCTTTAGGAGGGGAATCATCACTCAGGTTTTGACAGCACAGGCTGTAAATGGATTCTGTTTCCACAATAGTATGTTTTATCTCCACGTTCTGACCTAATTCAAAAGCACTGAAAAGCACAGCGTTGAGACTGGTGCTGGAATTTTTAAGTCAAGTTCTATCCATTTAATCATGCACTAGTTTAATAGGACCATTACAGACAGCAGAATATCAGCTCCATTGCTGCCTTCACATCACATTAATGCATTTTATGAGAAAACATTCAAAGCCAGCTCATTTACATGCGTATTTTTAAATATCTTTTCTACCTGGAATTTGCATAGATCACCTTTATGAAGATTTCAAGCACATAAATTCTGTAATAAATGAACATGGAACAAGTTGCTGCTCATCACAGAAACTATGGTTTTAACTTCCCAGGGAGAAAAATGCACATCCTGAAATAACTCTTCTACCATTGTTAGTTAATTCAGTTCATCTACCCTTTAAGGAGAGATTTCAGCTGAAAATTAGAGAGAAGGCCCGTGAAAGTTTCCACTTATATTTAAAAACTTGCTTACTTTTATTCTTTGCTCAGAAAATCATCCTATATCCTGTCAGAGGAAACAAAATACAGCATTGCCTTGAAAATGTACAGTTTAAAAAAATGGTTTTGAGGTGCCTTTTTTTTTTTTTTTAAATACACATAAAACCTTCAGAAGCTATATTTCAATCATAGGAGAATTTTTACGAGGCCTTTTTTTTTTTTTTTTTGTCTTCTCTACCTGCTCTGGGTCAAGGTAGACCCTAAATCAAATATACAAAATACTCATTACCTTTGTAGAAATTTTAATCCAAGTTTCTGATCCACACTCTATTTAAGTACTTAACTCATGGATGAAGCAAAAGCTTGGTCCCTCAGGACTGTAAAATTCTGAGACCATTTACAACAGAACTTTTGCATGAGCTGCCATAGAGACAACCAACTTGTTCACTTCCATTCACTATTTTCATGATAAATTAGTTTTTTACTTTAGAGCTAAGCAGATACCTAAGCGCAAACATTTTCTGGGCAGGTAACTCTGATTCAGCTTTCTGCTCAGATGGAGAGAAGAAGCACATGAATTTGTGGCCACAGCCCATCAGAGAAGACAGAGATACATAGGCAAAAGCTATGGGGGCTACTATACACAACCCTAGCTCCCACAATAAGCTTAAACAAGAAAGATCTCTTCTTTCTGTTTCCCTACCCGTTCTCATTCTTGCCTCCATGCCACAGTTGTGACCTTGTTTGCAGTGTTAGAGAGCAGCATAGGGGGGTAGAAACTTAGCTTGACCTCCCCACCAGAACATGCCTCATTTACCTGGGAGCTGTTTCAGGCTTTCTCCTGCTCTTCACACTGACCCTTCCCAAAGCAAAGACCCACTGGGGCCTCTATGGGAAAGGCCTGGAATTCCTGAGTATTCACTGTTGTTTGGAGTGCAATCACAAGATTAACTCTCTATTACTACTAACATTAAGGGCAACTTGCCATTTTCAGAAAGATTTATCATACCTGAGAACACCACTTTTTACAGAAGGAAACTAGAACACGTCAGTTTTAAAGAAGTAGCTGGCTTCAATGCAACAGCCCTCTTTGCAAGACTATCTGCACTGAAGTCTGTGTAGGGTCAGGGCTAGATTCACAAAAACACTTGCAAGGGAGTAGCTTTCATGTTAGGTGACTCCCTGCAATATTCGAGTCCTAGAAGCCTAGAGCACAGGTGTAAAAAAAAAAAATACATGTTTATGTTCTCATATTAACTTTAAAAATGGTCCCTAGAAACATAAAGCTGCATAAACACCTGGAGAGACATTTTTGGTATCTTCACGTGGCCATGTAGTTTCACCTTTGATTCAAAATAGTCCGATATTAAGACTACAAAAAAATATAATAAATATATTCATCCTAAAGGATGAAGGCTTAATCTAGGTGAGGCTGAATGTCCCTTTATGATTCCCTTTTCTGGCTACTAATTGTTGCCATGCCAGGACTCCCAAGCAGTTGCTTACATGACTCACATGAAGTCATGCAATGAACTTGTCATCGAGATTTGATATCTCAAGGGAAGACACTGATGCAAAAAGAATGCTGAGTCTGACGCTTGTTCTGTAACAGCTGAACATACTCAGTACCATACAGGACAGTGTCCAGACTGCTAGAAGAGCAGTTCTTTCTTCAGATCGTACGTTACTGCTTACCAATTGGGTGGACTATCTCCACCACACCAACCTGAGAAGAAAAGCCAAGAACGGGATTCCCAGAAGTGTACTGATGCAAAAGGGTAGGTTATAGTTGCAGGGCCAATCTGCACGTGAAGTTACCACAACAGCATATGATGAAGGCAAATAATCTGTCAGCTGTGGATTTGCATATGTAATTAGCAGAGCTAAATAGAAAACACATGCAAGTTTTGCCATAAGTGTTTGTGCACGTGTACACACACAAAGTGCAGAAAATCAGGTCTTGGAAGTAAGTGTCCTAGTAGAATAATGTGTAAACTAAGAGCTCCATGATACTGAGAGAGCCTGGGCAAAGGGCCAGAAACTCCTGAGTTGTAATCTCATGCGTGCAACTAAATCACTGTGGTTTCAGGCAACTAATTAAGCTTTCCACTGTCTTGGTTTTCTCCCCATGTGAGATATAACCAAGTATTTTCCCATTTATGTATGATGGTAAGTAAAGCAGATTGGTAGGGACCAATAGTTTACTGCCTGACCTTTGCATTTTAAAGCACCAAGAACACCGATTTTATTTCATAACTCAATTCCAGATTATTTTTTTCATCCCACAGGTATACACTGACAATCGGAGAGGACTGTATTGTCTTCATACACAATATTGTATACATTGTATTATGCTCTGCAACCTGCACAGTGAGTCTGACCTCTTCAAAGAGAGTCCTGCCTGAAAGAGTGGATGAGATGGAGACACCTAAAAGCTCACAAGAAGTGAGAATTCATGCAGGCTGGTGTAGGTCTTTCCCATGTTACTGAACCGTAGACCTTAGTGCCTCATTACGATACCTTCCTTTCACCTGTGAACTGGCGCAGAACCTCCATCCTTGAATCTGATCCAATTAAAGGTCTCATTCATTAAGAAAGTGAGAAATACAATGTGAATTACCACCATAAACCAAAGGGAAATGCTTTTATGTAAAGTTTATTGCATCCATTACTTCCATAGAGCATGAGTGTTTCCAGCAAATACCTGTAAGAATGCCAGCCCTTTTGTATTGCCTGCAATTAGCTTATCTACAATTATATAAACAGGTACATGATGACAGTCTCCAGTAATAGAGGTATTATGGGGAAAAATAAGGGTTGCTTTGCTTTGAGCGTAGGTCTTAGTAGAAAACAGATTAAAGCTTATGTGGATATACAAAATAATAGATAGGCTAATTCTATTGTCTGCCTCACCTAAATTATTTTATTAGATGGAACATATTAATTATAATGAAAGAGAACCCCTGACTCTGTTGGCTTCTAATGAAAATTCCTTTGTAAGATCGCGGCAGGATTTCCCACCATTTTCTCTTTCTGATGAAATTAACTCCCTATGGTTGGTCACCAGGATAAGCTCATTTTAGCCAATCAGCTTGGGAGCTGCCATTTACCTCACAAAGGGAGAAAAAGGTATCTGCTGTCATAGCAACGAGTGGCTTTGCTCTGATCATATTTGGATCCTTTAGCATAATGAAAGACACCGGCTTGCTTTTTAGATGATTAATCTTTTCCCCTGTGAACCTACTTGAATACATTAGCAAAACAAGTATGAAAAATTTGTTTATCCCAAGACAATCATTAGAAAATTACCTGCAAGAGTAATTCTCATTAGGGCAGAGTTTGTGAATAGCAGACCATATGGTGAATGAAAGCAGCAAGAAGCAATAAAATCTTAAAGCTGCAACAGGTTGCAAAATTTATCAGGTTTCAATCTGAAAGCTTAAATCGGTTAAGCCTCAGAAGTTGTGAAAACTTCTTCTTACTAAAATTCCAGATTGGTTATAACAGGAAGACTCAACAGACTATACAGTCAGGCCTGCAAATCCTTCCCTACTCTCCCTACTCCGGCAGTCCTGCACATGGCCTCATCCCAAGCACATACTGTAACTCGGGAGAATTTTCTTAACTTCAGTGGTGCTAAGCCAACAGCTGAACCGATAGGACTAGATTCTTACCTTACATTAAGTGAGTTTAGATGTTATTACTTTGATATTTAAATGCTACTTTAAAAAAAAAAAAAAAAAAAAAAAAAGATAGATGATTATGAGGGTGGTGAGGCGCTGGCACAGGTTGCCCAGAGAAGCTGTAGGTGCCCCATCCCTGCAAGTGCTCAAGATCAGGGTGGATGGGGCTTTGGGCAACCTGATCTAATGGGAGGTGTTCTTGCCCATCACAGGTGGGTTGGAATTAGATGATATTTAAGGTTCCCTCCTACCCAAACCATCCTGTGATTCTATAGAGCTTTCAAGAACCAAATCCAGAAGAAAACACAAGTCAAATTTCATACTACACTGACTTCTTCGGTATTCAGAAACTTATTTTAGCTATGTAAATGATGAGTAGTTAATATTATACTGGGGCAAGGTGAAAGAAAAATTAGATCATTTGCAGTATTGAAATAGTTTAATTATTATCTTATACCCATGAGAAGTCCCAGTGGAACAGTTTTGGAATTCATACTATGTAAAGCTAAAATTACTCCTCCAGTTTCAACAAATCATTAGAAAAAAATAGAAAAAGAGGAGGAAGAGAAAAGAATCTACAAGATATTATCAGCTTAATTTTGAGAGCAAAAACCAATGCAATTCTGTGGGTGCCACAGTGCACTAGAGAAGGGCTGTTCATACCAAGGGGCATTATTCTAAGTGCTCCCGTATAAACACGTAGGTTTCTCACCTTAGCAAGATTTTTTGTTCCAAACTAGACTTTGTTTGTATCTCTCTGTAGGCACAAGTTTAAGACAAAAATCAATGGTCTGCCTTTCTTTTTAGGAAACGGAGAATTTCCTCTTAAAACAAACAGTCATGTCCTCCGTAATCACAGTCTCTCTACCACATAGGACCTAACTAGTTTGATTTTAACTCTTCCTAAAGTATTTGTAGTGTTATAACATTCCAGATTAAAAGAACACTGCATCCAACTGCAGATAAGCCACTCCAATCATTTAACCTCACCAGCATCATGAGCCGTCTGCCAAGTCTGAAGTCACGCTTATAATGACATAAGCATCTAGAGGCCACATCTCTGTGCAACACTTTAGTTTGAACTCTAAGAACTGATTTCACATCAATACTTCAAAACTAGTTTTATCATATAACTAGTGTGAAGTTCTACCAGCAGCTGTTAATGGTTTGCAGGCTAGAGGAATTTTATAGGAATACAATACCGAGATTGGGATCTACTTATTTATTTTTTGCCTTGAGTGGGGAACACTTGCACTGTTCAGAATTTATCTCCTTCAAGTGGACTTCTAGGAGCTATCAGAGACAATAACTCAGTAAGATAAAGACTAGTGGTGGTTCTAGAAAGCCTGACCCATAGGGAAGATTGTGGTGGTTTTGACGTAATTCCTGACTCTAAGGACTGAACTTACACTTCTGGGATCAAGCAAGACATATTTCCTATTAGGACAGATCATTTCCTCTCTGCAATAGCATAGGAATTTCTGCAATATTTCCATTCTCTTACCTGAACAGAAACACTTCCCTAAAGCTTTTTTTTTTTTCCAGGAGGAACCTGCTAATACATGTGTGATGCATATATGTGTATATATGCATATATATCTGTGTGTATATACATATATGACTTCAAAAAGATGTGATAAAAAGATGTGATGTTTAGAAAATGCATTTTCTAATGCATCTAAGCCAATTGCACCACTTTTTCAGATGCCTACTTCTCAATGGAAAGCTGTCGTTTATAAATGCAACTTGTCATATATCCCAGATTCTAGCTGTCCTCCATTTATTTATTTGTAGCCTCCAAGGGAAACTGGTTGAGGGATAGAGGCAGGCGCACAGGCATTGTTTCCTATTTACCCACAGTGGGAAATCTCCAGCTATATCTATCATTCCTCATTATAGATGTAGATTTTGCTTTTAAGAAATTCTATGCTCACACTTTTTCATTTCCCTTCAGGTTGTTCTATAGAAGTAAGCATAGACTGATCACAAAAGTAACAGTCAGTGTCCAAATGTTGTAGAGAGAAAAAAAAAAAAAAAAAGAAGCCTTCTCTACTTCCATAATTCTTAGAAAGTGAAACACAGTAGATACATGGTTCTGCTGAAATCTGAACTTCACTTTGGAATTACCTTTGTCTACAGATTATTTTAAATTCTCATTCAATTTTGTACAAAGTTCTAGTGGAAAATCTCTGGGGAACATTCTCCAAATTGCACCTCCTTGATCCAGGATCTAGGTGGCAAGTGGGCCCAGTCTGTCTAGTACAACAAGATGAAAATAAGTATGATTAGCATATTCCAAAATACATTTTGTTAAGCCTATCCCCAAGTACTTAAGGATGTAAATTTTTCCAGGGCCCTTGATGGAACATTACCATCAGGACCAACCATTGAAAGCAAAGCAATAACAGATGCAATAGCATCTCCAGGGTGACTTCAGGTTTTCATCCATACGAAGTAATTAATCCTCACTTGTTTGTTTTATTATCTTTCCTATACTATCTAAATTTACCAGGTAAAACAACTGGAAGTTTTAGCCCCTTTACATTATTAACAGTACAGAAATGCACAGATTAAAAAAATACATTCTTTAAACTGTTTATTCATGGTCATTTCTTACATTCATATGGTGTTAATTTAGCACTGACAAGAAAATTCAGTGGGTTTGACAATAGACTTTTTCTATACCCTGAATCTACTTCATACCAATCAGGAGAGGTGAAAAATGTTCTTTAACAATTAGAACTCCTTGGATCCATGTTGTGCATTAAATGGTAACTATGCAATTAAAAGGAACAAATTTTAAATCTGACAACAATTGGTGCATCTCCAGCATTTAAAATGATTCAATTATTAATAATTCATGCTCAAAACCCCATATGTGGGCAATGAAGCAGAAGGAGAGATGAAAACGAATTCTGATCCATGACTAACCTTACATCTGTACAGAGTCTGACTAAACAGAGTTACAGCATTATGTTTTCTACAACATTTACCCAAATACAGTAGGAAATTGTCACACCATAATATCTATTTGCAGTGATGCTCAACAGTTAGTTAATAGCATGGGGGTTGGGGAAAGGCATGCTAATGTACAAGAATCAACGTATGCATACAGTTCCATACTAAGTCCAATTGAATCAGACTTTCAATCCAATAGAAACAAGTAGGTTAGACGCTTGAAAGATTTTAATTATACATGAGCTAAAACTGACTTTGTTTTAAAATTTGCAGGCAATACACTCCAACCCTTATGATTTTGGTACTGGTTTAAACAAAAGTTAGGAAGTTTTCCATCTTCAGCAGAGTACAGACTTTTAATGAGAAACAAGTCAACCTTCTGAGATGCTAGTCTACATTAATTAGAGGACAATACACATTTTCTCTCCGCTCACCTATCTCACCCAGCAACATATTCCAAATGTTATTAGATCACCCACTCCCATGAATTTAGTCTGAACTAGAGACTTACAAGAGCACCTCACCATACCATCGACAGATATATCACATTATAGACTGAGACCAAAATTCAAACCTCGGGTGAAATCTCACTTATATTAACCTACAAACTCAACTACTTAATTCTCGATCTAGGGTTTAAATTTTGCACCCTTTTAAGAAAAAAAAAAAAAAAAAGGGGTTGCTTTTTATAGCTTTCTTGGCATATTTGATGCTGTGATAAACCATGTATGAAAACAATAGCAGTGACACATCTGAGTTAGCTGCAAAACCATTTTTCAAGCCCTAGCCAATGAAGCTGCATATGATGTGCCAAAGTTATCTTGCGTCTTGACTCAAGCTGGAAGATTGAGAGGCACAGAAAGGGCAGAACTGCTAGCTCCCTTAAATAATATTTTGTACCATTATCATATTTATTGATGCAACAATCAGACTAGAGGGTGTGGTCTAGACCTCCCAGAATAGGGATAGTCATGCAATAACCTTAGAAATACAACATCCTTTCTAGGATACACATACAATGCTATACATAGCTTTCATTAAGTCTCAGCTATTTAAGAAACTGCCCAAAATATATTTATGAAGGGTAAGGCTAGAACACGTCCATATTGTTACTATTAAAACATATACTTGATTTATGTGCGTTAAAAGAGATTACAAAGTTAGTGTTTTAAACACGCTCATAAATTTCAAAAAAAGAGAAGTGTCATAAATAGATTTGTTTACCTCTACAATCTTTGATGTCCTGGTTCTAATCATCCTTCCATATGTGGGGGTATGAGAGAAGAGACATGTTTATTCTGTGGCTGATTTATTACAAAATCAAGACCATTCCGATTCAAATTCCTCCCCCTCCTTAAATACATTGTTGGTGTTCTCTCTTTCACACAATTTACCACCACATGTAAAGGTCAAGTCCACTGGTAAAGTAATTCATATGGTTATCCAAATCGTATCCAAGCTATAAATTAATATGACATAAACTGCCTACAGCACTTCTTCTATTTCTAATGCTATACATGGGCAAGTCTAGCCTGGTATACTGATAATGAAAATAAAAATTGTATGCACCTCCCTCAGGAACACACACACCAAACAGGAAGTCAATTAATTCTAGGATGGGACCTGCTGAGGGAGACACAGCAATGATTTGTAGCAAATACTAACTTCAGGCTTTGAATGGAAAAGATAAGTACATTTTACTTCACAATTGCCACCTGTATCACCAATACAGAGAGAAAAGTGCCAAAGGAGGAAAAAAGATGCAAAATATCATCAGAAACCTGATGTTCTCAATTTTACACAAAGCAACTAGAAAAGCTGCAGGCTGATCTCCTAGTGCTCTGAAAATTAAGACTTACAGAAATCACATGTGAACATATTGTTTTCCAGAACTTGCTGTTTCCTTAAAAACCTCAAACCCGTGGTGGAATACAATGCATGGTCTGCAAACAGGCTTTACATTTTGTAGCCAGAATTAGCTTATTTATTTTGAAACCACAGACTGATCATCAACGTTGCCCTCAAGAAGAGTCAAAGCGATTAAAATTATTATTTTTTTTTTTTAACCTTCTCCCCCATAATTGTGATACAGCTAACAGTTTGATTTATGAACTTAATACTATAAACAAACTTGAACAACTCACCCTGCAGACTTCACTGGAAATGAGCTAATATGCACCTGCTGAAGATTCAGCCCACAAGGAGGTAGTCTCCTTGGAAACTGCTCCTGATGGTCTGAAATACAATGGAAATGGTCACTGAGAAAACTTACATTGATAGAGGTGTTGTGAGAGGTGGCTTAAGACCTGGATTTTGCCTCAAAAAAAAAAAAAAAAAAAAAATCAAAGCAGGAACACTTAAGTGCATACATCATTTAAGTAGATTAGGGTGCCCAGGGTAGACCTGGAAAGAAAAATCTCTGTTAAAGAAAACCAAGAGAGACAGAGAGACTTCACAGTCTAAGGTATTCCATCCATCCCTATATTATTTCTTTCACTAAAACTACATGGCTGAACCAGCATCTTTAGTGCATTTTAACCCATGTCAAAGTAGTTTTACCCAGTGTGGTTCAAACTCTGCTCTAAGTCTGGACATTTGCAACACCTGCTAATATTTGCCTGTTCTCACATGCTTTTAGGATATCTTTCATTCTTGATTAGCATTACAGCTACTTTCTGCTGTCCTCTCTTCTCCTCCCAAGTCTTTCATAAAACCTGTTGACTGATTTATTCAAGCACTTATCTTTTAACTTGCTGTTTCTAGACAGGTGCACACTTGCAACAACTCTTGTAGCCGAGCCCATTTAACAGCTCTGTTAGGGGCCCATCTCTGCAAGACATTGAGCTGCAAAGTTAGTACCCTAAATAAATATCCAAAGGGATGATTTAAGGTGCACTCTCTCTCACAGGCAGGGCTCAGTGCCTTAGGCATCAGTTTCTTACTTGTTAAGGAGACTATAAAGGGAACATCCCATCTAACTAATCTTATTTTAATAGGCAACACTACACAAACCTGATACACTAGTGGTTATCTGAGTTGGATGCTCCATTTGCTCCAGAGACCTCAGTCACAAGAGTTGATAAAAGTAAATTCCTACAACACAAACATAAGAGAGTTTGGACTGTATTGGTGTCCAGGCCTGGGTGATCTCGTTTGCTTATTCCGAATCCACTTGAGTACACCTGCACTCAGATGTTTTTGTTGACATTTTACTTGCCAGACACAGAAGATGAAGGGGAATGTGGGAAAAAAAAAAAAAAAAAAAATGGAGAGCAAATTCAGAGGGAGCAATGCCTTTGTTGTTGTTTGGTTGGTTGATTTTTAAAAGTCACCAAGACTTTTGTAAAGAAAAGCCTGAAAAGGGTATCTGCATAAAGGAAGTGGGTTGCAGAATCCATCTCTGGCTGCCATTCTAAGCTACTTTGTAAGACAGGCCGAGATGAATTTTGACATTCCTTCTTACAAAAACATCTGAGGTAGCGTGTAGGATAATAGCAACAGATTACACAGCCACATACAACCTGCATTACTCAGTAGCTGAACCACAAGCCAATATACAGACATATATTCTCCACACAGATCACTTCAGCCACAGGTGAATCTTAGAAAGTCTTCGCTACACCTACATGCACTCCATCTTCCATGCAAAATACAGACCTCACTGCAAAGACGGTAACACTTGAATGTGAAGGGACAGTTTAAGTAACTTCAGCCCATCTGCAAGGTTTTCCATTAGTTCTCTGACAGAAAATTATTCAGATCCCATAATATGAATTTTGGACCAATGCTTTCTCAGAGATTATAGATGTCTTTTGGAGAAGGAAAATGAGTAGAGTCTTGGTAATTTCAACAACAGATTATACTGTGCGCTATATAAAGCTTTCTTCCAATTCCAGCCCATCATCACACATAGCTGAATGTATGTCCTACAGCTACATCCCAACAACTTGACCAAAACATCCAGGCTCAATTCAAAATCGCTATGTAGTGAAGCACTATAATTTTCAGGCAAAGTTACAAGATTGTGCACACACAGTTGCATACAGCATAAACAACACCACAGGTAAAGCTATCTATCAACTCCTATAATTTAAATTCCTTGGATTCAGACAATACAAGTGTCTGCATGAAACCTGACGTTCTAAAGTCTTAGAAAACCTCAACAAAGCTCTTGAGTATAAATTTTAAACCCTAAAACATTGCATTCAATCACATGAAAACAAAACAAGTAAAGGATTCAAGTAACTGGAGTGGGAAGCAATTCAAACCAGCAATAAGGTCAAGTATATTTTCCTCCTGTTCATGTAGGATCACAACTGCCTTCTCACCTTTTTATTTCTCACCATATATACCAGAAAAAAAAGGTCCTTAGAAAACATCTGCTCATCTAACAAGACACCTGTTTGATCTAATGCTAACCTAACATCTAATGTTGTTTAATGCATATCTTTAATGTCTTGTTTTCAAGCAACCGCCTAACTTAACTCTTTGAGTAGTATCAAATATTTTACTGTCAGATTTAATTCAGCAGGATATCCTCATACCTCAGATGAGGACTCTTTTTAGAAGAACACCACACACAAGCATGTCTCTGGCTTGGTGTGAGCCAAGAAGCCAACAGAGCTGGAAACGTGAGAAAGAGCTTTCTGGGGAAGACTGTGGTGTAATTTGGAGTTTGAGTTTTGTGGGATTTTTTTAAGCCATGGTTATACCTGTTTCAGGCTGCTAGCAGGCCAGAGAAGGGGCAGCTCTGTGCTTTCATCTGTGAACATTGGCAGCTGCATTTCAGGGCCTGCACTTCATAAGAGGCCATCAAGCTTTGGTCAGAAGCAGGCTATACTGACAGACTTGCCACCGAGTCTTTGAGAAACAGCCGCTTACCCAGGAGAGGGTAAATTTTCAGACACCCTAAGGAACAGTGTTTCTGAAGGGAACAGAGCACTTTTTTTTGTTGTTGTTGCTTGCTTCAGGGCTGGAATGAGGCTTCCAAGCCTGTCATTTCTTTTATAGGTAACGAAACACAGCATTTAGGATGAGATGTTTTTAAACATCTATACTGAAAAGATGAAGGCTATTAGTTTGATGAGACTCAAACTGCCATAAATCCTATAAGGACAAGCATAATGAAAATGAACCTCTTCCAAGTGACCATACATCTCAGTAATGTGCCGCTACCAGAACTAGCTGGAAAGAAATCAGCAGCCAATTATGAAGTGTGGGGATTTCATTTCACCAAACTGGGGATTAAATAGAGACTGAGGCCTTGAGGCAGAGCTGGCCCCACACGTGGGGAGGTGCAGCAGGAGATCCAGTGCTGCTTGGCAGCCTGTGCCTCACAGCAAGGTGGCTCAGCACAGAACAGGCCTTTCCCTTACCTCAGGAAAGATTTCTACACTAGTCCAGAGGAATTTCTACCCTAGTCCTGAGGAAACTTTATCACAACTCCCTTAAGGCAAAACCATTCAGGATTCACTCAAATCCTGAAAGTTTCCTGTCAGAAGCAGGGGCTGTTCTGGTTGAGAGCAGCAAGAAGGAAGCGGCTGCTCTTCTAGGCCTACACCATAGCAGCACCCCGGGCTGTCCCCTCACCACCAGGGCCAGTCCTATGGGCACTATCCTAGCCTCCACCTTCCTCTTCCTCAGCGTTGACACAAAACTAGACTTTGTTTTACTGTTTAAGCAAGAAATCTTTACGAAGAGGCGATATCGTTCAGTCATTTCCTCAGAGCAATGTTTCCCCCCTTACAAGCCTTGATTGACATTGGATCCGTTTCAGACCAAAAATGAGTGAAACGTATGAGCCTCAAGCCTCAGGGCTAGATTTATAGGCAGAAAGAGAATTCTGTGATCTTTTCCCATGTATTTGTTGTTATGGGAGAAGTAGGCCTCTTATTCTCAATCTAGAGACACTTTTACTGTTAACCTTTTCTCGTATGTCCTTAGGCACATGGAGCCATGGCAGAGGTAAGCCAGTCTCAGGACTGGGTGCCAAGCATGGAACATTCCAAGAGCTGTATGCTCCTTGACTTCCTACAGTAAGGACAGAGACACATTGCTGCTCATATGAAGCAGTCTGGCACAATCACCCAAAGAGTCAGGTCACTTTTCTAGCTCTGCAACCTACAGTTAAGTTTCAGGGAAAAAAAAATAAACATCCCTAAAATAGGAGATATTAAAACAGGCAGATAATAGATGCAAGAAAACAACTCAAAACAAGCAATTCCAATGTTCTTATGAACTAGCTTAGGGCAGAGGGTAGACAGTAAGAGAGAAAGTCAATTTTCTAAACAAGCAAGTGGTTTTACGTTATTGGATTAGTTTGCTACTGTGAGGCAAATTTGTGATGTAGCTCTTGATATGTTTTCCATAAGTAGCTTTCATCGAAAGAATGGCAACTGTACCTAAAAGTAATTTGGAATGTTTTTCAGTGTTATGTCTAGAGTCTACTCATTCTTGATCCAGAAAAACACCTGCTTCAGGTTATGTTCCCTATACTACCCAAAAATGCAGAGTTTAGGCTTTCAAGCAGCAGTGCCAGGGTTATTGGGTTGAACAGAAATAAAACTTATACAAATACTAAAATTCAACAGCTCCTACCCAAAGTGTTTATTTTAAACACATTTTGAATTGGACAAGATAAGGAGTACAATTGTCATTGCTACTTGGTAAGCTCTTACCGTTGGTTAATTAGGTTTACTTCTCCTAAATTTGGGGAGATTTTGTTGTTTTCTGACTACTGCCTCCATAACCTAGATCTCACTCTGGCTGTCTACTAAGCAAGACACTTTTTTATATATAATACATAGATGCATACTCACTACTCAAACAGATATCCCACTCACAATTTACTAACACTGAACAGCTGAAAAACAATAGCAAGCCCTTTTTACTTTGTGCTGGAAAGGATTAAGAGCACTCAAATGCACAGCTCAGGGGTACTAACTTAAAGTGCTATGGCAGGTGGCTGTTTTACAGCTGAAGATTTACTATGTACAAATTCTCCCTTTGAAGGTACTTGGGTGATTAATTTTCTTTTTATCCAATTGCTAAACAAATTAAAGTTATTATGAGGTATGGAAGAACATTCTATTCAAAGCCTTCTTAAAATAAATAGCATAAGGGTAAAGATGTGGGAGTGAATTTCCTTGACTACTAAGTGATCTTTTAACCTTAGCTTGATCATGTCAGCTCAAAAAAATAATAATTACTTTCACAACAAAAATGTTTATTTTTTGCAAGACAGACACAAACTTCTGCTTAGAGCTGTGGGAGATTTTGAAACTAGAGTTCTATTGAAGGAAAACAAAACAGAAGTCATCTTTAGAAAGAGGGTGGGACAGAGAAAATTAAGAAAGTTTCATGAAAAAGAAAACAGGCAGACAACTAACTTGGATCTTCCGCAACCTCAGGATCTGGTTCTGTTCTGAGTGAAGCCTCCAAGGGTGACAATAGTGTCTCCATTGAAATGAATGCCAAAATTCCAGTTGCCATCAGCTGTGGTGGGACTTGATCCTAAGAATTTATTTATTTATTTTTAAGCTTCAGCTGCTTGAGAAGCAACATCTAAATCCTGCTTAGCAAACAGCACTTCTGTCTTCAGCTCCTTCACGACTCAGAACAGACTCCCCCCTTTAAACTCTTTCACTGCTGTTTTCTCTGCTGTGGTCTTAGGAGAATTTTTCTTTTTGAGACCACAAATAAATGGAAACACTTTTACAAGGTGCAAAATAGTTTTTGTTTTGTTTTTAATAAAAATAAATTTTAAAAAAGTCCTTCTTCTTGGTGAAGAGCATAACCCCTAGCTGGCAATAGAGAAAGCTGAGCTGTCTTTACTTAGTTGTCCAAAACACTTGGAGATCCTCCAGTAGCTTTTTACAAGATACTAAGTGTTATTATTGCATTATTTTGCTCCGCTCCACTAAGCGGACTTTATGACAAAATTCTCAGGGAGCTCCTGCAGAGTGCAAAAAGGTAACTTTAACTGAGCTGTCTGAGAGCCTGACATTAACCTTTCCAAACAGGCTTTGCTTTATGCTCAGGGCAGGGGTTTATTAATTGGTTGAATGAATCAGCCAGCACACTGAGGTATTACAAATACAATCACTTATCTCCTTACATTCAGTCTGGACATCTAAGTGCCTGAACTTCTATGCTTTTACCTCCAGCAGCTTAAAAGGGGACTAGTGCCTGCATTGCTGGGCTTGTTTTTCCTCCCTGAAGCCTGCAAGCTGCATCTTGCCAGAACATGGAGCTCCTCTTAGATATTAAAGCTTTCAGACAGCTAAGTTCCTAAAGCAAACACCACTAAAGAATATGACGGCCCACACACCTTTAGGGCACTTACATTACAGACATCAGTACAAGTCAGGAAGGTTTAAGACAGGATAAAATAAACAGGCATAGAGTTATTGTCCTTAATTATCCTATGGATTTCCCCTGTTTTCCATCTCCTTACTTTTTTTTTTTTCTCCCCCTCCTTTAACACAGAACTAGAAAAACACAAACTATCAGTAAGTCTAGAATTGTGGGGAGACAGCACAGTTGGACAAAACTATCACAGCAAACTTCACATCAGAGCCAACTGGAACTTGCATAGGGACCACCCACCACAAATATCTGTAGACGTCACCCGTGCAAGGTAGACTGATCCCTGGTGCATCTATGAAAAGAAGTAGTTTCAGAGCCCAACTTAGGCAAAATACCTTTTACAAGTATTAGCATCTCCCTGCATTAGTCATTTAGGGAGCCATGGTCCAGCCATCCCTAAATGACACAGTTGACAGCGTCAGCAAGAGGCAGGTCAGGCCCCTGCAGCAGGCAATCTGAATACGGTCTGTGATGGTTCTGAGACTAACTGGCCAGGTCTCCCAACACAGAGACAAAGGTGATCAAGTGCATCGCTGCTTCTAGACAACAGGAAGATTTGATTTCATCAAATTTCACCATTCTATGCGGCAAGTACCAGAACTCGCTCTTTCTGGAAGTCTCAGGAAGACACCCCTGGCTGTTGTACATAAATACTATCTCGTCATCTCCCCATTTCTTTTTCTCCTTAATCCCGTTCTATTATTTCATTTCAAGGCCCAATACGGTATATGGAACAAGGAAAATGTAATGACAGTTAAAATACCACATATAGTAATAGCTGAATAAACCTCAAAGCTATCATCTCCTATCAGCACCATTGCAAATGCTGGTTGCAGGGTAAGTTGAACAGCTACACTTGAAACCTTAATAAAAACCATTCAAAACAATTGAAAGTAATGTTTGGATCATTCATTTTGAGCAGAGCATTTAATCAGTGTACAGCTCTCTGTCTCATTGATTAATGTGTCAGGTATGTGCAAAATAAATATCCTGCAGGACTCGGATTTTTGTGTTGGATACAATAAAAAAGGACAAGTGTGAATTGTTCAACTGTTCAATTCAAATTCATGGAGATGTTAATGGCTGAGAATGATTTTACAATGTGAGATTACTTTCTGATGAGTCTTACAGTGGCTTTGCCTGATTGCAGCACACTCAGAGAATCAATGCACATAGAAAAGAGTATTGGAAAAATTTATAATATACCGTTTTTATTATGAAATAGAACCCTGGTGAATTTCGTGTCTATATTGTTCTTGTACATGCTTCAGTTTATCCATCACACTCAGCATATGTGGGATGCACTGTTATTTTTTTCTTAGTCAAAGATATTGAATGCAGCAAAGGGAAGGAGCGAAGAAGCAATTGACCAAAGATTTGTCCTGATACACAAGTTCTTTCATTTTGTCTATCAGATATTTTTCCTTCCAACAACACAGCATGTCATTTAGGTATGTGATAAATTAGAGAAAACAGTTTAAAAAGTTCTCCAAGTTGCTGGCTGGATTTGCCTTATCAAGCTGGCCTTAAGTACTCTCTGAAATAATTGTGACCTCCATTTTCAATGAGAAAAGTTGTTTGAAGCTGGGAGTAGCTTTCTCTCAAGTTAATTGATGATAATACATGACCAGTTTGTTTCAAGGAACTGAATTGTTTGTCTGTAAATGGATTTCTCTCCAGGAAAAAGTTGTCAAGAATTATTAACGGAAAGATTTATTCAAAAATGGTCTAGTACCTATTGAAAATTTAATAGGAAGCTTCTACATTTAAGAATTTGTCTTAAACTGTTGCTGTGAGATTACATCCATGATACCAGCCCCTCATGGTACAGACTCTGCAGTTTCAGAATGGCATCTCTGGCCATACTCCCTTTATCACACAATTTTATCAGACCATAAAACCCAGAAGGGTCCTGCCACTGTACTTCAACGTTATCAAGGTTTCATCCCAGACACTCCTAAGCTCTTATTAGTGTAACTGAATACTTGAGGAATACTGCTTTTATCTTTTTTGCTGCGTCAAAACATCTGATGAGAACAGAAGAGTTCTCAGGAGGAGAAGAGATTCTAACTTGTTAAACAGACACAGTTTTCAATCTTCAGCTGTTGTCCAGAGAAAATATCATAAGTGTTAATGGCCTAAAATCTGAAATTTGTGAGAGCATGTGTAAAATTTGTTTTGGTGATTTGGTAATTCCACTAAAACCAGGCAAGAGAACACCAAGTTCAAGAACAAGAAAAAATACTGCCCAACCATAAAAGCTCTTCTCCCTGATTTCATCACTGCTGGTCAATTTTCTATATTTAAATCCAAAACATTTTACATTTTAAGAAATATTAACATCTGGTTCTGGAATTATTCACACAGATTTGTTTAAAATTTAGGTGGAGTTTCCAAAAACATATACAGGTGTGAGGAAGCCAATCACTTCAGGATTAGCTGTTCCTCAGAAACCTTAGCAATGCTATGAAATTTGAAGCTCTTCTTGAACTTTCCTACTAATTCAGTAATTACTGCTGTGCCTGAAGCTGGCCCCTTTCCTGCAATTACTCAGCACGTACTTTCAGTCAGAGGTTAACACCTGAATTTAGATTCCAGTTAACAGCCAAGGTGGACTTTTTGTTTAATGCTTAATAAATCAGGGATTTTCCCAGCCTACTATTTCACTAGTCCACGTAGGCAAATACACAGTACATGCTCTGGATGTCTGAAGATCTGCAGCAGAGTGTGGTCAAGCCATGAGCAACTCATCAGGTTTATGGGATATTAGGACTATGCTTGTCAACTGGGATCAAGCAGCTTGCATGTGAGCACATGGGCGCACCTCTTGCCTTCTCCCTAAGAAGGGAGGCTTTTCACTGATGCAATTTAGCATGCAAGGGGAACACTCCCTTAAGTTTCAGCACTGACAGTGTGCTAAAATTTCAATACTCACTTCTATATGTATAGAAAAGTATTTGCACACTTTCAAAACTGGAAACCACATTTCTTTGAAGCCTGGCTTCAACATACATGAAGGCGTGAAATCCTCCTTAAAAAGGACAAGAAGCACACTGACTTAACCACCTGTTTTAAAAGCAGTGTCCTGATAGAGATGGACAGGGGCAGGGACAAAGGGCAGGTGAAGTGAACAAGGTTATGCTAGATATGTGATATTAAAAAAAAATTGAACAAATGATTACCTCTTAGGATAAAAGAGTGTAATAATATACAGAGGATTGCTCTCTTCCAACTGTCATTCTAAATGAAACCCTATGACCCCAGTACTTCCCCTAAAGCATCTCTGTGATGAATTCTAGACAGTTAATCTTGAAACCTTTAAGGAAGCTAAGCTAGCAGGCATTTTCCTTGAGGAAGGATGAATTAACAACTAAAAACAGTCAAATTGCCCCTACATTCTCTGCAGAATTACATTGTTGCTAGAGCTTGATTGTGAAGGCATGTCATTGTGCTGTACAAGGTTTTGCAGGTAGCAATAAAATTTTCATTTTGCTTGTGAGGCTGCCACCTTGGGCTCAGGAAATTCTGGAATCCAGAACTGCAAAAGCTGAAAGCATTTCTGGAGCAGTTTCATTGTCTGCTTATGTTTTTCTAATGTACTTCCCCCGGGGACCTTTGGTTGGCCAGTGTAGAATACATGGCACACATCTTGATAGATCTGTGCTCCAACCTGCTATGGCCTTTTATTTATTTATTTATTTTAGTGTTCCCATATGTCCTTTTTATTATTTTCCTTTAAAATTATGTTAGTTTCCATGGAAACAAATTATGCCACTAATAGGTAGAAGTCCTCAGGAAACATCCTTTCACAAAGGGCAAGATGACTTTATGAATGTAGGTGTTTAAGCATATAAGCTGTTAAGGCAACTAAAGTAAGTTAGCAGGATTTCCAAAATGCAGTATGATAGGTAACAACCACATTTTCACAGCTACCCAATACATGGGGCTTTACCAGCAGAATGTTTGAAAATTTGCCCCTAGCTGTGAATTAGATGAGCTTTAAGGTCCTTCCCAACCCAAACTATTCTGTGATTCTGTATGAGTGCTGAGTTCTTGAAAATAGGATGCGTAATGAGTGCTCTGATGTGTAACCTGTGACTAGAAATGTTGACGTACATCATAAGCTCTTGGTCATGACTCCATGAATCTCCGTACACAAACTATTTCAGAGACCTTAGCATTAATACAACCCTCTAACAATTCAATGCAAGGAGAATTACTATACAACGTGAACCCAAAGGAGAAAAAAATAAGACATTAATATAATTATTTGACAACAGAACAAACCATAAGACAATGTGACATACTCTGTTTACTAGCCCACATTTAGACAAAAAAATAGAAATAGTATAAAAATATTTCCACTTTTAACCCAGTAATTAAGGTAGTACTTTTTAGATGAACTGACAGCTTGAGAGCCAGACTGTGAACGCTCGTAGCTTGCATGAAAAACAAAGGATGTGAGGAGATTTCCTCCTTTTATACTGCCAGATTCAAGTTACAAGAGCATGTGTGCCTGTTTGTGAATGCCCACAGTCCACAAAACTGCACAGGAGAGGGATGGAAAGATGGGATCGCAGCACTGCAGAGAGAGCAAGAAGGAGAGCAGGAAAAGGAAGGACAAGGCCACGCCAGGCTTTGTCTGGGGTACGTGTAAGCTGCACTGCCCCTGCTCGGGGCTGCATCTTAATGCAGCTGAGGCAGAAGATGAAGAGTGGCTCCAAAGGCTTATAGCACTGCTGATATCCTGATCCCTGCACACAGGGCCCAGTGCTCCGTCACCCATCTCCTCTGCAGACCTCTACAGCTCTGCAAAGCAGACGCGTTACCAAATCCACAAGCGAAGGGAAGCTGGTAGATAGCTTGCTGGCTGCCAGAGCCCTAAAGGAGGTCAGGATTTTTAGCAGCAGTTTGAAAAGGTACAGAGAGCATTAGTGTGGGAGACCAAGGTAGGAAACTGTTCCAGACAGCTGATGCGGTGGCAGGAGCAGATCCAATTTAAATTCACTTTAGTATTAATTGTCAGAAGAGGATGAGATCAGTTTATGAACTAGGAGCACTGTGCAGTCAAAAGTTACAAGCCCGAGTTGTTGCCACAAAGTAGCTGAAAGGCTTTTCTTTTGAAAAGATTAAACTTCAAAGAACTGCAGGATGAGATACACAAGAAGTGGCATGTGCTTCTGCTTGATAATGTTTGATTTTCAGCCACCCCGTCCCCAGCTCTATCACACTGTAAATTCCTAACACCGAAGTTGCGACTAAGTAGCTGTTTTATAAGATAAATGACTTGGCATATGAAAGACTTCAACCAAAAAATAGGGCTGCATAAAATGGATTGGAAGAAATGTGAATAGCAGAATACATTTACCAGTGTAGAAGACCAAGGTTTTGCATACTTCTTGACCAAAGGAAGTGAATACAAAGTAAGAGATCAGCATGTGTCCGACAGGTTAACCCAGTGGGATGACATTTGCCTTTCAGAAAATACATGGTGCAACGTTTGAGTCAGCCTGTGGTGCTGTGTAGAACCGTTCCCCTGTGGTAGCAATGGTTTTAATTCTCACTGAAACCCAAGAGAAAGCAGGTCACAAACATCTTTTAGCTGGGGCCTAAGTGCTTAGGGATAAGAAAAGCCCTGTACGTGTTGGTCCGTAATGAAGAGAAAGGGAAACTGAGGTTGAGCCATTGGTGACTGAGCTGCAAGGAAAGGCAGTGGGAATATTACCTTGTGGTGCACAAGAGGCCTTGCTAGGGCTTGCTTTTGTGTAAACACATTTGTTTGACAGTAACAGCAATTTTCTGCCCAACTCCGTGGGCTGCGTGGCCAAAGAAAACGAAAGGAAAGAAAACTACACAAGGACTTCACTCTGTTTGGAAACCGGGGCAAGCCTTTCCCAAAATAGCTAGGTGGAAGCATATTTCCCCTTTTGTTGGTCCATATCTAATGAACTAAAGGATTCTGTGACTTAACTCCATAAAAAAGGAGAGTGCACTTCAGGGGAGGTGAGAAGAGGACAGTGAGCTAGAAAAATAATTCTCTCCTTTTAAGACAACGGCTGCTAAAATTTCACTATGATCAAGCCCTACATTTAAGTAACAGAAGCTAGAGCATATGTACTACACTAGGGAGCCTTGCAAGTTTGTTTGCTTTTTGCATTCCTTCTGAATGCTCCTAGGTTTTCTGTTTGGGGAGGATTCCCCACCCTCACACCCCAGGATGAAGCAGCAGTAGTATTTCCAAATAGGACAAATAAGCCCTAAATATTCCACTCTTGCGGAGCAAAACACAGAGGAAAGCAACACTGACTGGGGCTGGGGGGATGGATTAAAAAGCAACAACCTTGTACTCATCACTGAGATCAGCAACAACATCCATATGGGAGTCAGAGCCATAAGTCTAAAAATCCTTTATGGACTAAGAATGAGATAGCTGAGCAACCCTTTCTCCCTTTGCAACTAAGTTCCTTGGGAACAATGAAATGCCCACAAAAGCCTAGGAGTAACCACACACCAGGTATTTAGGCAACCAGCTCATAGCATGGAACATCTCTCCTGAAGAGAGAAAGTCAGTCTTGAATCTATTGCAAAATTCCTCTGAACACTTGACTTTTCCCTGAGCAATAAGTAATTTTAAAATTAATAGCAACAATTTGCTCAATAACTTTGGGATGGGGAGAGAGGGAGCTACCCATACAGCAAGAATGAGCTTCTCTTTTTTTTATTTTTTTTTTATTTTTTTTTTTTTGCAAAGGATTCATCTGCTACAATCCATGAGCGTATGGCATAAAACTCTGAGTAAGCAAATGACTTCAAATTATCCAGTGGCAATTATGAACGAGAGAATGCACGCTGGAGGTAGGATGAAAGAAAATTAAGAGAGATTAATGTGAAATACCTATGTCTAATTATAACCTTGTATCTACCTTCTACCTGCTTTTGCCCATGGGGAATTTGGAAAAATAAATACTTGTTTAATAAAATTCTCAACGCCAACAGAAAAGGAGGACAACTTTTTAAAAGCTATGACAGTATTTGCCAGATGGGCTGTGTTGCAATGGGTTTACATTTCAACATGGACCAGGTTGTAAGAGAACATAACCTGCTATAGCAGATTTTGGCAATATCAGAAAAAAAGAAATCTAAAAAAATGCAAACCAATGGGAAACAAAAACAATGCAATGCTCCTCTACTAGAACAGCCTGCAGAAGCCCCCTTGCATGGAATAACAGAAGTTCCTAAGAGATGATCCAAATATTTTTCACATCAGGAAAAAAGTAACAAAACCAAACAGTTTCTTCCTCTAAAGAAGACCCATACTAAACACACACCCATAGATATTTCACAGCAGCTAGTTCAGCAGCTACTGTACTTTGCCATCAGATGGATGAACTGGTTCCTTCCTCATCTTGGCAGCTATCTGGATGATGGGAAGGAGACAAGTCAGGTATCCCTGCAGGTGGGTCCAAATGCCAGAACAGAAATACTTATTCAGGTAGTTAAGATTCGATATTATCGATATTCGTTATTCGAATATCGTTATTCAATATTTTATCAAAGTGGTCCTATCGTCCTCTCACTGGTTTGTGGTACCACCAAACACATCAGCTGAGGTAACCTCTAGGCACCCACTGACAAATGCAGTACAATTCTAATCCCTATTCTCCACAACAGATTTTTGTACTTTTAAATGTACCTTTTGTGCAACTCTGAAGAAGTTGGTGGAATTTCTTCACAAGAGCTGAGCTTTTAATATTGAGATACATGTATAAATTTCTCCCCTCAAACACGATTCCCAAGAGCACCCAACTCTCAGTTCTGTTGTCATGTTTAATAGATTTCAAAAGACCCTGTAGCAAATTCTTTGTTATTCTTCTGGAAATCTAGTGCTCCACTGATCAAGCTCTCCAAGAGTAAAACACCAATTCATGTAAGCCAAACTGACATTTGGTACTGCACCACCAAATACAACAGGGATTTTAGTATTCATGTCTAATTGTAATTGTAGTATAAGATTAATTTCTTCATCCTAGCCAGGATCACACAACCCTGCTAGAACTAAGTGGGCATTCACTGGGTATTGTATTACAATCCCATTCCATCTGTACCTCTGCACTTTAAGTTTCCTTCTCTATCAGGAGGTTGTTGCACTTGCTGTTCCTGGAAAAATACCTTGGGCACAGATTGCCTGCTGCCTCTTGGAGGGAATAGAAGTTTATTGCCTCCATGCAAAAGGCTTCTCTTTCTACCCCTAAATATCACCACCGAGATGGAAGTCTCAGGCATCCATTCTTTCTCCTAAAGGCATGAAAATTCTGCATTCATCTTGTTAATAATACAACAGTGTAGTCACAGAGACATCATCTCTGTTTAAAAATAGGTTGTATAAATATCATAGACAACTTATGCTATTTTCCTGCACTGATCCCCTCTTCTTCTAGAGCAATTCCTGCAGTTAGATCAAAGCCCCAGGGAAATTTCTGGTCTTTATGCACCCCTCACAGTTCTCCTGCCAAATCAGAAACAAGTGCACATTTCCACACATGTCGCTCTTCTGCTCCTCTCCTTCTGCCAAGCTCCTGAATAACTTTACTTTGCTGACCCAGCAGTCAGAAGCAACATTATCTGCTACAAGTGTGGGGTCCTTCCCTTTTGCCCAGCTCAAGCTTTCCACATTCCCATCTAAGAAAGAAGCTCATCCCCCTCCAACAGCCAGCCTGAGAGGTTTCAGCTCCCAGCTGGCCTATCCTGTCCTCTCCATCAGCTTCACCAACAGAAATATTCACTGGGCTGCAGCGCCTTCCCCTACAGCACAGCCCCAGGCTTTTAGGCAGAGATCGGGAGACGGAAGCAGTGGGGTCAGAGTTCCTCCAGTGAGCGTCGCTGCCAAAGACAACATGATGTGAAACCGTGGGCTAATTGCCTGCCAGCAGGCCTTTCACTGCGATGAGAGATGAGTAAGAATGGCAGGATCTGGCCAGCTGTCATGGCTCTAAGCATAAAGAGGTTTTCTTTAATGGCATTATTGCTGAGAAATAAACAATTGTCTGTCACTCATTACGGCATGCAGGTCCTCGCATCTCTCTGAAAAGCTAAAAACAGCATCTTACAAACAAGGAAAATGAGTTGTTAAGCAATTGGAAAATGATTATACAATTATGTTCTGTTCGGGTACCATTAGTCACAAGGAAGATGGAATATATCCAAGCTTTAAAAGTGAATTACTCATACAAAATTACGTCTGCTGAGAGTCACTTCTCCTTTAGGGTTCAATATCCCCAGTGCAAGACTTTCAAAGGAGGAGACGACGAAGGTTGTTATGATAAAACAGAAGTACAGGAGCCAGATTTGGGTTCTACTCCAGTCAGCAGTGGCGAGCAAGTTGCAACCGGCAGTCAGTTTGAACTAGTATAAACAGTCACAAACCAACTGATGCTATCAAAGCTAAGCAGATTTGCAGCAATGCAGAAAACAGCTTCTGCCTCCTGTAGAGTAAGTGTGCAAGAACAGAAGTCCATCAGTCTTCCAGTTTACAGGTTCCAAATCCAGCAGTAAAACCATGGCAATAGCCCATCTTGCTTACAGAACATGTTCACTTCAAATTAAAACCAAGCCCTCTTCCTTCATCTGCCAAGGCTATTCCTCATGTATGATTTTCACACCAATCTCTGTAACCTCCATGCACTCCATGTCTTTAGTAAGATGAGGGTGGCCTTGACTACACTTTTAGATCTCCGTGGGCTGCTTTTGGTCTCCATCCTGCATCAGTTTTTTTTGTTGTTGTTTGTTTTTTTTAATGCAGTTTAAATTTCACTTGAAGTTCTCTGGTTCTTCGCTGCTTGTACGTTTCAAACATTTCAAGTTCTTTCTTGTGTCAGCATTAAACATTTCACACAGGTGTGGCCTCAGCAGAGCCGATAATAATTATGCACTTTCCCTGACCTTTTGCCCAACCTTCCTGTAAACAGGCACATCACCACCCTTTTTCCCCCTAACCACCACCACCACCCCCCAAAATATAATTTTGTAATATAATACTGTCTTAAACTCTGTTGGGGCTGCTATACTGCCCCATTGTGTCTCTTGGAATGCTTTTTACTACTACTTTAATGCAGTAAATGAAAGGGTGTAGTAAATGAACAGGGCAGTTAATAGGTAAGATTACAGATTGTGTCTCCTTGTCATTAGCTGAAACCAAGTGCCATAACAAACATCTACTCTGCCAAAAAATTAGTAAATTTGTTCATTTGTAGGTGACACAGGAACGGACAGGGTTAAGAAAAACCAAACCCCTACCTTGATCCAGTACAAGTTTAATCATCGTACCCATGCAAAGCCTACTCTGATTTCATTCCTTCACTTCCTCATCAAGCAAGCATCAGCTTATAGCAAGTACCTTTTTCCCCCCCAGCTGCAGTCTTACTTGTTTCACTAAACACTTGAGGACACAAATGCCATCTTCAGGACTATCTTGGCTAGTAATACTATATAAACACATCACTTCTAGTTACAGAGGAATCTAGATTTAAACCTTGAGCCTAAGCCCCTCTGGCTGCTGAGGGAGGATGAGATCTGGACCTGTCATGGTATTTTGCAACCCTACTCCCTGAGAGCACAGAGAAGAGCTCCAGCATGGACTCTGAGTCATGGGCTGTACCAGGGTGGAAATCAACCTCCTTGCCTGGACAAACTATTGTTTGAAGAGACTCTGCCAAAGCCCCAGGCACATCCCTTGAGCTTGCTAAGCCAGTCACTCCCTGCCTCCAGTGCCAGTGGAGGGGTGCAGCCAGCACACCTCCTCTACTGCTCCCGCTGCGGACTCCCAGTGCGAGGAGGGGTAGCACTAGCCAAGCTTGCTCCGACTTGTTCTTGAGAAGGACAGCAATGAAACCTGTAACTGGTACCTTAACAACTGCAGCGAAACTAAACAAACAGCTTCTTGCTCCTAGCCTAATTCACAGATACATCCTCACAGAAGCACACTAGCATTGAGTTAAAAACAATAAATATCATTCCCTGGGTAAAAGTATTTGAGTGATTTAATTTTAGAGCTTGCTTTTATGAACTGCATACTCTTGGCCAGTACAAATCCACAGCTTCGGTCAGTCAACGCCTGCCCAGAATCTCAGTCCTCACCCAGTATCAATCCACAGAAAAGCACCATGAACTTCCATGGCGCTCTGCCAAACCCCATCAGCTGAAAAACCATCCTGATGAGCACTGTGTTCTCAGCAATGACTCACCCTCATCAACACTGCCATCAGTCAGAATATTTTCAGAAGCAACTTTAACAGGATTTAGGAGCTCTTTAATAAACACGCATTGAGATAAGCTATCTTGGGGCAACAAGATAAATGAAGCAGGCCCACTGCAAAGTTTGAACTGAAGTGTTGCAAAACAATTCTACAAAAATGTTTTATACCTCATATAATCTCTCCTTACAGAACCTCAGGGGTTCACATTAAACACCATAAATCAGACCACCTGGGGCTCCCCTATGATTATTGCAGCTGCTTGCTGCAAGCTCCAGTAGAAGAAACGTTCCCTTTTATTGTAAGAAAGTAATAGGGCATAGCCCAAGTCTGCCAGAAAAATGCACAAATCAAAAGCAGGCCTTGCACAAAATCAGCTTCTGATGTGTTCGTTTGCTCTGGATGTATGTGACAAGCTGACAGTCAGAATCACTTTGTCCTCATTGATCACCAATGCTTTTGCCAGCAAGGTGAGTAGTATGTGGAGCAGTCAATTCTAAAGAAACTTCAGTTCAATGGAAAATAAAACCAAGACATTTATTTTATTTTTGTATTTTCCCCTCAGAGAATTTCAGCAGTTGGGAAAGGCATTGGACGCTGCACCAAAGCTCCCTCCCAGAAGCAGCCACGTGCCACAGCAGCCACCTCTGCTCCTGAAAGTGGAAGGAGCCCCATAGGTCAGCAGGGAGTCACCCTAGGTGTAAGCAGCTTGTGTCTTCCACCATGTTCCAAAGCCCTATTTTCATTGCCAAGAAAACAACTCAGAATATCTACCCAAGAAAAGTAAGAGGAAGGAAAAAATATATCTTTTCCCAGTAATATAATGGTAACCTTCCTTCACTTCTTAGTCCTAAACCAGATCACCATCACTGGTAAATGTCATCACAGACCCATGTCATCGTATCCCCAAGGAAAGCTTTCCTTGGGGATAGCTGGCACTGGGCATGGCCCAACTTTCCAAGAATATGCTGAGCATGAGGAACAAGGAGGCATGAAGATTTCCAGTGATATGTATGAAATTATGACCTAGACAGACTATGTTTGATTTGCAATCCAATCTATCTCTTTGTCTTTCCAACATCTCTTTGCCTTGCAATGCATGTTTACATAGGCTGTGAGTCAGTGCATCCAACAGTTATTTAAGAAAGAGGACCTCAAAGTTTTAGATTAAAAAAAAAAAAAAAAAAGGCTTGGGAGATTGGAAGTTAAATTAACAAATTCAAGTTATGTTTTATCACATTTGCCTCAACATGCCACTACAGTACCTTCTGGTCACCTATCTGATGAGGAGCACATTAAAAACTATCAGTTATTTGAAATGAAGATCATGAAGAAACATGTTGCAAAACTCTCCCTTCGGAGTTTTAATACAATTAACCCATTTCTGTGAAAGCACCTTGCCTTGCAACCAGACTGCTGGGAGTGCTTTAAACATGCAGCTGCTCAATGTCCCTGCAGGAACCGTCTCCTCCCCTCTCAGCCATCGCACCCCAGCTACGCAATAAAACAAGGAGTGGATCTTCTGGTTAGGCTTAATTTAATATTTTGTGGGCTTTAACAGTGCACAAAACACATGCATAGGAGAGGAGGTTACGGAAGGAAAGAAAGTGACTTGAGATGTTTGCTGGATAAGGGACCCAGAGGGAAAATAAGTGCTGTTCCAGTCCAGAAGTGTAACAGAAAGAGCCTTGTTAAGTTCAATTATTGCCTATTATTGAAGGAAAGGGTTCCATCATCACTTTCTGATGTCGGCTTTATTTTTCCATAAATTTGTATATATAACTCTATATATGAATACATATTGAAAAGTGATATTCTATATTGAATATGAATAAACAGCACAGAACGTACGAGCTAGCAGCAATAAATTTGTTATTTCACTTTAAGATGACTGGTTTTTAGACTTCAGTCCTTTTCTAAGAGGCTGACAGCTCAGTAGAACAAGTCACGTGATGGCCAAGAAAAACAAACCTACAGGCAGGAGTCTCCTTCTATTGTGGCTCATTGATAGAAGTCAGGTAGCATCAAAGTAGAAGCAAACCTGCAGAAAACATCTTAAGTCGATGGATTTTTTCAGGCAGCACTAAGCTGGCAAAGTAGCCTTTTGCTCCTTTTGACAGGTAGGAAGTATGTCTGGAAGCCTACCAAGGTAGAAAAGGTGGTCGTTTGAGCATGCTGTGCTCTGCCATTCTCATGGCAAAGAATGGGTGCCTGGGACTATCACAGCTGAGGAAGACATAAATCAGTCCCAGGATGCATATATATTTAATTTTATTTACTTACTTACAGCAGGAACTGGGTAGGCTCTTTGCAGAGCTAATTACACTGAAACCCAGGAGGTAACCTCAAGCTACCTTCAGGCACATCTTCCCATTCCCTGATTGAGCACAGCACAGTCAGCACAGAAAAGTCTGATCTCAACCATGCTTCATTAGGAAGCCTACAGGAATTGTTGCTATCCTGGAATGGGAGAAGCAGGACTTGAGAATCATCTCAGTATTGAAACCATCAGGAGGAAAAAAAAAAAAAAAAAAAAAAAAAAACACACAACATTTTCTCCCCAAGCAAATTAGTTACCAGAAAAAAACATCCTGCCTCCCAGCCCATCACCCTGTTTGACAGTACCTGTCAAAGATAAAATCTTTCAATGAATTAAAGGAGGGGAAAGGCCAATCCCTCCTAGTTATGGTGCTGTGATTTACATCAGTATAATTATATCTTCATTGCTCTGGGAGATTGACTAGACCTCCAGGGAAACGCTACTAGTACATAAGAACTTTTCGTTTTAATTGCGATAGATCTGCTACCGTATGTCTAAACCTATTAAAACACATTGGAACAAACCAAGATTGATAGCATTGATTGATAACACCAAGCAATGTAACATCTCTTTGCAACCAGATGATACCTGCAAGTGCCTGCAAGAGCCTCACGCTAACTGTAGCCTAAACAATTTTTACTCAGAGCTGCTAGATCTGACTCTTACCCCCAGAAGAAAACATGAATTATCAGAGCAAGCTCCTGTTCAGCACTTGGCATTTATTGCAGTACATGCATGCTTAAAACTGGGAGTGTTCTTATTCACCTCACACTAAAGGCTAAGTTATGTTTATGTATGTGTGTATGTGCATGTTTGGGAGGGTTTAACTTTAAGACTGGCCTCCAATGTGCCTTCTGAAAGGTTCCCTCGCCCAGCCTGGAGGCTGTGCAGAAACAGCTCTCATCTAAAACAAGTCTCACCTTCAGTGCTTTATACAGTGTTGTACCCCGCACAAATAATCATAAACTAACATGAAAATAGAGGAAGATGAGTGAAAAAACACCTACTGGTTAAATAAAAGCCCCTTGATAATGCACAGCTTACTCCCATGGCATGTTCTAGAATTTTAATGTAAATACTAGATTCTTCCCTCATCTTGTTGGTCTCTCATTGACCATGTTGTTATAGGCAGCAAGACTTTTTAAAAGGTAGTTGCATTTGCCTCTATTGCATTAGGAAGTTACATACATATTTGTAACGTGAAATGCTTAAAGTGGATATTTTTGGAAAAGTGTCATAAATATATGCTTGCACAAGCATATTAAAGCCTTAGCAAACTTTCTATAAATTCATTTTTAGAAACATCTTACATCCCCACAGTATAGTGATTTCCATTTCACCATTCCAACCAAAAAATATCGAGGAAAATAGATATAAGAAAACACAGCAAAAGAGAAAAATCAAGTATCTTGTACATTAAAACTTACAAAAAAAATAGCTTATTTGAAGATGGTACAGACACCACAACAAAGGTCTTGAACTTTGCCTATACTCAAGGGACCCCCTCATTTCAGCAGACCTTCTTTTAGGCACAAACAATCCCTTTCATTTCTTAGGACAGTATTTAGCACAAAAAGGATGGCTCCTGCTTTATGTAAATCCATTCGTATCTTTGGGGCTCCTCTAGTACCCACCCATTCACAACAAGTAAATTACAGAGAGAAGCAGGATATAACTCTGAATAGCTTTGCTTTTCCTGATATAACTTCAACCCTTGATGATAGTTAATGTCAGAGTGGGGTTTTTTTTGGCATTCAATTAATTTAACGGTCCAGATTTTTAATTTGCATTTCATTTAACATTTCAGATTTTTAATTTGCCAGATATTGTTTATCAAGTATTCATTTCGGCGCCTTTCACTGTATATACAGTGCATACTCCTCAGTAATTAGTGTGCAGTAAATTAATTCTCTCCTTGTTCCTTCATCAGATATTGGATTAAGAAACTTCCACTGTACCAACATAGTGAGCTAGATTAGGAATTTCCCATCCATAATACCTTTGTTTAATATTTGTCTTGTGTATGTTATGCTGCCTTAATGCTTTACAAGATAAGAAATGTTATAGTTAGAAGCAGAAACCTCCAATTAATTTAAGTTGAGTCACATATTTGTTTGAAATTAGACTCAAAATGTGTTCGTATTCTTCTGCGGTCTCTACTCATTTAGGCAGCCCAACGTTTTCCTTAAGAAAAAAATGGCTCATCTATTTATATAAAGGGCATTTAAATCACCTGATGATTTTCAGTAACTGCCACGAGCATTAAATCAGATCCAAAGTAAACAACTAGTTATAGATCTGTCTTCTGTTATGTCAATATGGGCCAGTGACCAGCAAAGGTGTCCTCTTACAAATCCAGGGAAAGTAACCAAACTCGATAGAAGGGCAGTACCACCACAGTCCACTGAAATCACGCATGTTTCGCAAACATTTTCACAGTTCATTTCACCTTTTCCACATCCACCAAGACACAGCAGCATACAGACATGATTGTTTCCAGATCAGTCTACAGCAAGGTGAACACTTTTGCTCAGTGATTAAGACTCCTCTTCAGAAGCTATACTCAACTTTATCTCAAAAAATCAGTAAAACTCCCCCACTAGCATGGCTTTAACATTGCAGTCCAACTGTCTAAAACATTCAAAAAATATCCCTTGTAAGATATTTTCTCCTTTAAAGATTGAATAAGTTGAGTGTTTGTGCTTTAGGTGTTTACAAGGTTATTAATGTTACGCTTCCCTTCAGTGATACGAACAGGTAACACAAGTGATCTGTGACAAGTAGAAGAAAATATCGCTCCTTTCTGAAGCTGTGCCCAAGATGTCTTAGGTCACGTCAAGCATCACTGCAGGCATGCAGGGTACTTGAGTCTAGTTTGGACAGGCCCCAGCTTTACCTCCAGGGAACAGATAAGAGTTGGAGAGAGAAAGTGGGGCAGAAGAGGTCTGAAGTTCTTTGAACTTCTGAAGAAGAATCTAGTCTTGAAATTATCCACAGTTGTATCAATAGCTGAGAAAATAACCCCCTTGCTTTTCTACCTGAACCAATCTCTCATTCCTTCACACCCTCCAAGGAGGAAAGCCAAGAGTGATTCTAAGAGCAGACTGAAGCAAGGATTGCAGACAAGAAAGATGCAGCAAAACTACCTTCTTGCCGCTACCTGCTGCTTTCCTCTGGAGACAGCAAAACATAGTTTTATCCAGAAAATGGATGCAGAGGACAATTGCTACTTCTCTTCCCCTCTGACAGCAGACATAGGACACAATTTTACTGAACAAAGAAGTTGCAATGAGGAATAGGAGAGATCATAGAAAATTTTGGGAAAGCTAATTATGCAAAGAGGATTGTGCCTTTCTTCCCATTCAAAGCAGTAAAAGCTTCCATTCCACAGTTACTAGCTTTTTATTTAAAGGCTACAAAATCATCAACGTGTGTGAGAACATGGCAGCTCTTGAGTTTAGGAGTGGAGCTGCTACTCCAGGACCAGGCCCCATCATCCCTCACAGATGATGACATCCCCCTAGGCTCTGCCACCTTCCATAACAGTGCATTGTACTTGCAAAGAACAACAAAAATGAGCTTGAAGAGCAGGTCACTCATTCCCAAAGGTCATTTTAACCTCAGCTGACATTTACAGGAATTTGGAAACCAAGCTTGGACACCAAATCATTCTAACCACTCTAGGTTTTTGTCCCTGCTATTTCTTGATGGCTGTCTTACAAAGTTACTTCACTCTTGAAAAGAAACTGTCTCCTCATTTCTTGCTTAAGTTTGCTCAATGACATGTATACTCATTCATTGTTATCATCCTTTCATTTAAAAAAATACTTTTGCATATATAAGCAAGCAGTACACAGACAGAAAACTTTTCTACCTTACACAGCAAAATGCTTCAAAAGATTAGTTTCAGCTGGGACTCATGACAGACACAAGAGCACCCCAAATTCTACAAAGTTCCATTCAACTCCACGGCGTGAAACAGGGCCAACACAATGAATATCTTCTGGGGTTTAAAAGAATGGAAGCAACAGAAACGTTTATAAGCATTTTCTAAAGTGCAAGTGCCATGATTTTACCAGGTTAACTTACATAGAGAAGTTGGGGAGTGGGAGGCAGTTAAAAATAGTTTATTTCTTAATGAGATAACCAACAGATAACCCTGAAGACCAGGCTGTAGTTGTACCTTTCTTCCCCTCCTACTCATTGTCACAAGGCTCACGCTGACAAGCAGCATTAGCACAGAGACCCCAACCCAAATCCATGCTCCAACTCACTGTGTTTGGGGGTGGGGGGAATGTACCTGAACCACAGCCCCCACCAACACTGCCCAGGATTTTGCACATACTCCTAATCACATGGCAGGGCAGGAACTGTGCCTCCATCCCTGACAACTATTTGCCAATGGGCAAAAAGAGGTGCAATTTGGCCCAAAGCTCTGTATTAAATTCAGCAAAAGAAAACCTATCATCACTATGGAAAAGGCCTTCCTAAACTGAAGACACTGAACAAAAGCAGGTCTCTAAGGCTGTGACAAGTTGATAGGAATATTTTTTTTTTTTCCTATTTGTGCCCATCAGTTCAAGCAACACACACACAAAATGAAATCAATTATCTTACAGAAGTGCAAAGAGTAATGTGAAGACCTTACATGCAGGTATTTCTCTTCTGGTTGCAAAATGCGTTTTTTCATAAAATATGTTATTTAGAAAGTCTCTGCTTTTTTAAAAAAAAAAACTAAAATGTTCTGCTTATTCAGTAAATAGTGTATCAGGATAAAGGGTCACTGAGTATGCCAAGGGAAAGTATATCTTTTGAATTAAAGGATCGAAAACTCAGTCAGGCAGAATACTGGTTGCTCTCAAGAACATTATGGGAACTAATGAAAGAACCTGATTTCCTGCCTTATACAATTAAGTAATCAGCTGCCTTTGGTTACCCCTAACAACTTACACAGACAAGGGGATTACTAAGCAAACAGACTGCAGCATTTCAGAATACACAGTCAACGGGAATGCTGAAATGACACGCATTCCCAGGGGAGTCACTACCTTTTCAATTTTAAGAGAAGGAAGCAGGATTATTGAAAATTTAGGAGTTGGCAGACCTTTACAGAAGAGCTCTGGCTGATGTAATGTGTGCTATCAAAGCTAAGTACAAAAATAACCCTTGCCATCTGAAGAATATTTCCCTTACTGCCTATTCTCCAAGATACAGTGAATTCCTAATCTGATTCAAATGAAGGGATGCTTAGATACAATACAAAACTATCTTGTTAGGACGAGAATATATTCCTACAATCATGTATTCGATATGAAGCATACAGAACTGGAAAAGGATGATGTTAAATGTCCTAGCTTCAGCTACGGATAACATTTTTATTTCTGAAAAATATGGAAAAGATTTCTTAATCTCTCCACTGTGAATTAGTAGTTTGCACAAGTACAAAATAAGCAGAGAACCCCTCCTCTATGGTGAGGACAGGGTTTTCAGAAGCACTTGATATTCACTAGAAGTTTATTAGAGATTTATGACTTCAGCAAAAGCAATGCTCAGGAGTTTTGGGAAACCACCACCACGGTGAGCAATGGAAAAAACACAGCTTAGCTTTCTCACAGCAGGGGAGCAGCGTTTGGGGCTTCTTTCTCTTTATGTTAATAGACTTTCCTGTCCACTTTTCAGCTAATTGGTATTGCCGGTAGCAGGACTGGAACACCATAACAATGCTCTGTGGTACTTTCCCTGAGTACTCTGCAACCCTCTCTGGAGGGAAAGGGGAACTGCGATTTTCTATGAGGTCACTCAAACCTGACAAATAAAAATTTGAAGGTCTGCCAGGGAAAAGAGGTAATGAAGATATTTACAATTTGAGGAAAACAAAAAGGTAATGGGAGAAAGAACATGAGCAATATTCTTGTTCTAGAGTGACTGAATGCCCAAAGCAAAGAAAAATTAAAATGATACACTGGTCACTTGAAACAGTCAAATGGCGTGCTAGAAGTGCTGAATGGATAGTACTTCAGAAAGAAGGTAAATATTCATTCTGACTTGCTATTATCTGCTGAGGCACTAGAGACACATTAAATAAACAACTGTGCAGTGTTGAAAATACTTCCAAAAGAACAAGAGAAAGCCGTCAGCATTGCCAAAAGATAACATAGAAGGGGGGGGGGGGAGGGAAATCTTGTAGTTGAGAGACATGGAAAGTGAAATTTATTGTAAAACTGCACTGCCTTTTTTTTTTTTTTCTCAACTATATGAACTCTCCCACACCATCTGGCTCCACTCTTCCCACCACAGGGTGATCTAGTTATTGGCAAAACATTTGCTAACAACAGCACCTGGCTGCTGTTTGGTGTTTAACTTTCCCTTCCTGCTCCCACAGACTCAGCTTCACAGGGCTCAGGTATACCTGCAGAGTTGCTCATGGATACAATAATCTTACTCAGCCAATGCTTTCAAATCTGATTAATGACTTGGGCTATGATTTTTTTCAGTTAACAGACTTTGAGCTGCCCTAAAATACCATGATTTTCTTTATAACTATCAGTCTAGCACCTCATTTTTTGGGGAAAAAAAAAAAACTGGCTCCAAAGTTTCTCATTATTTAACAAGTTCTTTGCCCACTGTCCTCAGGTGTCAAGGCCTGGGTAGAGTACAACTGTGTGCTGTTGGGCAGGTGGAATTTATAAAGAGGATTAGGCAATCTGACATCAGAGATAGGATTTCCCATTGAAATACAACCTCAGATCTTTCTGTTGTGCAAGTGGGCCAGATTTAGTTGCAAAAGGATCTTTTCCCAGTTCTAGCCAAAGGTACTAAAAATGCCACTTAAATTCTTCCTTGCAACATGTCATGTAAGGTCAGCCACGCTTTTTAAACTGAAGAAAAGCAGGAGGCCAGATTTCATGAGATACCATATTGCTGCCTCCCAGCTCAAACCCAAATCCAAAACCAGCCTCAACTCTGATCTGGCCAGCACATCATGTACACACCAGGTTAGCCATAGCTACCACCTGCCTGGTTTGGAGTACAACCTTGTTGGTACAACAAACCTGTTCCACAGCTTTAGTAAATGTAGTTTGGGCTATAACATCACACAGCCCTCATGTCTTAGTACTCATTGCTGACTGATTTTCCTGCACACAGAAAGCTGACACTTGGCAGCACACAGCTCCTTCCCTCCCTAGACATATTTGTCTGTCAATCTCCCTGTTCCACGCTGCCTCCTCTAGAACTGACTAATGCAGGAGCTATGGAGACAGAAGCCAGGAGTCACCTGAATGGATTTTGACTCCCAGACATGGTTTAGAAAGAGATAATTTCCTTCTATTTAAACACAAAGAGAACAGTATAATTTCAACAGAAAGTGATGAGATTAAATGCTCTTTTTTTTAAAGGAAGCTTCCCATGATCCACTTGCATACTCAAAGCTATTCTTTGTTTTCCAAAAAGTGGGGACACGCTTTGCACAGAGGCAACAAGACCTGGAACAAGAGACTGCAGTCCTGACAGAGGCTAACTCAGCAAAGTGACAACTAAATACTCTGAGATGCATTAAAGCAGGTGAACGGTTCATTGTATTGGTCTGCTGTTCTTGCAAGTGGATGGATACAGCTCAGGGCAAAGGACAAGGAACTTTCTGTTGCATCCTTTCTGCTACAGTGAGCCAGGCCTCCACTAACTTGCCACGTATCTCTTTAACCACCATTACTCAACAAAGCAGGTCAGCATGCACCTGAGACTGCACTTGCTAGAGATGCTGTGCTATATCCTGAAGGAGATCCATGCCCAGCAGTCTTTAAAAAGACACCCATAACTGTCAGAGTTGGGTGGCAGCAAGGATACTCATATTCCAGCTGGGACAGGCGAGGAACACTCTCAAACACCCCAATTCCAGATATAGACTATAGAATTCCCTGACTAAGGGCTACAAACAAAAATGCAGACAATAACTAAGCTGTTATCCAAAAATACTTTGCAGAAATATAGTAATTATTGGAAGTTTAGATCATTCCTTGGACAGCAACAGAAGATCTACCTAGAAGATCTCAATGTCTAATGCCAGAATTCTGAATACAAAAAGCATACAGCAAATACGTGCATCTATAATCGCATACATCTGGGAACAAGGCTAAACTATTGCCTTCCTAAGCAAGAAAAGGGCACTAGGTACATAGAGATGAAAGAGATTAAAGAGGCAAATCAGACTAACAGTAATAAAGGATGCCTTCAGCTCCTTCCTATGCACTACTTATGTGCCATGGTGTTCACAATTACTTTTCTTACTTTGCCATTTTGAGATGATTGCTCTTTAAATTAGAGGAAAAGCAAACAATCTAAGAAATTACAACCTATAAAGAATTAAAATGAATGATTCATACAGTTTCTTCTGCAAGACAAGGACAGGGAGATGTTCAGCTAAAAGGCAGCACACCTCAACAGAACATGCTTAAATGCATAACATATTGAGTTCTATAAAGAAAGGAGGGAGAAAAAAAGTTCTCACTTCCTCTCAGTTTCAAGGTGACAATACTAGAGGAGTTGGGGGAGGGCTGTCCTGTTTTTCCTCCCTTTTTCCTTTTTAAATACACGAATTTATTCACAAATCCACCATATCTTAGTAGCTTTAAGATCCACAGCTCTATTCCACATATCTCTGCTGTTCCAGCTTGGATCTTTCCTTATGGCTAAGATGTCTAGGAACAATATGGATTTGAAAAAAATAAAATCATACCACATCTAAATCAGACATATTACTCATGGGCATATAAACATGATTTATGTATTAATTCTTGGCAGAGCCCAAACATTCCCACTATGGGTTCTACTGTATTCCATCTTAAAGATCCTATCACTGACCTTTGTCAGGGTACTGACGATGACAGCAAGGAGATCTATTTTTCTATGCATGCTGATAAACAACACAAATTCTAAATCCACTGCCACAGATGCTTCAATCATTGCTATTATTTATTTTCATCTGTTACATGTTAACTGTCTCCTTGGGATCAGTTGGAGGGTGAAAAGTCTTTCATTGTGTCTTAAAAAGTGATCCTGTAGAACTTAACAGGTACCATGAAACAAGTATTAAAGCAGAAATGTTTTTAATGGGAGCTAGAATTTCCTGTAGAAGAGTCTTCCATTGTTTGCTGATTGCTTGCATCTGCTACATCACTGATTAGAAAGTTTACTGCAAAATATTTAGCAAAAGGGAATCTGGATTTTTAGAAGGGTGGTTGGCCAGCAAACTGGGGAAGACAACTAATCTAAACAAGCAACAAAACAGAAGAAATACAAAGCAAAGGACAAGAAATGTCACAAAAAGAATCTTACAGAGAGTCAAATTCTGAGATGTAAATATCGGTTAGATAATAAAGTCAGAAGAATCTTCCACAAAATGTTAAATCAATGATTAAGTGGTTATACTTGAGATACCTGGCCATGAAAAAAAAAAAAAAAAAAGGTGTTAAATTCAGGCATAGGAGAGAGGATGAAAAAGGATGAGTGGATGACAATCTAGTGCATACTACACAACGTATAATGCTAACACGGGATTTGAAACCCCTTAACCCCTGCAGTAAAAATATGCCTGCAAGATCTACATATGTTTAAAAGAGTAATACTGTGATATTTGGTTATTTGTACCAGACTGTCCATTTTATTAAAATAAACTTTTTATTTTATTTTTTTTTAAGTAGGATTCAGTTCTAGAAACATCATATGCAAAACAAAATCACCCTTCCCTAACCAGCATTACCACATTCATCTAGTGTTGGTCTGCTGTGAGATTTACAGAACTGTGCTGGGTTATTGCTCAGCTCAAAACATCTCTCCTACAGACAAAGAAAGCTGAAAATGATGGATTGATTGTATGCAATTCATTTGACAAGCATCAGAAAGTGTAGAGCAGCGAGGAGAAAAAACCTTTACTGAAGCCACATAACCTGAGTTAATGAAATTATATTTAACTAAGGGTGTGTGTTTAGACTCGATCTTACCTTGGTGACTTAGCCATTAGTAGGAATTCATTGTTTACCTCCACGATTCTTATCGGTACTTAGGCAGTGTTTGCACGTGATTTTCAACTGATTGCTCAACATGCTCTGTGTTAAACTGTTTTGAAATAAATGAAAACACAGCAAGATCACAGAGGGCTAATCTCAATTATCTAATCTGCTTAAAACTGCATGGTTTCTTTTCTTGTTAAGGCCACATTATGGCTTCCTCTATGGGCACAACTGTACCTACTGATGCCAAGCTAGACATCTGGTTCTTCTTTTGCAGGACTAAAACTTTGCTATCAGTGAAATGGAAACAGTTATTCCAAATTACTTTCCTCAGGTCATTTGCGGATCATGCCTTAAGGGATAATAACTCCCTATAATGATTATGGACTCCTGTTGACATCCATCATATCTGTGGGCATTTGATTTACATAACAGACCCTCTCAGAAAAAAAAAAAAAAAAACACCTCTGAGAATCTGATCACATGATACTGGATGTTAAGGTTCGTACATCTCAAAAAGCTGGATAGTTCCTAAAGTCTTAAATTAAGCTAAATAAATAAATAAATCATATCTGAATATTTTAATGTAGAGGCTACATTCCTGCTGACTCCCGTGCACATACCCTATCTGACAATTCATGTAAAAAAAATTCAAAGAAGAGTTCCTGGAAAGTGTTTAGGCCAATGGGCAACT
The DNA here is from genome assembly GCA_011076525.1 of Nettapus auritus. Taxonomy (NCBI): domain Eukaryota; kingdom Metazoa; phylum Chordata; class Aves; order Anseriformes; family Anatidae; genus Nettapus; species Nettapus auritus. The sequence continues at coordinate 17,955,635 of CM021773.1, forward strand.
TACAAAACACATGGAAAAAAAGTTGCAAGAAGCTTTTTTAAAATATATATATGCTTACATTGACCAGAGAAGACAATATCCAGTGCTCTCTCACCCAGAATGAGTGCCTTCTCCATAAGCAATCATTTCTAAGATTTCAACCAGACTACCACAGAGCTTGACAGCCAAACTCCTTGAGCAGTTTTAATTACTAGGTAAACTTCTTCCAAATATGATTTTGACAGCATTCAAGGAGGGGAAAAAAATGTTTAGCAGCTAAAGAGTTAATGCAGGCATTAGCAAGCTTGCACACTAGTCTGCCAAGATCAGATGTCTGTTGTCTTCTTAGAGAATAAGTTTGCCCTTGGGATATGTCTTTCAAGCAGCTGAAGTCCTTGGGGCAATTCATGAAAAAAGAACTTCTAAGAACACTTTTACTTGAATTCCCATTCATGTTCTTCCTCTTTCTACACCAACTGTTATTTATCCTGTATTGCATAGCACAGTAACAGAGTACTACCATTGTACCCCACGGTCCTCGCAACAAGCTTCCAACAGTAAGAGCCAGGTAAATAAATCAGAAGCATCAGAATATGCTATTTTAAAAAGTGAAAAATGTTCATTCCAAAAGCTTTCAAACATCCATTTTTGAGGTATGTGTCTAAACTTAGCTGCTCCCCCTCCCCTCTTTACATTTTGACCTTCCCCAACATACTACTTACCATCCAGTATCTGATTGCCCCTATGAATAGATTCAGCTTCATTTTGTTTCAGACTTTGTGACTATCTATTGCTCCTCCAAGGCTCTACACAAAGTACCACATGCACAGGCACCACCACTGAGGGAATAATCAGCATTCAGCCCAAGGACCCTAGAGAAGCACATTAGAGCAGCAAGAGTTAAAGCAGCACTGGCATTTTCATTACAACACACACTGGTGAGGAAGGGCCTATCTCAAGATGGAGCAATTGAATGGAGAGAAAAAAAAAAAAAAAAAAAAAAGACTCTAGGTTTGCTTAAGACTTCCTGAAGTCTCAGCACTTGCCTGATGACCTTCCTTTTTAGACGGATCTTTATTATAGCTTTTTAGCCAGGAGTTCAAAGGAGTAGCACTGACAAAATAAGAGAGATGATTCCCTCCACGCCCCAAAGTGCAGCTTGCCAGAGTGGTTAGGAATTATCTGGCAACCTTTTCTTCTTCCATACAACAACATGAATACTCAATCAAGAAGCAGCAATGAACATAAAGGTTCAGAGACAATCCCTGGCTAAGCACTGACATTTGCATGCTGTCAGAATTATTTGAACTTCTTGAGTCTGCAAAGCAAGGTTGAGATTTTCCCAAGAAGTACCACAGTCTGATTACATTCCTCACGATACACTCAGAGGAATAAATTCTGAAAAACTGATTTTTTTCCTCCCAAATATCACACAATACTACTAAGAAAACCAGATTCAAATAATAATTGGGGGAAGAGGAAAACAAGACTGAAATGCATGCACGTTTTCTTATGTTCTAACAGCAACACAATTAGGACTGACCTCCAGTTTTGACAGAGTTCAAACTTAACTGACAAAAAAGTCCACCTTTCCTAAAAACAATCATAAAAGTCTCAATGCTAAGTTAGGAGATGCTTCTGTCATAATCCTTCATAAAAAAATGGGCTCCTTGGTTTAACTTTTACACAAATGCATGGGTCAGCATCAAAGCTCGATGTTTCGTTTATACAGAACTGTCCAAAGAGTGCTAGGAACTTCTCCATATACCACTGCAGTAAGACTAACCTCATAACTATTGATTTCCTCATGAAACCAACAGTTCCAGAGACTTTGCTTTAGCATTCATTGTTGGCAAGTGTCTGGTTTGTTTGCATACAGCAGATTTGAGCTCGGTTTTAGCCACAACTGTAAAATGGGGAGCGGCCCTACCACATACAAAGCCTTATTTGTTACAGGTCAATAGCAACACATCATATCCAGGATGGCAACAAAAACATATGAAATATTAAGTGAAAGTGTCCTTGAGATTCCAAAACTTAAGGACATTAAGAGTATACCTTTCCAATAACCATAACATGAAAATATACTTTAAAAATGCTGTGGGTTTTTTTCTCCCTCGTATGACAAAAAAATGTTTGCAAACAAAGAGTTTTTTTTAAAAAAAATAAAAAATAAAAGACCTGATCAGTCCGAAAGCTCCCTCACCAGTCACCAAGCAACATTACTGGAGCCAAAACTCAGCATTTAGTTAGTTATTTAAGAATCTATTTTATCTAACAAGACTAAATGTTCAACTCTTACTGACATAGGCAAAACAGTATTTTTAATCCAGCTTCATTATTTTGAAATATCTGGCTCATGAAAGGTAAATCACCTATCATTTGGGGTTGGCCATAAGCATTTCACTATTTTTCTGAGTATAGGCTCAGAGAACACTTCTTCTGCCAGAAATACTTCTTGACTAATGATTTCTTGGGGTACTCGATCATTATTTTCACAGGGCACCAGGACAGCTCTTTGCACAGGGCCAGCAAAGGAACCTGTCAGATTAACGAGAATCTTCCCACACTGCCAGTAGGAGAGGAGAGGCTTTTCTATAGTTTTAGCAGTACCTGAGAAGGAGGGCACTATCTTTGCTCTACCCAAAAGCAATAGTTTCTTGCTGCCTTTGATGAATCAGGCAATATGCAACTTACCTCTACAAAACGCAGATTTAGCTTTGACACGCTGATTTTTCATTTCCCTTTCACTACTGAGTGTGTACGTGCTCACACCCATTTACATGCAGCAACCAGCAAAGTGATTCCTGCGACTATTAAAATCAACCAGATGAAGACAGACTTCTCACTCACAATATTATGCAGCACAATTCTTCAGTTATTTCCTTGCAAATGAGTCTGACAAGTGCTGCTTAATGTGCAAACCAAGTTATACAAACAAAAGCATGAGAGAGCATGAACAGAAATATAATTGTAAAGAACAAACTTAGCAGTTGTGAGGCTGCACAGACAGTAATTATTTGACTGGCAACGCAATAGAAAAGATTAATTTACCATTAAAAAACCCTGAACAGCACATATAACATGTACTCCACATGAACCAAAGACAATATTTCCTTCAACAGAAGAGCTGTATTGACACCAGCATGAATATATTCCTTTTTTTTCCTTCCCCTCAGTTCCAAAAAACATGTATTGTAAGGACCAGTCTCAGGTGGCGATGAAGATTCCCGAGTTCTATTGCCAAGTCATTATGTGACCTTGAGCAAAAAGATTCACTTAAGTGCACAGTGTCTCCATTTACCTATTGTAGAATAGGTATATAATCATAACACTTATCAATAACGCAGAAGGGTTGGGAGGCTTAATTAATTTTTAAGCGTTTCAAGGTCCTCAGCTGCATAATGGCAATCTTTATTAATTAAGTTCTATTTATTGGCTATCACATCCCTTACTTATGTAAATACCAATCATTATCTTTATAGCAGCTCTAGACACTTTTTAATCCTTTAATTTTTTGCCACATTGTAATACAAACACTAGTTTTTCTGATCTTCTAGAATTGACTGCATAAAGCAGGAAAAAAGGGGGTTATATTTGTTCACCAATTGTAGCCCCTTTGCTCTGCCAGAGGTATGTAACAGTCTACCACTTATTAAAGTTCGGCCAATTAATCCAGCTGGAATCTACACAGAGAACAAGTGAATATGGCTGTTTTTAAGAATGAAGTTTTTTGTTTGTTTTTTTTCTCTTCCAATTCATAATCTGCTGCACAGGCACATTTTTACCATTTCCTTCTCTCAAGCAATAAATAGGATATCACCAGCGTGCTTAAACACAGCAATTCTTCCCAAAACAACGAGCCTCATTTAACATAATGATTGGTGCTGCTTAATACCCTTTAAAATTGGGTTTTAAACACAGGTTTTTCTAATGCAAAGCTCAAAAATAGCTGTGACCTGGCTGTTGCACTGATGGAGGCAATGTAAGAACAGACTCCTACCCATCTCCTTCTGCAAATTTCCCATTTAACCCGCTGACTACTTTTGGCTCTCAGAGCCCCACGGGAACACATCCATCATCTCAAATTGAGCAGGATTTTACCCACAAAGCTTAAAATGAAGCAGTACATAGAACAGAATTTTTCGATTCAGGACCTTAGCTGTGAAGAAGCAGGAGTACATGAAACTTGGTTCCATCTTAATTTAAGTGAAAACCAAATGGCAGATTCTGTAGTATCAGGTAGGGAGGGAGGGAGAAGGGAGGAAATCAATGAATGAAACATCAGGGGAAAAAATAGATGATTTATCTTTCTATTTCTGGATATACATTCAATTCTTTGGGAATGCTGGGGAAAAACGCACAATTTGCTTTCAATCTGACAGTTCTGAGTGATCACAGAAGTAATATCCTTTATGCAATAAAACTAAGCAACTGTTGTCTATCAAAAAGGAGTGAGCATTGTCTTAGGCAGTAACACCTGATCTATTATTAATCCATACTTCAGAATAGACTTAAAATGTATTGACAGCTTCAAACAGAAAATGACAATGTAAAGGCTCTTTTAAACTCCCTAAGGAAAACCAGAACTATGGGTAAAGCTACCATTAAGGAGGGGAGAAAAAGCACACATACACACACAACTAACTTCTATTTCTCTTTAGAAATGTCCTAAATTAGTTATCATTAGTTAGTTATTATATGTGTCAGTATAAACAAACTGTTGGGTCATTGATGAGCTCAATTTTGTGAAAAAACTGAGAATGTATGTTTGGAAAGGGATACCACAACTTGGGAGCATTTTGAAATAAATTACAAATCAGCTAACTCAGTCAAAAGATAACTCACTTGAGAATGATATAATTACTTTCAGTTTGCTTAAAGCCAAGGAAAAGTTGACACAGTGATTAAAGGGGGGTGGAGGGGAGGGCAAGAAAAGAAGGGAAAAAAAGAGTTACTTCATACTGCTTGAAATTGGGCTGTTCTGAGGCCTAGGACCTGAGCTTATTTGAAGAAAGATTATCTTGACAAATTGGATAAACATTTTGTGCATGACAGGACGCTGATGGAGAGTCTGTTCTGCAAGCACACCTGGGGGATAGTTTGCTTAGTGTGTGACCAAGGTGTTCGGCTAACCCCGAGTCCTCCCAGGGAGCTTTGTTTACTGTGTGACAGGTATAGGCAGATCCAAAGTTGAGGCCTTGGTTCCCGCAGACTTTCCAGATGTGTTTCGTTCCCCCCACACACCTTGGGAGAAAATATCTCTTGACTAGACTGGTCCACAAAAGGCTTCACCAGACTTCAACAAACAATATTTAAGGAAGCCTGCGGGCCGGCATGTCCCAGGCCAATAAATGGCTAATGCACATAAAGTATCTTACCTCCATCCCTCATCCTTCTTGTCCCCTCAGCATTCACCGGAAGTGACTGCTTGAACACCCTGAGAGAATCCGGTACTGAAAGAAAAATTTACCTGTAAGCACGGCCTACTGGTTAGTTAGCAGAGGAATCAGTATTGTCTGTGTAGATTCTTCACCTTCCTGTGTCAGAAAATGGGGATGCCAAGCAGTCAGCATTGCATTTTGTTCTGCTTTTACCTTGATGTCACACACCTGACATTGAAGACAAAGGAGACTGATGACCACACTGTGTTACTGGTGACACCTGTTACCATCAACTGAAGGACTCCTTCATCCAGGCAGATAGCAAACAAATTTTTGCCTCTTAAAGCAGAATTTGAGTCAGCAACTAGGCCTTCAGCTTTGCAGGTCTCAGCAATCTGCTTTCAACTTTTTTGACGTGCTTGAAGTCATCCAAATGATGATCCTGTTCCCAGGCCCAACAGCTTTCCCAAAGCTGCCACACAGCCCTACCTGCACTTTTTGGGGTGGGCTGGTTTCCTGCCAGATGAGCTCTGGCCCTGTGGTGAGCTGGGTCAAAGTGCTAATGTTCCCAGAGTGAGGATGAAGACAGAGAAACAACTTAGAGAAGCTGAAACTGTTATGAGAACACTCTTTAGAAGCATAAGGGTTTACAGTGACAGGTAACAAAATCTCATTAAAAAGCTTAAATCAGAACTTTGTTTTTCTAAAGCCAAAATTTTGGCTCTCTCACTGTTCTCACAAAAGTAAACTAATGGCCAATTTCCTAAATACACCCTCCCCAGCTCAAGTTCAGCCTGGCTTGTTCCTGAGCTTAGCCCAGAGCACATATGCGTTCCCTTGGTCATTTCCACCTCCAATGCAATGAGCAGAGCCACGAGGGCAGCAACTGAGGAGATTTTAGTATTCTTTGGAAAAAAAAGGAAGGATCAGAGTGTGACTCATCTCACTTTGGATGGGACATGGCAACCTCTTGAGCTCCACACTGCTCACTGGCTACTGACGGAATACATCCAGCTGCCTAAGCCCAGCTGCCTGGGCTTTTTTGTGGTGGCTATACTGAAGATGGCTGTATGCCATCTCCAGTGACCTGAGCCAAGCACGGCAGTACACTGTCTCATGAAAACAAGAACAACACTGAACCTGAAGACGTGGGGTAGAACACCTGAACTGTATGCAAGAACAAAACTGAAACAGAAACAGATCTATTTTGTGTTCTGCAAAGTCATTAGCAACCAGTGTGGGGAGCAAGGGGTGCAAGTTTGTCTGTTTACACTCAAAAACATCTTCCCAAACGCTTACCTCTGCCTTGTCCTAATCTGTTCTGTGTTTGTGAATGATTGGCTTCCTCTACCTTTTCTCATGAATAAGAGTTTTTAAGAGGGGAGATCAAAATTAGGCATCTGAAACAGACAGTTTGTCTAAGGTGTCGATCTATTGGCTGTAGGTGATAACACTTTAGATGGAACTGGCCCATAAGGCCAGTTCTTAGCTCTGAGCTCTAGCAGACCTCTTGTCTGATAGAGCTCAGAGCTAAGTAGACACTAGTGACTTGCCGTATGAAGGAATGCTACCATTGCTTACTGACCCAGGACAAGAGAGCTGTTCAGGTGTTTATCCTGAGTGCTAAGAAAAGACCAGTTTCCTGAAGCAACAGTCAACCGCTTCTATAGTGCATCAATAATTTTTTCTTATTCCTTTCTGACTAGCAGTGATGAGCAAACAAAAAGCCAGAGATGCTCTGCAGCAAGGCTGGGTCACCTAGCACAGATTTGATTTATAAACAAATAATTAAAAATAATAATAAAAAAAAGGCAAGGAAATAGTGCCAAATACATAGAAAAAGTTTGAGAGACTACTTTTAACTGGGGTAGGAAGGAACCTTCATTGATTTTTGTCTCTCACACCTAATCTTCCAAAATAGCTGCCTTCAATATATTCAAAACCAGCAAAGTAGTAAAAGGTGCAGCAAAATTGCTTTTCTCCAGAAAGCATTTTTTTTCCAGGTGATTCTCATTTCCACATCTGCTAAGGCCATACACTACAAAGGCAGCATGTGTTTCTCCTACAGGTTAGAACAATAACCCATAATAATTTCAGCTAGCGCTCCTTGTGTTAAATAGGTAGATAGAGATAAATTATAAATTATCTCTATCTAGCGGGAGTAACGTAAACCTTTGTAAGTGATCTTGGACTCCGCAAACGAGAATTGTCATTGGAAAGTGATCTGAAAACAGAGTTGAATGATAGGAAACAAATATTTTTTCAGGATGTAACAACCTAAAGGACACTACCAGAAAGTTAATGAGCTTCTGAAAGTAACCATGTATCTCCAGCTTGCCCTGAGGTGTATTTAGCTGATGAAAATGTTCTTGTGATGCAATCCTTGCATCTTGTGTTTCATTAGTTGAGTGTGTTGTCAATATCCTGACAGGAGAGATTTTCTTTTCAGGTTGACTGAAATAGTTAGGACACTATTTCATTCCAGTTCATACAGTTATTAATAAAAAGCAATTTTCCTTATTTGCCTGTGATACTATACTGCACACACAAGAAGAACAATGGTTTTCAAAACCCGAGTTGACCAAGCAGGAATGTTCTGACTTTATGTACGTGATGTGAACTATTGTCTGACAGCTTACATGGCCATGGCTGTGTGAGCACCCTACAGTCAGCACATCTCTGTTTACAGGAAGGAATCCAAGCTACAGAGGAAACAATGACTTTGCAGTCTTACAGAAATTGTCAGGCACAGCTGCAAAAAATCTCAATTGTGCTTAAAAAAAAAGACTTAGAGCAAGGGAGGGTTATTTAGTGTTCTAACATCAGACATCGACACTCAATGGATGCTATACTGGTATCAGACAAGAGTCTCAGCCATGAATGTCCTTTGAGATAGAACATGCACAAAACACTTGCTTTTGTTATTAAAGCCTTCTCCTAAGCAGCAAGAGATACTTCTTTCCCTCCCAATTTTATTCTCCCCTTTCCTTTCCTCAAATTTCACTTTTTTCAGTTTCAGTCAAACTATTCTCATATGAAAAACATCAAAATAGTCATTTTTCTCTTCAAAATTAAATCTTTGCACACAAAATTCCCTTCAAGATCTCCCTTTTGCAAAACTCTAAGTATCCTGACAAAACTTCAAAAAGTAATTAAAGAAAACCAAAAATACTTTTGTCTATTTTTCATTTCCTCTTCAAGTGATCCCTACATTTCTGAAGAACACACCGTCGTGCTCAAGAGGTAGAAGTCAGACAGCAGTGATACATGGCCATGAACAGTGATTAGATGGACTTGTGCATAACCAAATTTCGCATCAGCAGAATCTAAATTCCAGTGATACATAATTACATTGTCAAAAGTAGGTCTTATTTTTCAAAAACAGGTCTCACATTATTTCTAAAAATTGTGCAGAAGTGTACCAAAACTGTGCCAGCAAGATGTCTGCAAAAAAGCTTTCTCTATGTAACCCGACTGCAAAGATCAATGCAGGAACAGCACCCCAGCTTATTTTCAAAGTTTTAAGATTTCATATTTTCAAGCCCACCTGAGACCACTGACTCCATACAAAAAAAAAAAAAAAAAAAAAAAAAAAAAAAACCACTTTATTATTCTTTTGCTACCTTGTCTAGCTACAATTAACTTGACAAACAGTATACATTCACACCTGCACAACACCTCTGGGTGATTTAGAAAACAGAATCTGTACCTGTTGTGATACAGTTCATTTCTACTTCATATTTTTTTTCAATTTGTATGTGATTTTAATCTTAAACAAAACATTCATGGCTGCAATTGTTACCCTCTCCCCTTATACTCTAAGGCGGTATCCTCCCAGAACATCTATCAAAGGCCATCATGCAAAAGACAACCAGCCCTTTATGTCAGAAACAGCCTGAACCCCATTAGCCAGGCAGACAGACACTTTCTAGCACAGATCCCAGAATATAGGGAAGCCATTGTTTTGTTTCAGAACAGGCCACAGAGCCTGCATCACATGGGGGAAAGTTTTGATGTCCTGTAGATTTAGAGGAAGAGTCCAAATGAAAGCAAGGGGCAGCACAACTTCTGCCAGGCAGGACAAGCCTTTCCTCTCTTGATTTCTGCAGGAACAAAACAGGCTCTTGTGGTTATTACCAGAAAGACGGCCAGTTGACCAGTGCTGGCCAGTGGAACAGAAAACAAGGGCCACACAGGGACAGTGCCTGAGAAAACCACCAGCTCTGAGCAGGAAGAGAGACACCTGCCCTTATGACTAAGGACATGAAATAAAGTGCTATGTGTAAATATAAATATCTGCATATAAGCGTACCAATATTTTGCAGCTGAAACTACTTGGTTTTATATTGAGTTGTCTTAGCATCAAAGCCCTGTCCTGTGACCTTCCTCATGACAATAACCTATTGTGAAAAAGTAACAATACAAATGTCTTGAGGACCAGCAAGGTAAAGCTTTGACTATCTGGACCTTCCAGGAGAGAGAAAAAAAAAAAAAAAAAAAAGATTGGGCCATCCTAAGGATTTAATTTAGCTCCATAAAATATAAACAAAAAGAGAAACAAACAAACAAGAAATAAGACGTGAGTAACAGAATTTGGGATCAAGGCCAGAAGTGAAGCCTGTAAGGTCACAGGCACAAGAAGATCAGAATTCTCTCCTACTTTTTAACTTGCTTCCAAATTTCCAAGGTTAGTGGCAATTGTGCTTTGTTGCTTCAGCTCTAATTTTATAATAGGAATGAAATACATATTTTCTGTCTCACAGCAAGACAAACACAAAAGCTGCCTACAACACATGGAGAATAGCAACAAAAGCTGCTGCATCTCCTGGATGGTGGTTCCCAACCATGCTTCAATGCCAGGCAGAGCTGCAGAATGCACACAGAACTAGTAAGAGCCAGGCTCAAAGCATATGCCAAAGACTAGACCACATTTGGCCTTTTGACGGTACATCTTGTCCAGCACCATTTGAGGGAATAAGTAAATAAATAAAAAGTTTAACAATTTGCTACTGGGACAGAGCATGCAGAGGCTTCCCTGTGCTAGACTTGAGTCTAAACTCCTACCCAAATACATGTCTTCATGTAAACAGGGTGAGTGAGTCTGGATTTTTAGACTGGCTCCTCATAATGCAGATTAAAAAAAAAAAAAAAAAACAATTATGCATTATCATGAGACACAGCTGTCAAGTCCTGAGAGACAGCTGAGAGATAAATAAAGTAATCCCTACATAAACAGTATGTAAACCACTTTGTAATCTTTGAGACAAAAAAACTACTATAAGTCAACGCTAAACTCCTTGAAGGGAGTATTTTACAAATAGAGTACAAGCAGAGCATACAATAATATTTTTGGTGCCTTTAGAAGCCAAATGCCCTGTTCTGACTCAGTGAAGAGTCACGTACCACGTACCTCCCCTAGCAAGCAGCTCATTTTAATTTGTTCCTATGTGCGGTAATGGGGCAAGATGCTTTATACATTTTTTCTGCAAGGTTAATGTTTGTTTACATTAGGTCATGTACTCATTGGAGTGCTGGGCACAAGTAGGATGGGCATCTAGGTTCCTCAAGCAACATCCTCTTCCCCATTTCCACGTTAACAAAACTATTCAGCTTACTATCAAATTAATTTTGTAATGACAAAAATTCATTTTGCATAACCTGCAGACAACATGGATATTAGCTATAAGTAAACAATACTTTTGTAATAGGAAGCAGAAACCCTGAAACTTCAATTTAAACCAGAAAATCAGGAAGGAGAATCATTTTCTCAAATCAAGCTTCCTCATGGACAAACTCCTTTAATGTAGAAGAGTAGTTTCTTGGGAGGTTGAACTCTCCAGTATCAGCACACTACCCTCCACCACAGATCCTATTCTGGCACTACTATTCAGCCCCCAACAGAAGTATGCTAATAAGAGGCTCAGTGAAAACCAAACAAAACTATCCTGCTAGAAACTCCATGCGAAATGTTGACCCAAGAAAAATAAAGCGTGCCTCGTTGATACACATGTGTCCACTTTGCACAGCAGATAGCAGGGGGCCTGCTGCAGGTGCTAAGGAGAGGAGTTAAAGCCAGCTTCCAAAGTTCATATTGATAAATCATAGCATATCACACCAGCCATCTGCACACACCTAGTCACATCTGCAGGTCTCATGGAAGACTTGCAAGAAGCTCAGGGAGATTTTACATGCAGCTGAGCAAACCCTTCCTTCATCCATCCGTGTTGGAATTTAACATCCTTCTTACTAGTGCAACTTTCACAGTGGCCAAGAAAAATCCTCCCTCATTTCAGGTCCCATCTCAAGGTCCTTCTTTGGAATGGAGACCCACAAGAAACTATACTGTTCATCAGAACCTTTTTATTACACCACTTCTTTGTATATATTTATATACAGATACATTGCTGAGTGTCACCTTGACTGAGACTCAATAGTTAGGATGGAAGTCATGGTGGGGAGGAAAAAAAGAGAGAAAGTATCAAAAAGATATTTTTGATTGTAGACATATCACATAATGGGCATATCTGACACTTTCTGCCCCTCCCTCCCCTTGAGACTGCAAACCCAGGTCTACCCAAAGAAGCCCAGGGGTCAGCAAAAATATTTCACAGCTCACTTTGCTCATATCCCAATAGCTCAGAGACCTCTGCGCAGAGACTCAGCTCTCACTCCCACAGAATAACATAAAAAAGCATCTGGATAGGTACATGCTATTCTCGTTAACAATAGAGATGACAGTAAATACAATAAACTTGTTTATAGTGTTTAATGCATACAGGCCCAAGAATCAGCAAAGCACTTCAGCACACATTTGACTCCACTCCTATTCACCAAAATACATAAAGCCAACATTTAACTTTAAGTAGTGTTAACAATATTTTGCTGAGTGGGGATGAGAAATTTAAGTCACGTGGTTGGGAGCACTGCTGAATTAACACCATAAGGCTGAAATCTCAAAGACTGACAGAAGCTGGGCTTTGTTCTGGTGTGGTGTTGGTTTTGTTGTTTTTTTCCCCCCTCTTCCACACCCCTAGATTAAGCTCCCCTTTAGATAAAAAAACACCTAAATGAAGTATAACATTTGCCAGCAGAATCCACTTCCAGATTATTTTGTTTTTCTTTTGCATAAGCCTGCGACTTTCACATAATCCACAAGCAAATAGCTCTATTCTGTAGATTAGAAATTATAAAAGACCATGTAATCAGCTGACAAAAGAACTGAAAACAACCCCAGAGGAAATGCAGAGCTGCTCTTGCAGACTCACAATGTGCTGCTCTGTCAGCCTCCCACTCTTTCAGCATATACTCCTGACATTTCTTGTGTCATTACTGGACTTTATGAATGAGACCGTAGGATGTTTTCTGGTGAATAATCAGCAAGGGAAGGGGCATGGTATCACGGACAAGGGAGCTGCTTCACTGTCTGCTGACCAGATCCAAGCAATTAGTTCACTGCTTTCTCCTACTACCAACTATGAATCACAGCTCAACATTGTATTAAAGGCTGAATTGTTGCTCGTTTCCGAACAAGGATGCTTAAGAAATTAAGCTATTGTAACCTCAGATAAACTGCTCATGGTTTGGTGGTTTTATTTAGTTCACATGTATCTAAATGTTTAGGTACTTACACAAAGTCTCATCAACTCTTTTCGGGACAGAAAAGTCAGCTGAAATTCTCACCAAAGAGAGTTACCCCACAGAGGCCAAAACTTTGTTTCCCTGGTGTGGACAGAAGCATGGCAAGCGCACATCCTGCCGTTGAATTTCACTGCTCAGTTTGCCCAGTCACACACGACTGTGTCTGCACATACATGCAGACTGCAAGACACACACAAGTGAAGAGAAAGCCCTTGTAGAGAAATTTCATTGGCAAGTTTGAGAATTAACAGCACTGCTGGTTATGTAAGTTAGTTGTCACAGTAAGCACGAGGAACCCAGTTTATGTGATCCTGATATCAGCTTCTCCTGCTCCCTGTTTGAACCTGAGGACCAGCTTCAGCTACCTTTGAGAAACACCTTTGAAAGTAGCAGCCTTATGAGGTTCATGGGAACAGCCAGTTCAGATACAGCACCTGTCCTAGCAGAGAGGAAGGACACAGCATGGACACAAACCACAGTGCCCACACAGGAAAGAAATCTCAAAACTCACCCTGACTGCAGGGAACATTTCAGTAGAGCTCACACCACACACGCTTTCTAAGCATCCTGCCAGGATGAGCATGTTCATAGGGGAAACTTCCTGCTACCTGCAGAGCTGTTCGTTCTGCTGTCTTCTATATGCTGATTCAGGTAAGCATGCTGTGTTGACATCAAGTCTGCTAGCCCAGCACTCATGGTTACAGGTCATCCCTGTCAGTGGGAAAAGCAGGGTTCTGACCACCAGTGGTTATTAAAAATCTTATGGCACTTTGCAAGGCAAGGGCTGCTGTTGAGCTGCAGAGCTGCTCTATACTCACTGGATTTATTATTAAGGTACATGCAAGATGCTAACCTCAGAGATAAACAAGTAGAGAAAAAAAAATATTCACAGGTACTTGCTTGAATACAAAGAATACCGAGTTTTAATCTCTTTATAATCTTCTTGCATTTATTTTCTCTAAACTTAAGAGTCCTATGATTGCCAAAGAACATTTTTATAAGTGAATTTTAAGTTTAAATACTAGAATGTTCAATGAAAGTATGAGTAGGGTATCATAAAATTTGTAATTCATGATGTCTTGCTGAGTTATATAAACCAGGGAAGAAAGTAATACAATCTGCCACATAATTGTTCAATATCAGCAAATGCCGGATTTTTGGCTGGTCAAGGAATAATTTTAATATGGTCACATGTAATCATTACAAAATATTTGAAAATTGAGTTTTTCATATTCAGTATTATTTACCCACTAAGTAAATGTATTTATTACACTGTCGGAACATATTCCCTGAATGCAGTCTTAGCTGTGGAATTTAGTTGCACAGTTCACAACAGCATGGTTACGTTAACAGGCTCATGGAAACAGATATCAGCAAGTATGCTGATCGTGCTTTAAGAAAACAAAGCCACAAAGAAAAATAGAAATAAGACAAAGGAAGTTATATCAGTGAAGATTTAGATAATCTTACAGGTAGATACAATTTGGTCTTTGTATCAGGAGTCTGACCTGTTGATTGTCTAGTTTAGTTGTTCAGTCTTTGGAACTCAAACATTTTTTAGCCAATCTTTTTTGATATTTATTTAATCAGAAAATATTTTTATTTTGCCCATCTGCCTTGTGACCTGAAGAGATGTGCATTCAAACACAGATTTCAAAGGTAAGCAGAGCTGAAAACCGAACTGATCCCATTGCAAGCAAATTATTAGCTTTCTGACTGTGGAAGCAAAACTTCACTTAATCTGATGGCAAATAGCATGCATTTCTCCAGCTATTCCTACTTTGACTAATCAGTCAGGCTGATGGATGTTTAGCACTTACCTTAATGCAGATTTTTGCTTTAGCTAACATTTGTAGAAGTTGAATCAATTACAAACTGGAGATTACTGGGCTGATGGGCTTTCATGCAATTGCAGTTGACCGTGCAATTGGGTTTCTAAGTGACAGACACCACAGGACAGCTTCAGCTAGGCAAAATCCATCTTACATTTCCACATATCTAACTTAATCTTCATTCAGCACTAATTTCCCACCTTTTGATTTGTTTTCTGAGCTGTCTGAGAGGAGTGCCTGTATGTGCACATGTATGTGCTTCGCTCTTTCCTGATGCAGGAACACCTGCATCGGAGTGCCTTCAGCACAGCAGGCCATCACCTGCTGGCACAGCAGTGAGGACAATTAAGGCATTACCTATATGACCTGTGAGTGTTCAAACATGAAAGCATTGTATGAAGGAAGACTTCAAATGAGGAAGATGGCAGAGGGCTGTTGGGTACCATGAAACAAAGCCTAGCAGCACTCAAGAACATACAAGAAATCTTGCCAAATAATGCTTTTAATTGCATGATCTTGAGCCAAAGACCACTGCTGCAGTTAAATATTTTTAAAGATGCAAATGCTTCCTACTTTTCTTAGAATTGTCATTGCCCCATGCCCACCCAATCTCCACTAAACAATATATATTTATTAGCAATTACCAGAGCCCTGTTTTCACTTGTTCCTTTCCTGGAAAACACTTGCATAGTTAGAAGTCTTCACTATCTGCATTAGAAACACTGGTGTTTAAAAATCAAGCTTACACCCAGTGTTCCCCAGCAGGGGTGGGGAATGCCCAGCACTTTGTAGAATCAAGCCCAGCAATAAAGGTAATAAGAATTTAACTGGTTCCAAAAGGTCTCAGCCATAGAGCAAATGAGTATCTTCAGGGGAGAAATCCTATTAAAATTTAAGCAGGTAGATGGCATATGAAAGTAGAAGTTTTCCAATTAGCTAACTGTCTCTAGCCTGGAGCCAGTCTCTCAAATGTTTTTACAACACAGTGATACACCAGTTCACATCTGTCAGCTGGAATATTTACAGCTTTGTAATTATTAAAATTGTCTGAACTCCAGAGCTGTAAGCTGGATGCCTTGGATGGGGCAGCCTGACATAAGGTACAAAAATAAGATACTTCCATCCAGTCAGGGTCTAAGCTAGCTTTGGAAAACTGAAAAACTACAGAAGCCAGGTCTCCAACAATTTACCTCGTATTTTAGTTTGTCTTCTCTATAACCATGTCTGTGCCTGAGCTACAGTCTCTTCTCCCTATGGTTTCCTTTAGGAAAGGAAATTAATATTAATTACTATTAAAAGCAAGCTGACATAAATCTTTCCTCCTCTCCAATTAGGAGACTTCCAGAGTCTCTCTGCCCTATACTCTGCTGTTACAAATCCTGTGGAAGCTTGTAGGTCTTTACCAGCTGGTGAGCTTTGGCTGAAGCACCAGAAGCAGCTGCAAGGAGATACACAATAGAGTATCCTCACCCAGGCCTTCGCCACCCAGAACTACACCAGAAAACCAACTTTTGGGGCAACACAGTAGAGCACTGTGACACCTAGGGAGCCGACCCAGAAGTGGGATGAGCACCTCTCACCCCAGCAGGAGCACAGAGCTAGATGCCAAAGGTTTAGGCAGGTGAATTTAAGAGACAGGCTGACACCAAGATCTGACCCGCTACATTGGGATGAGCTTTACTAAAGGCTTGCATATAATAAATAAACAAATAAATAAATAAGCCAAGTCAACCACACAGAACTGCAGGGATAGAAAGTTTTGGGGTATTCCTTTCCTCTCCAACCCCTAGGAGAGAATTATTTAATCCACTGACATCTGCTTTCCTAACATCAACTCTTAGAGTATACCTCCTACTGAGATCATGTGTGGCAGCCAAGTGCAGAAAAAATGCATGCAATGGTTTTCCTCCAGTTCCTTTCATAGCATATTTTCCCAGCGCATCATGAGTTCTTTGACATGCATTGCAACCCCAGACCCATCAGTAGCTGCATCACAGTGGTCAGAAGGACCCAGGCACAGGGGCCACATGGAGATGGGAGACACCATTCCTCGTGCAGAATCTTCTGCAAGCGATATTTGCATTGAAAAATGTTTATCCTTTGTGTTCCTCCCCAGGAACAACACAGATGTGGGTTCAGTTTTTTTAAGACACACTTGGGTAAGTGCAAACACATCTCTTTTGTAATCAGCCTGGGCTGACCCTGTTTAGCCTGAGGTCAACGACCAGTGGCATCTGACCTGCTGAAGTTAATGCGGCAGAACAATAGAAGAGGGTTGGCAAGGCCTTATCCTATTACCTTTTTGATACCAAATTAATTGTTTTTCTCCTTCTCAATGATTCTCTGACCTTTCAGCTATATGTGTTGCTGGCACAGAGCGATGGATTAAATTTAAGCAAGTACATTTCTCGACATTGTCTTACAGATTTAGAAGTTATTTAGGTCTTCCTTTCAGTACTAAGAGGTTTAAAAATGTGCTTATGGTTGCAACCCCATTTGATAGTTAAGGAGAAAGAAGACTCAAAATATTAATTAACTTGGAAGTATTAGAGACAAGAAAACCAAAGAGATTGTATAGATCACAGCATTTATTACCAAAAAAATCTCACAAATAATGAGGAGAGAGATGTCCATTCCCTATGTATAAACCACAGACAGGCAACTTTATATGACTAGCATAACTTTAACTGGTGATGTTTCATTAATTGGCAAACCCAGAAACATGACTTGTAGAATAAGTTTATTTAGTCAGACCAATATTTTTTGAATGGAAAAAATAACTACGATACTTCAATTCTATAAGAGTCTGCATGGAATAGCTTTTGATCCCTGTCACAGTTTTGATTGTGTTTATTATTATTATTTATTTTATTATTATTATTTCCTAGTAGTTGGACCACTTCACCAGATGAAATAAACAGAGATGACACAGTGGACTAACACCATATTACCAAAAAAAAAAAAAAAAGGGGGAAAGAAATAAGTTCAGTTTCCCCGCAACCCAACCACCCCCTGCCATGCATCAGTTAAAGGAAGGAGGCCTGGAAACATGAATTGAGCTGTTAAAAATTTGCCTCTATGTGACTGTAAAACATCAAGACCTAGATGAATGTTCTTTACTTGGTTCAGCTTGGCATAGAGAGGTTAGTCTTCCCTGCTCCATACAGCTCAGTGCATGACAGGAAAGCACAAGTGTCATGTTCTGGCAGGTTATAACACTCAGAGGAGTAAAAATAAATAAATAAAATATTTTGCCTTCAGACAGTATTGGGTCTAGATACAGTACAAGTAGTCAACACAACTGACACCCCATGCAAGTCTTCTCCTCGATAGACAAGAGTGAATGAATGTAGGTGGAAGGACTAGTTTTATCCTCCATAAATCATGAGGTGAGAAAGACCAAACTGGACTTGGGAAGCCTTTTCAGAAACTGTAGACTAGAGGAGGCAACTGCAGTCTACTTGTAGTAAGACCCACTCCTCCAACCTCCCCCTAACCTGCTGGGTGAGGCAGTTCAAGCATCTACTCAGTCTCCATTTGCACAGAGGGTGCACATCATCTCCTTTACCAGTGGATCTCTTGAACACCTTAAAAAACAAGGGGGAAGAGAGAATCTATTGCTCAAACTGAACTTAAAATCAGTGAAGTTATCGCCTTCTTCAGTTCCATTTAAAATACTCATATCTGGTCAATGTCTGTTCATACATCACTTCTCCAGTTCAACAAAATCCCTGTAAAATCTTCTGGTGGAAGTTTTGGTTAAATACACAACTTGGTTGCCACCTTCTGCATGCTCACATGCTGCTGTCAACCTGAGAGCACCAGAACCTGGGGAAGGGCCACACATGTGGGCGCCGGTGCTCACGGTCCCCAGCTGAGCTCCTTCTTCTACCATGAGCTCCCTTCCCACTGACTCGCCCAGTGCCATTTTATTCAGATCGCGGCTCATTGAGCATTCAATGGCATAGCTCCTGACACACTTCAAAATAAATCAGCACCTTGCTGCCACACTGCCTCCCTTGCCCTCAGCTTTCAATTAAATTTAGAATTGACTTTAAAGGTACAACCTGAATATATGTGGTTCAAAATGACCTTGTTACACCTTTCCTTACCTTCCTGTGCAGGGCTCTTGTACTCCAGCTCAGGGTTTAAAACCTAGAAACATGAATTTGCTCTAAGCTTCTGTGGCAAACTACAAGCCTCAAGCTGTTTAAAGTCTTTAAAGGTACATCCAAAGCTAACGCCTGCTCTGCAGAGCCTGGGAGCCTGGGTCTGGCAGCTTTCAGCAAGACATTTAAAACCTTCCTGTGAGTTAAGTGTTTTTGTAATTTATTTCCTGAACTCTCAGCACAGTAATAACCGTGTTTTGTTATAGCATCACATTAGTCATTATTAAAGTCATTACAGAAGGTAATAAGGATAAGTTATGCACAGACAAAGAGCCAAAACAGTTTGTACACAGCACTTCTCTTTTTTTCTTTAGTTTCTTCCTTGTTGCTGGAAAAGAATGACAACCGTATTTGATATGGTCCTATTAAAAAAAAAAAAAAAAAAAAAAAAAAAAAAAAAAAACATGAGGGGCCAGAGGGTGATTGGATTAAATTAATGACACACTTGAAGAAAAGTCTCCTCGTGGTCAACTGTAAGCCACAAAAAGATTCACACGGCAATGGCTCTCCCTGTACCTGGTTAGAGACACCAGATAGGTTCCAGGTGTCAACATGGGCACCCCCATCTTCTGCATGTGAACCCCAGGACTGAAGCTTGGCTCTTGGCATTACAGAGCAGAGCAATGCCGCGATGTGACCCTGGTCAGCCACCAAAAAGCATCGTGTCTCACTATCCTCTACCAGGAGCAGGTTTTTGATGCAGTGAGAGGGCACATCGGTGACTCACAGACTTGTGGGGCTGCATGGTCCCCTGCCCAGTGATACAAAAATCACTCTGATGAAAGCCAGGACAAGAGGCTGGCTTCACCCCCACCACCATCACCACTACACACACCCTTCCTTTGGGTAGGGAAAGGTGAGTTGGCTTTCTGGCCATTAGTCCCCTGCACATCCAGCATCTCCACCAAAGCCCAACCCCCTTACCAGGGAAGGACACGGCCCAGGAAGGAGACCCACACTGCTACAAGACCACAGCACTTCCATGCTGAGCCCCGCAGAGGTCAGAGCAGAGCCTCCAGATGCTGCTGGGAACTTCACATGCACTCAGAAGGGGTTTAAAACTCAAATTCCCACAGCTACTGCTCTTTCTGAGGCACAAATAAGCAAAACACGTCTCCTATTCCTGGACAGAAAGACAATGCTTGGAAACATCCCCTAATTGCACAAACCATCCAACAAACAATCCAAGGGTCTTTAACATATTGGAATTCTCAGTGGAGAACCCAGACATGGGATTTCTGATGGCTAGCATGACCACCTCTTGCAATATACCTTTCCAGCACTTGGCACTCAGAGGCTTCACTGTCTACAAAGGACCAGAGCACAGTTCCCCACATCTTTCCTTGATTTTACAAAATTAATTACTCCTTTTTCAGAATATCCCTAGGACTCCTGAAACCATTTCAGCGCCAACGCAGGCCACCGTTGCACTTCTCAGTGCTCAGTGGGATGCGGTACGTTGGTTAAGAAGATATCTATTACCAAAGCAGCAATTTTTGTTTTATTCTGCTTACAGTTACAACACACCATTGTTGTCCCAGATGAAGAATACATGTTTTCTGAGCATAGAATTAACTTTGCATTCATTTGCAACTAAACGCATTAATTGTTTCCAACTTCAGCATGAACTTACCACATCAAACTCAATTGTTTCAAGAAAAACACTAGCAGATTTAAGCACATTCACAGTTTAATCACACAGTACACTTACAGCAACATTAAACAAACAAACAAACAAACCTTCTCCCACAGAACAGATCTCATTACATACTCATCCTTCTCTTAGAACAGATATATTTTTTCCTGTTCTTTAGGAAAAAAAAAAAATAAATGAAATAAAAACATATCTGAACTTATTAAAAAAAAATACAAATAATGAAAAAAATTAAAAATCCTTACCTAGAGAGGAAGCAGTAACTCCTCCTAGGCACCAACCAGACCCCCACCAAAGGGTTGCAAGAAAGCAGCTGGCACAACTTATACGCTAATGACAGCCACAGCTGCAACCCCATTGAGTCAAGTCAAGCAGGGTCTTCACTGCAAAAAAAGGTTTCCTATCTGTGGCCTTGGCTGATGCACCAATCAGTGAGGTCCCGGCATTCAAAACCAGAAGAGCAAGATGCTATGCCTTGTGCACAAAATGCTCACACCCCTAATTAGAGGTTGTAACAGGATCATACCTCATAGTGGCCAATGAATCGCAGTAATCCTAAATTCGTGCTGTCTGTAAGCAATCTCTGTGCTGTGACAGACAGCAAGGGTGACTCGAATTGTGATAACATTAGAGGTTATGTCCCCAGCTGGCTGATGTTGCAAATTCATTGGGAACACTCAGCACCTGAGATGAAAGGCAGCCCCAAATGGTGCCTCAAACACCCATATTTGCAAAAAGCACATTTACATGAAAAAATATGGACTAAAATGATTGAAACATGGAGGCATATTTCAGCATCCCACCCTACCTAAGAGCGACCTCCATAAATGAGGTAGACTGAAGAAAGTGGTTGAGACCAAAATAGTTGCAGGTGTCAGTCCATGTGGTCAGCGGTGTTACACAGATTCTGAGTAGTTAGGACTCCTCATCAGCCTGCTGCTACAGGGTAGCACTGTCTTTGTATAAATAAAAATAGTGTAAAGTAAAGGCCATTAGACAATACACGATAAAAATGGGGATGTGAGGCAGAAGTCCTCTCCTGCACAGCAACTGGCACAGCCCAGATGTCACTGGACATAGCCCAGATGTCACTGGACGTAGTGGCATTGCTCAGGCTTTGAGATGACTGCATGGAGCTGATGGAGTTTAACCAACAAGGGGTGGGGGGGGGGGGGGTGGCAAAGGCGTTTGCCAGTGGGGCCATGGCAAATTTCCTCAGCTGGGAACTGGTAACTCAGGGTTTGTTGGGTTTCTGCACCCACAGAGGAGGATGTGCTGGGTACAGATGGTCCAGTTGCTGGTTGAGACCAGAAGAGCTCATCTGACAGGCAAATGTGCTGTGCATTGCTAAGACCTTCCTTATAGAAAAGTGTTGCTGTTTTATTCAATTGCATCAAGTGCCTGTACAAACACCTGATTAAAAATTCAAGACAAATTTGGCCACATTAAGTGCACCTTTCCCATTCTGTGAGGATTTTAGGCTTTAATTTTATTCCTACAATAACACCAGTCCAAGACATGAAAAGTTTTAGCAGAGCGCGGCACCATAAAGAAGCTTGGATCTGAGAGCTCTGCCAAGCGTGACATCAAATCTTCCAAAGAGTGAGGTTAGATAAAGCACCAGATACGCAGCAAATTCTTGATTGAAATAAAACACCAAACATTTCTCCTTGGCTGGCAACAGGTGAATTCACAGGATGGCTTTCCTTATCCACACAGGTTTCTTTTATAGCAAATACATGGGTTTCCTTGCCTCCCAAGAAAACTGTCTTGCAAAATGTTTAAAATGTTATCAGCTCAGAAAAAAATAACACTATTTTAAACTGATGGGAAAAGAGCCCGTTGGCTCTAAAGTTTCCTTCCCTAAGTCGGGCACTCACTGCTGTTTGGAGCCTTTGTTCGGAGTAAATCAGCCGTCAAAAATCAGGCCTGCAACTCATTGCATGTGCTGGGTGAGATGACCAGGATGGTTTCCTGCAGCCTGGCTTGGGTACTAATTACCTGTCCAAGCACCTTGGAAGCACCTCAGAGGTGCTGGCAGATGAGGGGATCACACAGCCTGTGGCCCCCAGACCTGGCTGACATCTCCCCTGTGTCCCCTGTGCCCCCACAGCCTGTCTGCTGCAGCCACCACCATAAAAATATATTTCCAGGAAGGATGGGAGCTGCTTCATTCCCACAGGGACATGGGCAGCTTCGGTCTTTCCTCCTTCCCAGTTCACTCCAAAGATGCTTTTGTTTGTCTGGTGGATAATGTCCAAAAGAGGTTTCATGGATACTAAAGCAGAAGGCAGGGGAACCATCAGCAAACCCTGGCCTGTATCACCGCATCTTTAAAAGCACAAAAGTCCGTGGGTTGTTTTTGCTGGAGATGGTTGAACTCCAGCAGCCCCAAATTGGAACATGCTCAAAAGGGTAGGGGAGACAAGGGCATCCCCACAGCACCACACTGAAAGTATTTCCCATGTTAACACCCCAGACATGGATGTGATGCTCCAGAGGCCTTTGCTCATTTTCCTTACACCCTCAAAAAAAAAAAAAAAAAAAAAAAATCCAGGCATGGGATCAGGGTGAGCACCTGTGCAGCGGCAAGTGCCCTCACCAACCGGGGGCCCCCTCCTGGGAAGGGGTTTGGGGTTCCCCCACACAGCCCCGGGTGGTGGGCACTGGGGTGGGCGCAGGCTGCAAACTGTGGGATCAGCAGGCACTGCCGGGAAGCAAGAGGGAAAAAAAAGAAAAAAAAAAAAAAAAAAGAAAAAAAAAGAAAAAGAAAAAGGAAAGCTTAAATTTTCGCAAGAGAAAACAATCCTCCTGCGGACAGCGGTAAATAAAATAACAGCAGTGGGGTGATTTGCAACCATGTAACGGGCTTTTGTCTGGGCCTATTTCTCTCTGCCTTGAGGGTTTCTGTGTTCCCTCTCTGCAGGATCCCAATGTTTCGCCCTCCGGCTACAAAGGCTGAGGGCTGCAGCCCCTCCCCCGGCTGCTCACCCCCAATCTGCCCATGCTGCGGCTCCGGGGGGTGCAGGGCACTGCAATTTAGGATTTCTGTAGCACTGGTTGGATTTTCAAGAGTGCTGCTCTAGGACTTGCCAGGTTTAAAAATAGCTTTTACTCATCTTTTTAACTCCTTTTTTTCCCCTAGTTTACATTAAGCCTGTTGGGCATTTTGTTCCCTGTAGGAAAGTTGGAGGTATTTATGAGTCTAATTAGAGGCATTTATAAGAGTGATTAGTGTGAAGCATCAGCTGCTGGTGGCTCTGTGTGTGTGTGTGTGTGTGTGTTCGCACATGGATGCAACACCAGGGTTTACAATTTGTTCCTGTGCCTGAAAGCTGTGAAGTGCCCTCAATTCCCCCGGCGCCGATGGCAGCAGCGGGCACAGGCTCGGAGCGGGCGCTGAGCACCGCACAGGATGGCGGCCCTGGCTGGTGATTGCGCCTTGCACTGCTGCCACCTCTGTGTCTTCATGCTGCGATGGAGGAGCACGTGGCTGAGAAAAACAAATAATAATAAGGAAAAAAAAAAAAAAAAAAAAAAGATTTCTGTGCTGAAAGGCAGTGTTTGGTTCATGGTAACAGAAACTGACACAGGCCCGACTCTTGTCTGCCCATGGGCTGCCTTGCAATCCCCCATCACATCGCACAGATGCAGCATCCTATTTTCCTCTCTCTCTTTGCTGCTGAGCACTAATTCTGCACCCTCACCCTCTGTGGATGTGGTTTTGCAACACAGCAGTCCTCTGGAGGAGAGGTGGCCCCTGCTGTACCCCATTTTGGTAGCAGCATGGCCCCCTCTGGCCTCCTTGTGCTGCCACTGCTGAGCCCATCCACAGGAGATGCTTTGGGGACCAAAACCATTCAAAAGCAAACTCGAATAAATCTGTGTTTTCTGGGGCTGGGTGAGCAGCAGTCCCAAAGTGAGGGATGTTCTGGGGCTGGACATGCCACGGTCACACCATTAAGTACCCACTGGTGCCTCTGCAGAGCCACATCCCTGCTGCAATGCACAGAGGATACTGAACCACATGGAGAAGACGTTGAGCCATGCAAAAGTGCTCCCAGGCACAGGACCTCAGCACCACCCACCTCTTAGGCCACTGGGACAGTGCCTGAGCCCTTGTGTCTCCCTGAACCCAGTGATAGCCCCCAAGGAGCAGAGATGGTGGCTCGGGGCACAAGGCAGAGCTGCTGAGAACTTCTTGAGATAACTCCAACCAGCTCAGGTCCTCCCAGACCAGGGATTTGTTTTGCTAGCCATCACGTAAACAGAATGGAAAGGTCAGTGCTGCCCCCACATGCTTACAAAAGCTTTTAGTTGGAATGGCTCGAGGAAGATAGGGAGAAATGGGGGGAGTATTTTAATAATATACTTGTTGTAGGAAACTGAGGTCTGCTCCCAGTCACAAAACAAAACAAAATTTTTTTGATTTTTACATAGAAAAAAAAATAAGAGAAAAATATTCACAGATTTGCCCACATCAATTTCACAGCTGTGTGTAAAGCAGTTTCTGCAAAAGCAACGTGTTTTGTTGTTATACTGACACGTGGGGATGGTTCAGCATGATCCTAGGCAGATATTGACAGCCTGGTGGTTCTCAAAATCATCTACAAAATAATCTCCTTTTCACATATCCTGTATGTGAAGAGACCATGTAGCCTACGTAATCCACAGTGATATTTTGGAGTTTAGACTTTATCTTTTGCTTGCTTATAGATATTTTTCTCTGCATCTGTACAGCTACAGAAAGTCCCACTCAAACAGAAAGGTGAAACACAAAGCAGAGAAGTTACAATGAACTCACTTTACTCAAAGTAGTAGCAAGGGAACATTTGAAGCCATGTCCAAAAAAAAAAAAAAAAAAAAAAAAAAAAAAAAGTTATTCTTCTCCCACGTCATTTCAGCAACAGGGAGGCTAAGGTATCCCTCCTGGCAGGGAATGAGACTCAGATGTCATGCTGAAAAATTAAGTGGTGTATGTCCCTTTAAAACTTGTGAATGGAAACTAGCTTAAATTTGAATCTAAAAAGAAAAAGTGAGCTGTTTCCACCTGGAGCTGGCTGAAATGTTTCATGCATCATCTTCATCAGGGAAGAAAAAAAAAGGGAGAAGAAAAAAAAAGTCTTTTTTAACCTAGGTGTTACTTCGGAACATTTTCAGTTGCAAAAGTTTAAAATATTGCTCTACTTTCTCCTTGCAGGCTGCTTGTTTCACCTCACATTTACAGTGGCAGCAGGGTGCAGAAATGTGGGTCTTAGAGATACAAATGTCACTGTTATTTTGTAAAAATTTTTCCTCAAATCACTGAAATGTCAATTCAGAATTTAAAACAATTTAAAGAAAGAAAATAAAAAAGTAGAAAAAGAACAAATAGTTATAACAAATAAAATGCATTTGAGAAAAGTCCTGAAATGAACTTAAAAAAAAAAAAAAAAAGACATGACTGTATGATAAAGTACATCTGGAAGAATGGCATTTTTGTTTGTTTAACAATTGTCAAATTTTCCTAGCAGGAAAGCTGGATGGAAACTCTCTGTACCATCCTTCATTAGTTCCAATTAATAGTTTGTTTGCCATTAGGTAATAAGTGTGACGCTACGTTGACTTTTCACAAATTGCCAGTGCAAGTTCTGAAAAAGGTATATTAAATACCAGAAGGACAACGAGGGAAATGATATAAAACGGCCACTGATACTGCTAACCACTGCTCATCCGAGCAATCCTCTTTCTTTCCTACTTACTGCACAGTGCAAGAGCCTCAGGATTAAGTCAGATCTTTGAACCATAATTCCATTTATTTGGAGAGGCAAATGTGCCTTTCGCTCAACTTAAATGTTTTCATTTAAAAGAGGCTGTCAAGTCTGAAAACACATTAAATTCACATTTAAAACAAACTTTATTCTCCTTGCACAGCTTCACATGGGCGAAGGGAGGTCAGAGCCGTGGGGATGGCTGGGCCCAGTGTCCACACGAGCGACTGGCCTCGCACAGGATATGCGACCATGGGGCTGCCAGGGGTCTTGGGGTGCTGGACACCTGTGGGATGCTGGGGCCGAAGGCTGCATCCTGCTGCCCTGAGCAGCCTCTTCACCACCAGAGTCGCTTCTGTAGATAGAGAAGGCAGAATAGAATGTGAGTTACTGTCCCCAAAAGTTTTCATACTGTGCAAGTTACCAACAACAAAAGAATCACAGTAACATGTAGCCCCTCTTTCGCATATATTAGCAAACAGCTACTTACAAACGTACTTCATGTTACTTGCAAGCCACAGTTCAGTTTCCAACCATTTAAAAAAATACATCAAAAAATTAATTTATCTACAAGAAACAGTTAAATCTTCCTTTAGGAGTCATTCTTAATTGAATAGCATCATGTAGAGTTCCCTGCAAAGGACTAAAAGTATTGTGGTCTGATCAGCCTTCTTATTTTTACATTTTGTCCAGCTCAGGAGTACTGCAAAACAAGCTGGCAGTCATCATCCTTTCACAAATAATATTATTTCTAAAAGGATAGTTTTTATAGTAGTTTGGAATCAGTTAATGGATGAATATCATTGATTCATGCATCTCCTTTTAAAGAAAACTGGGTTTAGTGATTTAATAACCCCAAAGAAGACAGTTTTGACCCCAAAATGATTTAATTGCTTTGCTTAAAATATCATTAAGGCATATTTTGCCTCAGTTCAATATGAAACAATCAATTTCCCTCAGCTTCAGCTGTGTAGATGTGAAAACCTCAGGACTTACTGAGCTTTTTTCAGTTTCTCAAGTGTAAGAAGAGAGCCAGGTTACTCATGTTTACCTCTGTCAAACAATAGATAGACAATAGCCCTTCTAGCAAAACACTATGAAAATATAAAGGCAGTAACTGATTCCAAGGAAACTCACAAAACATCCATTTCTAATGATTCAAGATATTTTTGCAGGCAGGTTATTTACTGTTTACAGCTTTTCCCAATGTCTGTCTTGTCTAATGGCTCCTCGTGCGAGTGTTCTGCCTGTGGGGCTATTTTGCAGCCCCGGCCACAAAAGGAAGGGCTACACTGCTTTTCTTGTGCTGGAGATGGGGCTCAAACCCTTAGGAAAAAAAGTCCCTCCGTGGTTTCATAGCTACCCAGCACATTCACTCAATTTTATGGTTCTATCTATAATTTCAAACATTTTGCTGATACCTTTATCACAGATAGGTAACTATTGTGTGGTGCCTACTATCAAGGGAACAGGTCAGTCAAAGGAGTGCTCTGATCTTGATAATCAGTGTGCAATATATAACATTATTGCACATGAAATACACAAAGACCAGTGCTGGAGTTTTCCAGTTGCCAGTTCTCTGCTACAAACCCATCTGCTTATACGGTAAGGACACAAGGCAATTACCAGGCATGTTACCTGCCTTATTTTCTTTGAAAAGTCAGGACATAATTTTGATTATAAAAATATACACTTACCTACCTACCTACTGACTGACCTATCATCTATCTATCTATCTATCTATCAATCAATCAATCAATCAAAGCTGGGGGAAGGAAAATCAAAATGCCAAAGGACTTTTTAAAAAAATGCCAAAAAGTTGTATAAGCAGAGGGAGGGCTAGATCCTGCACTAGCCATGTGCGGCTCAGCAGGTAAGCAGCCAGTTTCAGTTTCTTCGCTATGTAAACTTTTAAGAGATGTGAGAACAGTTTTGTGCCCAGGTCTAGCTAACACCATTTGGTGGATGCACACTTGGGATCCTCAGGGATTTTTTTTTTCCCTCCACCCACTCGGTATCACGACCAAGAACAGCCTGGAGAAGAACCTCTCATTGCAGAGGTAAAGACTCAGGCAGCACAGGGCACCAGTCCCCAAGAGGTCAGGGAAGGGAAAGCAAGCAGGACCTCCTGCAAGAGAGTAGAAAACCTCACATCTGCATAAAGAGTGCTTGCAGTTTGGCCCAAGCCTGGATGTGCCATTTAAGTAGCTCTTGTCTATAGAAATGTTAGGAGGCAGTCCAAGCACCATCACAGCCTGGCACATCACTGTGAAAAAAGCAGTCACTGTGATCTGCAAGTGTATAATGGTCCTTCAGAGCAGCGTCTATGCAAAATTAATTTTCCTTTCTCGTGAAAGTACAAGCTTTAGCACAAAGATTTGTTCTATGAGGGCAGTTCTACAACACACAATAATTTTAATTTCTGGTCTGAAATGGTCTAAATGCCGTCAGGTCCAAGGCTAAGCTCCTAAAGCACCAACATATTCACAGCTGTGCAAGCATTAGTAACCACTGAGGTCTCAACAGATGCAGTATGTTACATTATACTTAGTAAATGCCATTTAAATGCACATGCCTATGAGCGGTTTCCAATACAGGGCAATGGGGAAATATTATGCTCATGTAAATATTTACTGAAACTTGTGGAGAGAAAAGAAAAGAAAAAAAAATAGAAATTAAGCTAAATAATTTTTCAGTTATTATAGATTTGAGGGTTTGCTTTTGTTTTGTTTTATTTTCTGCCTTTTGGGAGAAAAAAGTTCCTAATTATTCCACCAGACTCTATATCGATAACAACACTCTAGCACTCCTGCATGCCTCAGATACATATGGGTTTGCAACGTGTCTCGTGCTTGCTGTGCAGCCCATGTGATGCTTTGTTTACCCACTGCACAAGCAGATACGTGCAACGGCCATTCCCGGGCAGGACGACTTGTCTCGGGTCCACCACTTTGCTGTGCCGGAGTGTGCAAACATTGGGAGGCTGCTCTGTTCCCCTCCTCCTCCCCGTTCAACAGTGTCTACGGTTTGAGTGAAGCTGTCCCAGACTTGGGGACCTCTGGAGAGCAGAACTCGGGAAATGCGGGGAGAGACACCGAGGGCATGAGCGCATTATCAGAAAGAATTTGAGTGCTCCCAGCAGCCCAGCAGCAAATTAGAAAGTTTTGGCTCCCAAGAATGAGTTGTGTTGTTTGTTCCTGCACACTGCAGCTGCTCTTCCCCTCTCCCGCCCCATCCCCCTCCTTTTGGTGGTTTATTACACACAAGCTACTAATGAATGGGAGCCGCTGTTTTACAGTACACCACACTTACAGGACTTATCTCTAGGCCTACCACAGATTTGACTGATCAACAGCAGGGCACCACCATCATAATTCTTCCTAGAAACAGGAGGATAAAAAGGGGTTTGTTGGAGGTTGGCTGTGTCTGCAGAGAATCCTGCCTGCAGGGCCTGCTGATGCCATCGCTAGCTGCTATGGTCTTTGGCCTAATAAGGTACAGAAACAAAGATTGTTCACTTGTTCAAGAATACTAAAGTACCCAAGTGACAGAGAGTGGAGGCAGCAGGGCACACATCCAAGTGGGATTAAGGCCACAAGTGCAACTTCGCAGGGCTGGCTGGGTGGCAGGGGGAATATCTGCCTCTGAAAAAAAAAAAAAAAATCCAGTTCAAACATAATTTATAATATGTCACTCACAGTCAGAGGTGGCTGTCATTAAGAGTTAAACGTTGTATTGTGTTCAACTCGTTCCGATAAGAATTCTCTAAGCTGCTTATATGTTATCATAACTCATGAGGAGCCGGAGCATGGGCAGGGAGGGGGGAGGCCTTCTGGAGCAGGATGGGATCCAGGCTGGGCAGCAGAAGCACGGTGGCACTGCTGCCCACCCATGACCTCGTATGGTGCACCCACAGGTTGCAGGCTGTGAAAGGCCTTCCAGGCCAATGGACCTTGTTTACCTCAGCTGTGTAGGGAGGGGAGACCCACCACAACTGGGAAGCTTAAACGCTGATGTTGAAGGAGGAAAAAGTGACTGGTGTTGAAGTTAAGAAGGAAGCCCTTCAGCTAGTGTTGCTCACTGGAGATGGAGCCCAGTGGAAGAGCAAGGAAGCAGCTCTTGAGGACAACACTAAACACCGTTGACTGGCTGGGCAGTGTTGAAGCAGTGGGATTGCTTCCTCTAGCTTAAGGAAACCACAAAGCATAAGAAGCCCACAGAAGCTCAAGGACTTTTTGGATCAGGCCCAATCCCACCAAACCCCACAAGCCTACTAGGGGATTTTTTTCCCTACAGTTTTCCCCTAACCCATACCAGTTGTAGAGGGAAAAACCTGTGTGGAATAAGAAAAATTAACAGTCCCAGGACACTGTCCATTGTCACAGATCTTTCCATAGCAGCACAGCTCACTTAGCACCAGTATCCACCCTAATTCCCTGCTGGGAGAGGTTCTCTGGTGCAGCTTGTGCAGAAAGCAGCCGTTTGTTTACTCGCTGGCTTGGGCTGCCCGGATCACGTTACACCTGCCGGGGCTGCTTCTAACGTGGGAGGTGGATGTTAGCCTGGCACTGTTGCTTTTACAAAGCTTTTAATGTAACAGGCTCTGGCTGTGTTCAAGACCTCACCCTGCAAGCCAAGGCTTAGGGGGGCTTGTGCTGAGACATCTCAGTCTCCCATTCCCCTGTCACTCAAGTCAACAACTGCGGCTTGGCTGCGGTAGGTGTGGGAGAAACATTTCCTGCACGTTTTGTACCAAAACAGCCACCCCCACCTTCACAGTCACAGATGTCACCCTTTCTTGGCCTTCCCAAACAGACACCTCAGTGACACTCTCACACTGGGGTCCTGCAGGGTACCTGACCCTCAGTGCTCAGACAAACATGAGGGAATGAGCCACAGCCATGCAGGTACAGTGATCACAAGGAAGATGTCATTCACCAACAGTCCTGGGCAACCTGCAAGCAGCTGTGGGGGGCAATAAGAGGGCATGGGGCTATCAGCAAAGGCAGGTCTTAAATGAAGCTTTGGCCCCCAGCCTGCACTGGCTGCCTCTGTATGGCTTTCAGATTTACTCCGTTCAAGGGAGGAGGAAGCCCTGAAGATCTTCCTTGCCTCCCTGAATCATCACTTTTGTTTGTTATTTCTGCCTGGTCTAGCCAAGGACCAAGGGTCTCCAATTTGTGCACAGGGGTTGAGAAACACCCCAAGAGACACCAAGCTTTATGGTTACTGAAACGCAAACATCTCACCAGCTCCAGCAGTGCTGGCCTTGGGCAAGCATGAACCCTGACAGGTTAATCACATCAAGCTCTTGGTACGCAACAGTGGCTGCTGTGTGGTTGCTGCCATACAAGGTGTGGAGACCAAGGGGTCATTGTGCACTGGCACAGCATGATGCTAACATGTATTTATGGTGAGGTCTCTCTGCCTCTGCCTGAGGTGTTGCAGGCTGTCTAGCAGCCGATAGCTCAGACCTCTGTCCTCACAGAGAGCAAGCAGCTCACTACAGCCGCCTATTTCTGTGGTGACCAGGATGAGATGGGAATCGTGTGTTCCCGGTCCTCCCACACAGCCCAGCATCGTCTGGAGCACGAGCACGTGTGGGAGGTGAATGCACAGCAACACCGTCCTGGTTGTGTGCCTCCAGGGGTGGATGCAGTTGCCTTTTGTGCAGTCTTAAAAGTGTCCATGCTTAGATACATTTGTCTGGGCGCAAGTTGTGGTAAACAACCACATTTTAGCAAATAAAGGCCGTGAAAGTTAAAAATGTGTGTAATATTTATAGATCTGTAAAATGTGTGCTGTATCCAGCTCTGACTCCTGTTGGACACCTGATGAGAACGGGGTAGCAGGTTAACTGTGCAGCTACAGAGATTGTAAAGGCTTTTAGAGAAACAATTGGTCCAGAATTTGCATTTTACAAAACTGAACCTTTCATAAATCTTACGATACATCTAGTGACAAACATTTCTAAAAAGTATTTCCCTCTGATGTTCATCACACAGGCTTTGTAGCATCTTGTTCGGAAATGTAAAAGACAATTTATAAGCCAAAATGAAACCCACTAGTTTATCTTCACCATCTGTATGGAGTGCAAACAGAGAGAATAAACAAATACTGAAAAATGCATTTGTTTTAAATATCTATGAACAAAGGGTTTGACACATTTGCAGTATGTAATACTGTTTTTAAAACATGATTTTAAACACCTGACACATTCAATTAAATACAGAAAACTCTCCAGGTTGTATTTGCATTCTGGAAGAGCAGTTCTGAAAGAAATTGTAAGTGCAGCAAATCATTCTGAAAATAAACTGATTTAAACAGTGAAAGAGATCTCCTTGAAGGGCTGCAACATGACCGACTTTATAGTTTTACTTGAAAAAGCCACAAGTATCTTTCTTCCCCGTATGACAGAACCACTTTGAAAATGATAAACTGGTCTGTGCTCCAAGAAATGGTAAGAAAAAAATCACTTCTAAGAGCACAACATTTTCAGTTAGGTCTCTTTTTTCTCAAACATTCAGTGAAATTCCTAAAGCAGTAAATAGTCTTTAAAAGCATAACAAAAAAACAAACAAACAAACAAAAAAAGAAAAAACAGAAAGCAGCAATAACTGATGGGAGAAAACAGAACCCATTTTCCAGGCAGTGACACTGCCACTTTAACAGTTTCCCACTGTACTTGGGTTTAGCTGCCAGAGAAGCCTTGTTCAGCCTATTTGGGGGCCCCATGAAATGCTGCAAGCGTTACTGAAATGAGCACTTGTCTTTTGTTGTGCTGCATGCTAGCACCATACAGTGCTGAGCTGATAAATCCACTTTTTCTAACACAAGCATTTTTCAAACAAAACTACCATGAGACTGATGAGTAATGCCAGCTTGCCAAAAAAAAAAAAAAAAAAAAAAAAGAAACCACACCACCACTGCTGACAATGACAGCTGCTAAATTCACATATTCACAAAATGAGATGGGTTACATAACTGGAAACTGCAAGAGCAACGAAACAGCAAGAGGGACTGCTAAGCGAGGCATAACTCGGGGTCAGGAAGGACCACATCACACATTTTGACAAGTGCTGCCCCTCCAATGGCCATGCTAAAGCCGCACGTTGCCTGGAGCACACAAAGGTGACCGGGCACTCGGTGGCTGTGTGGCACCAGTCTGGGTGTAGTTTGTTCTGGGGGTTCAGCAAAGCAAGAGTGCATGTGGAAAAAAAAATATATCAGCACTGCTATGTATGTTGTGCACACAAAGGTAATTTAAAAGCCCAAATGTTGCTTTATGCAAGGCATGAACAAAAACCTTGACTCTGAAAGGCTAATCGCAAAGCTTCAGCAGCTAAGACAGCAAAGGAAAAGGTGGGGAGTGTTAGACAGAGTTGCATTTGACAAAATCTAGGTAGCTTTTGATTTACATCAATTTTTTTCAGGAATATAAAAGCACTCTGCAAAATTATTGTTATTATTTTATGGACACAGAGCTGAGCTTTAGAGGAGGTCTGTAATTTACCCAAGACAGGGCAGGAAGGCAGTGGCAGAACACCACCCGGTCGCCAGATCACCCACCTGTATTTCAGCCTCTGTTTCTAGAATTGTTGGAAAAACTTTGACAAAAGCATTGGATTCTGGAGCAGCCATGGGGCAGATTAGAGAGGAAAAGCATCGCTGAGGGATTCTAAGAAACACCAGGCTGCGGGGCTTGTGCAGGAGGGCAGAGGAAGGAGGGCAGGGAGGATGGAAATGTCTGCAGAAGCTTGCCAGACCCTGCGTGTTGCTGAGACTGCCAGAAATGGGGTGCTGAAGGGGGCTGATCTGGAGATAAATCAAAGGGGAAAACAGCAGTTGTCTGTATGAATAGCAATAAAAAAATCCTGTAATTAAGCCACCACTAACATCAAGCTACATTCTATACAACCAAAATAATCCCTGCTTCCATTTTGTCTGCTCATGGCCAAATTCATTCTTGTTATATAGTAAGAGATACTTTAATTTAGATAATACACATGTAATGAATTTGACCTGGTGGAAATTTAACACGTGGAAGCTTTTTTATAAGAAGGAAGTGTGTTTGTGTGGCTTTCCTTCAATGAAGAACTGAACACAAAATGAGCAAATAAGTGCATAAAGTTCCACATGTCACCTGTGCTAAACAAGGTTAATGCAAAATCAAGATGTACAGACAAATCAGGGAAATATATATATATATAAATAAAGAGAGAGAGAGAGAAACACTGGAATGAATGTTTTGTCAATGATGTCACCTAAACCAGTGTGAAGGTACAGTCTGCTGCGTAGGAGAGCAGTGAAAGCATAAACAGAATATTAGATGTGCATTAAGGCACAAGCTGAAATAGCTGTGAACAATGGCCAAGTCCGGTTGATCTTGGAACCTTAATGTAAGGAAGCATCCTTATAAAGGATGAGACAATGGCAGGTCTATAAATGACAGTCCCGTAGGCAGTGAAGGATTAAGAACTTCCTATAGCTCCTAAAGTATCAACCTACATTGTAACCCTTCCACAAAGGCTGCCGTAAGTGCTTTCTCTGACTTAGTCCACCCAGAATAGGGAAAAGCATCAGAATTAGTTTGACTTTTCCTCTGCATGCCAGCCACACACACACTTAACGCGGCGGGGAAAGTAAAAGGCGAAGGAAATGCGGCACTTGTTCGGGCCCTTCTGGCAGCACACCTGCAAGTCCCGAGCGCCCGCTTGCCCTCACCGCTTCCTCCAGCTAGCGCAGACCCTCAGCAGCCCCGCTCCAGGCCGTGGCGAGGCGATGCTTGCCAGAGCCCTGCTCCCTGCTCCGTGCAGTGCTGGAAATGTGGTTTTCAGATACAAACAAACACAAACTAGGCTGAGGCGTCAGTGTTAATTTATTACCTTTATTTTCTTCATTTTGTTTTGAAGTCTTTTTTTTTTTTTTTTTTCTTGCTGTTGTTCTCTTTTGCTTGCTCGCTTGCATGAGTGAGAAGGCACGTTCATTTACTGCACATGTATTTAATTTGAAAGCATTCTCAAAATACTTTCTAATGCCTGATAGACCACAG
The DNA here is from genome assembly GCA_011076525.1 of Nettapus auritus. Classification (NCBI taxonomy): domain Eukaryota; kingdom Metazoa; phylum Chordata; class Aves; order Anseriformes; family Anatidae; genus Nettapus; species Nettapus auritus. Next base: position 17,991,093 of record CM021773.1, read on the forward strand.
GCTGAGACACATTCATGCAAAGCAGACATCCTCAGACCTTTCAGGCTGGCAGATCGCTCTCAGTTCTCAGACTTGAGTGCAGACTGCCACACACTCTTCTCATCAAAATTTTAATTGAAGACTATGAACATTATTATTTAATACAGTTCCACAGACCACCTGCAGCAAACTTCCCAAGGCCCCATGGATTATCAGTGATCCATATGATAGAGGCTGGGAACCACCAGCCCAGCACCCTTGGTGATTCTGACTGTTCATCTCTAATGCTGTATTAAGCCCATTCATGTATATCATTCTGCCAAAACTGAAGCAGTCTGCACTTCAGAAAATATGTCATGGAATCAAAAGATTTGGAGTGAGCACTTAATGGAGCTGGAAGGGCTGAGGAAGACCAGGAGCCCCACTGCAACTACTGCTAATGCCCTCCACATCCCAGTTGTACTAGAGATGATCAACAGAAAAAGGTGAAGTTACAAAAGACTCAAACTCAGGACCAGTTTCAAGTGACATTTGTAGTTTTTCAGTTGATTATAAATTCAACAGGATCTACGGAAATCAACTCAAAAGACTTTGCAGCAAGTAAAAGATCTTGAGACTCCTTGTCATTCTCTCTGCCAATGATTTCTTGTTCCAAGCCTGAGGTTTTGGGAAAGTTGGGGCAATTTTGGTCCAAAAGTTCCAATGCGATGGTTGTACCATCTGTTTTAGAAACAATACCATTTGTCAGGTAGAACTGGGGCACGGTATGCTCACATTACAAAAGAGGTATGAATATTAAAAAAAAAAAAAAAAATGCTAAAAATTCTGCAGATTTGCATTCACCTTGCAGCTGCTCACAATTCCCATTTTTAAATGCTTTTTCTGGAAACTGAGCAAATATGCTGGTCGTCGCTGAGGACTGTGAGCTCTGTCTTGCCAAGCTTAGTCATACAAGGCACCCCCCTGAATCAACACTCCCGCTGATGTGAATAAATTGTTTTCGGCATAGTTCTATTAAAAATCAACAGCAACAAACTAGAGTTAGTATTTAGGATGGAATTAAATAGAGAATTGCCACTGATAACTGCACGTGAACGTCTAGGCCCCAGATTATTTTAGGACACAGTTCTGCCCCCCTTCTAATTTGTGGAAATTTAACTCCTGCTCTTCAGATAATCCCACCGGGCAGATTACACCAGCCCTACGAGAGGCAGGACCTTGGCCAACAGGTGTCCGCTGGTTCTGGGGGCTTTGTGCAGAGCAAGGTTTTACTGCAAGTAAAAGCCAGAGACTCTCAGTGTTGTAACGAATGGGACTTCTCAGCGGTACTATGTTATTTAGAGTGGAGAGGGCTCAGGCTCTCATTCTGAGTCATATTTAATAGCCCCATCTCTGCACCAGCCCTCTGATCCGAGGGGAACTGCTCCACAGGTGAGTGATGGGAAGAAGGACGTCAGAGTCAGGCCCTCTCCTGTGAGGCACAAGAAGTGTTTGGGCAAGATTCCCGCTGGGATAAGTTTGTGTAATTTTTCCAAGACTGGGAACAAACATTAATGCAATTTTCTTCCTTCAGAGCAGTTTTAAAGTCACTCAAAGTTCAAGAGCATTTTCCACCTTGGAAACTGGACTTTGCTCCTCCATGTAGTTCCACTTACTCACCTGATGATGACCGATTACTCATGTGAGCAGTGTGTGCAGAGCTGAGGTTTTGTAGAAGTGGTAATGAACCAGGACAGTGTTACCCAGGAACACAATAGCAAGGCCCCTTGCTCGGAAGGTCATGCTTATAGATTTTATTTTAACAAAATCAGACCTTTGCAGCAGCTTCTCCCTGTCCCTGCCTCACCCCGATGGTTTTTTGCCTAAAATCTTAAGGGAAAAATAGATTTTTTTCTATAAATATGATCTTAGCATGATGACAATTTTCTTCTACAAAAACATATAACCAAATCTGTAGCTTGTCTGTGTGTATTACAAACCAGTGAAGGAAACAGCCTGTGAGACTCATACTTTCATTCCGTGCTATTCCGAATGTGACTTCATTTCCCAGTTTAATAATAAAATGTCACCAATTAAGAGCTTCTTGAATCTAAAAAGAACACATGTATCAGAGAAGTTACTTCCTAAAATAAACAACCCACTTTAATAAGCAGTCTCCTGGTTTCTATGATATTAAGGAAAAAAACATGATTCCCAGAAGTCTATTTTATCACACGTCTGCCAGCTTCATTTACAAGTTCAAAATCCAGAGGTGGACAAAATATTAGTTCACTTTGGAACATAGAAAGTGCATTTTTCATATGTTAATGTGCTAAAATACTTGGTATGATATTGTTAGGGAAGATAAAAGGGTCCTTGCCAGAACAGTTTATTTAAGGAATAATGCTAATAAAAACTTTCCACTAACAAGGATTTTTAAAATTGTTTTTTAATACGCCTTTAATGACCTCAACTCCTCATACCTACCTCCTTGCTTCCAAAACTGTTTGTACTGTCCCCAATAACACTCAGTGGAAAGCTGTCGTTCCTGGGTAAATCCTTACTTAGGGTGGATGCTATGCCTCCGTTAGACAGGGTCACAAGGTCACAATCGATTTTGGAGGCCACCTGGAGAGTCCAGGCCGTGAACTGACTCAAAAAATTTATATCAGAGCTGGAATGGTCCACCTCCCAGGGCTCAGCCTGCGCTAACACCCCAGCCGCAGGATGGAGCCTGCCAGCCCCAGCTCAGAAAGAGGCCAGAGTTGTTGACCCTGTTAGCTGACCTCTTCAAACTTCAGGAGAATTTTTCTGGCAGTTACCACGGTGACTGGGCACTCCAAGCTTATCCTTCTTTACTGAAAAAAAAAAAAAAAAAAAAAAAAAAAAAAGAAAAAGAAAAAAAATGTTAAAACCTACCTTGTGGAGATGTCTATCAAGAATCAAATACGTAAATGTTTTAATTGTTTGCTTCTCTCCTTGGGCTGCTCTGGCTCTAGCTATTGCATCCGAAGCTACTGTCAAGAAATCAGTTCGGCTGAAAACACTTTGACTTCTGGAAAAGTAACGTTCAGTGGATTTAACAAGTAGCATTTCTAGTATCTGCCTGTGATCACAAATGACACACTAAGAGGTTTATTGTGAAATAATATTTATTTTCTTTCCATATATGTCCCCAGATTATTACCATTTCTTATCGAATTCAGAACCAACAGAGAAAAGGCTCAGGGAAGGATTGCAGGCTGCCTTCAGCTCTTTCCCTTTTAAGAACTGCTACTTGATGAAAATATTAAACATGCGGCAATACATTGCTTTGGTCTCTTCAGAAGAGGCTGCACAACCCATTTAATGTACCATGAAATATTATTTAACAAGAGAAAAGAAAAAAAAAAGTTGTCAGACATTGTTACTGTTGTTTTTTTCAGGCACTTTGAACACTAATCATTTCACACTTTAAATTTACCAGGTAAGCAAGGTCTCATGATGCTGACAGAAAACTCTTGAAACACATCAAGGGATCAGAGAGCACACTAAGTAAACAAGAAAACAAAGCGCACCCTTTATTCCAAAAACAATAAGGGAAAAACTGCTGCTTCTTAATTTCCAAGCAATCATGTATTATATATGAAGCTTTTATGCAAATTTCTCCCGTGCTCCTATTCGTGAAATAGCATCTTCCAAAAGGGAGCAGAGCCCAGTGTTATAGCTGGAAAAATCCTACTCGAGGGCTTCTGATGGCAAAGTGTCAATCAGAAATCCCGGTCTGCTATGGACTGCTCAATTCTGGAATAAGGCTAAACAGAGGTTTAAGGATTGAAAGTTTAATGTCATTTTGTCTCACGCGTGGTTTCGAAGTATCTCCAGTAGCTTGAAGGGTGAAATCTGAATATTCAGCTGCTGCTCAGCCACTGCCCTTCTGGGCTTCTGCACTCCCGCATGAGCTGGCAGAGGGGCCGGGACTGCGGTGATGTCTCTGACATGAGGATATCCCTCAGCTCCTGTAGGTGAAAAAATAAAGCAGGAGATTTGTGTGTGAAAAGCAGAACGCATGTAACCGATCTTTCATCACAGATGTACTTTTCATTTCAACTGGAAGGAGGAGAAAAAGGAAGGCTGGGAATATGTGTACTAAACAACTTCTAAAAAGCGAATGCATGAATTGTAAAGGACTCTTTTTGCTTTCAAAAGTGGTTCAATTGCTTTGAAATATCATATGCCTCAATGCCAAATAGATACATAGACACATGATAATATTATTCAGTGATTTTGAATTAACCATGAAAACAATTTAAATTAAAAACACTTAAAGATTGTTTTCCTATTATTAGGGTTGTGTTAGAAAAAGGCTAAGCCTCTCATTAAGAGATGAATTTTTTCATTTGTGCTTTTATTGTGGCTATACAAGATGGTTTTATGTTTTCCCCCCTTTTTTTTTCCGTGTGAAATAATGCAAGTTGAAACAATCAGGTGACTGATGAACAGGCTAGTGGGAAGAACAGAAGTGTTTGTTCCTTTTTTTTTTTTTTTTTCATTCTTTTTGAACAGCCCTGTGTATATAAGTATGTGCTTTTCAATTAGATGCCATGGTTTATGAAGTCATGCTCAGGGCTAGCCAGGTTGTTGACTCAGATGAGAGCTATGATGCCAGCTCATTCCCTGGTGACAAACACTGACTGTCCTTCCCGCAGCCCGGCACCCCTGGCAGCCCTTATTCAAAGACCTTGTGGTTGGCAAAGCTCTGAGCAGGAAATGAGGTCCTCTCCGGTTCAGGACGGAGATGACTGGGGTTACAGAAAGCTGCAAAGCAAACCCAGAATCTCCTGAGTCACACACTTGAAGCTCTCAGGAACCCCGCAGCATGAGCTGGCCCCCTGTATGCCCCCCAAGCATCCCCCTGCCTCGCCGGGGACCCCCTGGGAGCTGCAGCTCTGGCAGAGAACAAGGCAGCGATGTCGCCTGGCAGAGGGAAATCAGGGGGGCACCGCTGTCCCTCGGCCTCCCCACGCACCCCAGCCTGGCCTCGGGGCTCAGCACCCTCCTGCCCCGTCCCTAGCAGGGAATTTTTGGCACAAACTGCCTTTTTCCAGCTATATTACAGCAAGGCATCCAGCATGGCCCGTGGCTTGGGGATCTTTTGTGTGCCCTCCTCTCTTCTAGGAATTTCATATATAAATCACTGGAAAGCAGGAAATCTGAAAGACCAGGTGGGAAGCTCTGCACCACGTTTGCCTCTTGGCACAGCCAGCTGCGGACCACAGAGCTGCTTGTCCTGTAGGTACTACAGCAGTCCGGACACCTGGACCTGAAATGGGGGAAAGCAACCCCCTATTTTAAAGGTTTCCGAGCCGGAAAGCCAGCCCCTGGCAAGAGGCTCGAAACTTGCTGAATTCCTGGGAAAGGACTCCCTGATGCTCTCTGTATAACACTTCTAGTTTGAATTCCCTCACTGCAACTGAAACAATAATGTTTAGGCCATTTGGGGCTGCGATTGTTGGTCTAATAAATTGTGCGTGTGTTTTATTGGTTCCTTGTGCCAAATAAGCCCCCGATTGATTTTCCTCCTAATCAGCATGGAGAATGCATTCCGCCGTAATTAAATCCCGGGGACCCGGCCGCTCCCTGCTCGCCTCTTGGCTTGCGGTGGGTACCATGGGGTACCGTGGGTTGCCATGGGGTACCCCGGGCACCCACATGCTGGGACGAGCACGCTGCCAGCCCTCGGGACGGCGGCTCCCGGCCCTCTCCATCCCTCACTCGCTGCCGGGGCGCGCACGGGGCCGCGCTCAGCGCTCGGGACCCGTCGCGCAGTGCCGAGAGGCGGAGGCGGGCGGCGGAGCGGGGCTTTCCCTTCCTTCCAGGAGGGTCCGAGCCCACCCCACAGGCTCGGAACTCGTCCCCCACCACCACCCCAGGGCAGGTGCCGCAGCCCCGCCGCCTCCGGGCCGGTTCCTGGCTCCCCGCACGGCGAAGCCCCGGTGTCGCATCCCTCCACCGAATCCCAGGGATGCGGCGGCTGCCGAGAGCCGCGGCTCGGGCCCAAGCTCCGCGGGTCCAACCCCCCCATCCTTGCTCCCCCGAGGGAGGGAGGCGATGTCCCGGCCTCCAAAACTTGGGGCTGAGGTCTGGGGGCTCCGGCTCCCTCCGCGGAACGAGCGCGGCCGCGGATGGGGGCGGCTGCAACCGCCTCGGGCCCGGGCAGCGCTTTGAGGTGACTCGGGCCGGATCCTGCCCGTTCCCCTCCCCGGCAATGCTCCTTTCTCTCGGGCTGCGCAGCCCGGCGGCGGGGAAGCAGGCCTGCGGATAATTACCCCTCGCTGCAATCCGCAGAGCTGGCCTAATCCGAAAGCTCAAGTGCCCGTGAGTAAAACTTCAGGAAAAGTTATTGAAACTGACAAATACGGGGTGACAAATAATCAATAAAAGCCCAGCCCGACATCCTTTATTGTTTCCAGGCACTAACAGCAAGGAGTGAAACCTCGGCGAGGGCAGGGGGAGGGAGCAGCGGGGCCGGCGTTTGCAAAGCCCCCAGCTCGAAGGGGCAGGGGAAGGCCCCGGCAGCACACAGGGACCGCTGCCGTCCCCGGGGGGGTTGGCAAAAGCCCCCTCCCCTGCTGCTGGGATGAGCCCGACAGGCCCCGAGCAGCCGCACGCGGCCCTCGGGGCGCGCACCCGTAGGGGGAGCCCGGAGCCGGGACCCCCTTCCTAAAATCGGTACTAGAACCAGGAGCCGAACTCGCTGCTGCTGCTCATTAGCATTTCGGCCCCCCTTCTGCAACGCCGCAGTTTCTAAAGTTGCACCAAAGACGCCCGGCGAGATAAATCCGTGCTGTCGTTTCTCTCCTTTTCTGTCTCTCCGAATTAAGTACCGATCTATCAGTTTAAACAGCGGCCAGAAAGTTGATCCGCTTTCTGTTAGGATTTCGGGTTAAACCGGGGGGCTCCTCCCGTGTCTTTAAGCTTTGGAGCCGTGTAAATGAACTGCAGTGTCACATAATCGATAGGGAAAACTCAGCTGTCACGGATCCGCAAGCAGCCTCCCGCCGCAGCAGTAACGTGATTTGGCATTTCGGAGTTTGGGAACGTGCTGCCTGCGCCGGGGGACGGGGGTGGGGGACCCAGCACCGCTCCCCCCCGCCCCACACCGCTAAAGAAGTTGCCCAACTTTGGGGTTCTGGCCGGGGAGGGACAGCCAGAACAAACCCCGGTGGCCTTTCCAAAGCTGTGCGCCCCCCCCCCGTTCCCCCCAAGCCTCCGGGCTGTGCCCATCTGGAGCACGCACCGTGAGAGCAACTGTGCAGCACAGCGGCCAGCAGTCACTGGAAGCCGCACGCTTCAGTGGGCCGGGGATAAAACGAAGTCCTGGTGACGCCTGGTTAAACCACTGACCCTCCTGCGAGGGCTGAGAAAGGAGGGGGGTTGGAGAGCAGCGACCCCCTCCCGGCGGCCCCAACTTCGGGGGACTTCGACAGAGGCTCCGCAGGGGACCCCCGCGGTGCCACCAGGAAGAGCTGGCAGCTCCAAGCCTGGGGGGTCCCGAAGAGCTGCCCCCGGGGGCGTCCCAGGCAGAGCCCCCCAGCCCCAGCAGTATCCCCACGCAGGGCCGGAGGACACAACGCAGCCCTGTGGGCACAGATTTCCCACTCAAGCCTTTCATTATTATTATTTTTTAATCGGCTTGTTTGGAAGGCTCAGCCCGCAAGCAGGGTGTGCTCTAAGCCGTGGGGTGACCCTGCCCCGCACACCCCCGTTTAGCCGTGCACACGGGCATGCACGCGAGCAAACAACTTCCCCAGCATGTCCCCATGTGTTCGGGAAGGGGAGGGCTTCAGCTTCAAATTAGGAAGCTCTCTCAGATGAACGATAAATTTCTCTTTGGTCAGACTGCAGCGTTTGATCATATCTTTGTGTTTTTGTCCCCACCACAAAGGGACCCGTAGGCTGAATCAAGAAATAGGATTTCAGATCGTTTGATTTGACATACGGAAACAGTTGCGTTTGTAATATTATAACACTCGAAAAGGGAAAAATGAAACCTCTGTAGCTGAGACAAGGAGTGCGCCTAAGTACCACTACGTTTCAATCCCCATTTGGATATAATTTAAGTCTCCTCTGGCTTACAGTAATATACTCTCCAACCTTGAGGCTATCCAAAAGGGGGGATTTAATGAGGCCGAGTTTATACACTTATATAATTTAGAGGTTTCGCTGTAGCTGTAAAATGACAATTGGTACATGTGTAGTGCAAAAGAGCTGAAATCCCATCCAGGGACCAAGTTGCTTATTTCTGAAGGAGCTGTCATTTCCAGCAGGGGGGACACAATGAGAAGGCCAGGAGCGATGGAGCTCTGATCTCCACCAAGGAGAGATAACCACCTGATTAAAATAGGCCTCTTGTTCCCTCGTTACTCGATCGTCGTGTGAACTTACCTTATTTACAATTATAGGCAATGAGTGAGTCACCCAGGTTGCAGTATACATATAGCTTTGGGCTTTCCCGGCCCTTTGTTATCAAGACCATCTCTGGGACAGATTTCTGGACCACTCGTAACACGGGAGCACAGAAGTGCTCCGAAGGACAGAGGCGATCAGCATGCTCAGAGCCATGAGTGCGTGCAGCATATACCTCTCCCATGGGGAACGCTGGGCCCAGGCAGAGCCAGCCCATCTAAATCAGGACGTTTAGGTACTCAGACACCTGTAACCACCACCAGAAAGCAGAGGGTCATCACACAAAATGCTCAACTTCCAGGATCTGCTCTTTCCCAGGTGAAGCCAGGCAGGGGCAGGGATGGAGGACGCCCTCGTTTCGGGTCAGTCTGGAGCCTGGGGTGGGCCGATGGTCTCAGGAACAATGCTCAGGAACTCTGCTGAGATTCACCGCACTTCCTTCTCCATCTTATTATTAAATGGCAGAGTGTTTGCCAGATTATTATCCCAGTATTGCTTGTGCATTTGTCTCTTATGTCTAGTGTCTGTCATTACACAAAGCATTTTGAAGAGCTAATTTCAAAAGACAGAAAGTCTACACTTACTATAAAAGTCATTAAATTAGCATGACAAGCATAAAGTTCCTAGGTTATAATTTGGTTATAGATCTGAAATCTTCCCTGTTCTCTCTCTCCACTTGAAGGATGAAGGCTGCAGCGAGGCGCTGGCACGAGTTAGGACCACTGAGCTGCAGAGTGCGCGATGGAGGAACAGGGAAGAGAGCTGGGCTCCACTGCCGCCTCCTTGGCAGCGCAGGGGGTGATGAGAATGCTCTCTGATTTCCCCTCACGTCTCCCAGCAGCCAGAGAAAGCTCTGATCAGATGGTCTTCTACCACAACAGGTGGGAACAAAAAAAAAAAAAAAAAAAAATACATCTCGATAAATTTCTCATTGATTAACATGTTGCTTGAAGAGTAGGCAGCACTCTTGCCTTTGAGATCCCACTGAATGCTGACATGGGAAGATGCGTGACACAAGCAGCCACTGGCTGTTTGTACTAGAGCTGCAGCGCATCCCATTTATTTTAATTGCTTCTTCATTTTGGAAGAAAGCTGGGGAAAGAGCTACTTCTGCCAGCTCCGTGTGCACCTGTACTGCTGGAGCACACTGACCTCAGAGACCGCAGGAAAATCCCCCGGCTGGTGCCAGCACTGCAAGTGCACAGGATGCGGCAGCGTGGGAGCACCCAGTTCTTCCTGGCTGCACAGGCGTCTCCATGACATGTGGCATTTCCACAACGAGAAAATTAGAGAATAGATGGGGCATTCAAACACGGTGCTCGCAGAAGAGGCTGCCCTGGTAGTTATTTAAGCTAAAAATCTGCTGTCAACTTTTTTTTTTTTCTTTCTTTCTTTTTTTCTTTTTTTTTTTTTTTTTTTCCGCCAGGACCAGCAAGGTGCGTTTCTGTGGGCTGATTTGTTTGCTTTTAACCAGGCACGCTGCGAATTGTGGAAGACTTACGTTTACCTTTTCTTCCTTAAGCTCTTTAATTATCATCACTGACCTGTTGGGCATACCTACAGTATCAATGTCCCTTTTACATCGTTGCCTTCCCTTTCTCTGCATGTTTCTGCTATTTAACACTTGCTACCTTTGCCATTAGAGTCCTAGAGTGACCCCCATGGGTATCTTTGAAAGAAAGACCCTCTGCATTCCTGCACTGCCTCCTTACCCAAGTAATAGCAAAGGGACCTTTCAGACACATGGACCACACTGAAGCATTAATTAGGCTGATGAAATCCATAGAAATGTATGGATTCAGCATAATCGAGTTTCTTCTGCTGACTATAGTTAAGGAATACGTGAGCAGCTGGGAGAATAGAAAGTACTGTTAGGGTGAAGTCATGCATGTAATTGAGTATATTTAACATAACCATTTTAATGATCGGTGATTAAAAGTGCATCTACTTAAATTGTATACCGCTGCAATTTGTCCATATCAACTTTAGAGCAGACACAAAGAAAAGGTCGTCATATAAATTTATAAACAAGATCCCTTCCTGGCTGCACATGACTCGAGCCGGAATGATAACTCTGCAGCGGCGAAGGGGGAAAAGGCCTTCCGCGAGAAAGCAGCTACGCCGGTGCGATATTAATTAATCACTGCTTTGGCCCCTCTCTCTCCCATGCAGTCACAGTATTACAAGTGCATAATAAGTGAGTTTTCTTTTCATCCGTAATTGTTTATAACAATTAGATCTCTCGGGGAAAAAAAAAATCCCTGGGTTTCTTTCGCGTATTAGAGGGATAGCTTTTCCCTCGCTTGACGATATTACGTGTGTGTGTGTGTGTACGTACATTCAAATCAAAATTTTCTCCGTAAGAGCGTTGCCGGACACCCAGCAAAGAAAGGATAAAGGTTTTAAACTTCTCCCCTCGCTCAACTTCTCCAGGCAGCGAGCAGAGAGGGCTTGGAGCCTGGAAACGCAGACGGGATTTGGGGGAGACGGAGCCGATGGGCAGGAGAGCCCCGCAGGCCGGGAGATCAGCGGGGATCCGCTCGTGGGGACAGGGTCCCACAGAGCCCACGCGTTGGGAAGGCTGAGTGTCTCCCTCCTATTCAATCTGCCCAGGCCGGTTGCGGCGAATAAATAGAGTCATTGTGGAGCCCGTACACAAACCGACCCAACTCCCTCCCCCACCCCTGCTCGCCCTCCCCCCGGCCCTTTATGCCCAACCGCGCACAAATCTGCGAGCGCCCTGCGCTGAGAGGAGCCCCAACTTTCCTTCCCCTTCCTGCACGACGCCTGTGGGAAAGCTTTATCCGCACGTACCGAGCAGGCGCTGACGGCTGGGGGCCGGGGGGGGCCGGCTGAGGGCCCCCAGGAGCCTGCCAAAGGCAGGACCCATCCTTTCCCCCCCCCAAGCCCGGCGGCCGGGCGCTCACCCAGCTAACGGTTCAAAGTAGCCAGATGCATTAAGCAGCGCCAGGACGGGGGCAGGGGAAGGGGGGGGGGGGGGGGGGGGGCTCCCTTCTCTTTCTGTCGAAAAGCTCAAATCGCGGCGGGCCCCTCCGCCAGGACCGCTGCAAGGTGAAACGCATTTGGAGCCTCCCGCGGGCGGCGGCAGCTCCGCGGCCGGGAATTGCAGCGTGCGGGAGAATTCGCGGCCTTGAAAGCATATTTTTCTTCCAGCGATGGTGGCACTTAAACGATAATGTAGGCAGTGCAACCGGGGAGATTTATATCTTTTGGAAAGTAGGACGAGCCAGATGGTAATAGCGTCATTAACAAACAAACTTAGGATCCGCAAGTGAAGCTTGAAATTGGGAAAGAGATCTGGAGAACAAAAGGAGCTGCTGTTGAGGGGGGAAAAAAAAAAGAGTCCCTCTTCTGCCGGCCAAATCTAAGAGCACATTCTGGAGGGGCTGCTCCTGCCCAGCGCTAGATAATAAACGACGGCTTTTTCCTCCCCTGTTGTGACTGAGAAAGGACAGAGAAAACTTTTGCAATAGGCAAATGTGGCATTTATTTATGTGTAACCCTTTGTAGTCTCAAGTGTCCCAAATGGGCCTTTAATTCAAATCCCTAGTTTGATACGGAGGGATTGATGCTCCCGAGTTTATTTTATAGAAACAAAGCGCCGCTTGTGGAAGTCGGAGGGCCAAGAGTTCAGTAATTATTTTTGGGAATTAATAGTAACAAATACATATTAAGGGTTAAACGTTATTTGCAGAGAGAGTAGAAGCATCTGTAGGATTTATTCTGTACTGTCCTCATCCTGCCCCCAAAAATGCTCAGTGTTTGCTGAGAGGCACCAGCACGGGTCCCGGGCAGGGCCGGGGGCTGGGGTCCCTGGGACACCCCCCCCCCCCCCCCCCGGGTTTCGCTTCTGGGGTTTGCTGAGGGAACGCAGCCCGAGGGCTTCCCGGTGCCCGGCTCCCCTGGGGGCTCCAGGCGGATTTCCCCGGGGAGTCCACGGCCACGGGGGACCCGGCAGCTCCGGGAAGGGGGCCGGGGGGGGTGGGGGGGAGGTCGCCTCCGAAATGTTAACCGGCAGGATCCCAAACCGGCAACGCAAATGTTCGGGAGTCTTTAGAAGATCCCCGCGAGTATCTCCCTTCCAGAGTAAAGTTGGTGGTTATTCAATGATTAATGATTTAAAAGATGCCTGTTAACAGCCCCAAGTTGAGAGACACGGACCCAAGCTCTAAAGTGAAATCTAACGTGATTTTTCAAAATGTGCTGGAGATCTTTAAAAGCCCCGAGGACTTACCCTTAAGGCATTATTCAAAGAAAAAAAACTGAGACTGGCGGTTCGTCACAGGCAATTGTAAAGGGTTTCAAAGGACCGATCAAACGAGTTGGAGAGTAATCTACATTAAAGTCCGGATGGCAGTGTTACAACATGCACCTGCAGGGTATTTGCTATCCGTGCCCCTTACAGAGCTACAAATCACCATTAAAGAAAGCTGCTTAAGCTTCCTCCTCGCTTCTAGAAAGACTTACTCGGGCTCCTTCACTTTGATATTTATACATCTTGTTATTGATAAGTGTGGGGCTTTGCGGAGCTCCCTTCCCCCTTCCCCAAGCGCCCCCTTCCCCACGAGTGCCCCCTTTCCCCCCGCTCCGGGCTCCCCTCCACGCGGGAGCCCCTCGGCAGGAGGACACGCGTGGGCGTGGGGTCCCCCCGCGGAAAGCTGCGAGTTGCCGAGCCCGGCCGGGGCTTTTTATTTGCTTCGTTTCGTTCCCCCCCCCCCCCGCCCCCAACACACACACTCCCCCCCCGCCAGCGCTGCTCTCCCGGGCGGCCGCTGTCACCGGGGAGACCGGGGCAGCCCCGGCCGCATCGGCACGCTGGATGTCCCGCCGGATTTTCTCACAGTTTGCGGGAGGCGCAGACATGGAAATGAGCTCATTACGGGGGGGAGTGGCAGCCCTGGAGGCCTCCCCGCCCCCGGCCCGGCTCGGCCCGGCTCGGCTCGGCCCGGTCTGCTGCTACCCTTGGGGCTGCGGGAGAGCCCCCTCCGATCGGTGTTTTTTTTGGGGGGGAGGGAGCGCAGAGTCCCGCAGCGGGTGCCCTTAACCCTCGGCACGCCTCGGGGCCGCTGCTGCCGGCGGGGGCGGCCTGGAGAGCCCCGAGGGCCCCCCCTCATCCTTCCCCCCACCCCCTCCACCCTGCACCCCCGCAGCCCCCGCCCCCGAGCTCCCCCGGGCAGCACCCAGTGTGAGCGGCGCTCCCCCCGCCAGGTGATGTCAGCGGGGAGAAGCGAAGTTTGCAAAGCAAACGAGCCGGGAAGGGTAGAGCCGAGCAAACAAACAAACAAATCGGGGAAAAAAATAATAATAATAAAAAAAAAATCCAGATTTTTCACTCGAAGGTCAGTCGGGATTCGTCGTTCGCTTCCCCCGGCTGCAGAGAGGGTTTGCAATCCCCGTGCCCCCCGGATCTCTGTTTCGGGGGATTTTAGTGCTTGGGGTCTGAGTTGTCGCCACTTTCCTCCGCAAACAAGCAACCAAACCAAAAATCGCGCTGTGGGGGGGAAGCGGTCGCTGCCCCTGCTCCTTGGGGCTGCGGAGCCCCGGCTGCCCGGGCTGGGGGAACCGGGACCCCCCCGGGGCACAGCACCGGGGCCGCACGGCTCCTGCCCCGGGCAGCGGCGGGGACGCGCCGGGAGGGAGCGGGAAGGGTCTGGGGCGGGCTTGCTGCTGCAGAGCAGGGTTTAGCTGCCGTTATCCCGGCCTCTTGTTTGGGTCACAACTGCAAAACTAAAGGAAGGGAGGGGGAAAAATCCCGTGATTGGTATCTCTGCCTCCATCTCTTGACACCCCTGGCTGCGGGAGGGCCGATACGCATCGCCCTCAGCTCTCGCTGGCGGAGCCCCGGGCGCGCATCAAAGCGCGCATTGTTCGGCGCTCGGGGGGAGCCGACAAGACGGGGCAGAGGCTCCGCATCGCTGCCAGCTCCCCTCGGCCAAAGTTTTCCAAGTCGGCTCCCGCCGGCAGAATTGCCCTCGGAGAGCCCGGCGGTGCGGGAGAGGAGAGAGCCCAGGCTCGGGCGCAAGGGAAAATCCCGCGCAGCGCACGAAGTGGAGCAGCGCGCAGAGCAGGGGATGGGTGGGGGAGACACTACCGCGCCGGGATGTGCCCCCCTCCGCTAGAAAACGCGCAACTTCTCCCTCGGACCCCCCCACGGGGATCCCCGTCTCCACTGCGGTGGCCCCCCGGAGCTGTGTCGCTGCTGGTGCCGCGGTGGAGCCGGAAGGTTTGGGTCTGTCGGGCCGGGAAACAAGCAGGACCCCCCTCCAGCAGCGCGGACGGCCGGCGGTGGGACCCCGGGGGGGTCCGTCCCCTCCTGCACCCCGCCGGGCGCACAGGCCCTGGCACCTTTTCCGCCACATAAGGGCGTGCGCGGCTTGCAATCGCCTCCAAAGTGTTGCAAAACAACCCCCCGGCACGTCTGCGGGGCTGCCAGGAGGGTGGCGAGGCCCAGCACGGAGACCTCCCCCCCCCCCCCCCAGGCCCTCCCCTCCGCCGACCCGACCCCCCCGGCCCGCCGCTGACCGGGGGGGGCACGGGGCGAGCAGCGAGCGCGCCTTGGGCCAGGCACTAATTTGGTGTGTGCGCTTAAGCCTGCCATCTGAAGGGCTGGATAGCAACGAGGGGAAAGGGGTGTATTTGCTGCTGGAAGATTTAGGTTGTTGCTAGGATGTGAGAACAAAAAATCTTCAATAAGTCGGGGAGGGGGGAGGACGGGGCAGTGGGGGAGGAAGGGGGGTTACAAGGTTTGTCACAGGGAAAAGTGCAGACATCTGCTGGAACTTCCATATCTAAGCTGTTCATTTACAGGAGCCAACTTCTGAAATCTCCACAATTAGATCTGCATTGTTCTTTCTCAACAACACTGCCTAGAAAGAAAAGGTCTTCTCTGTCGGGGCCAATCCAACGAAGCGTTTGACGTTATTAAATAATAAAGCGATTGTGATTTACATTGTTGTTCAGAAAAAGGGCCAATTATCCACTGTTATGTTGCCATAAAGATCATATTAACTCGAATTAGTAATCAAACAATATGCTAGCGTTAAAAGTATAGAGAGGACAGCGCGACTGGTCTTGTTGCATCCTCACTTTTACTTGTAAAACCAGAAGCACAAATGCACTTGAAAGAGGCGCATAAACTTCGTTCTTAACGGGAAAAGAGTGAGAGAGGTAACAGCATGTGCGGTTAATGGTCCCCCGGGCTGATTGTTTTCAATTAATTCAAAGCCACCCAAACCTCACATCGATTTGCTGTTTACAAATTAATTCTTCTTAAGAATATCACAGAAATTTTCCGCGACACTCGGCGAATCGGGGAGAATTTTTTACTCGGTGTGAGGTGGGGGTTAGGGTGGGCTTTCGGGGGGCTTTTTGTTTTGGGTTGGTTTCGTTTGGTTTCGGGGCAATGCTTTTAAAAGCGCTGGAGTTGGATCCGGAGACGAACCTCGCTCAGCGCCACCAAAACGCAGACCCGGGCGCATCCTTGCGCGCTCCGGCAGATTTGCCTCGCCATAATCAAACAATTATTTTTTTATTAAAGCAGTTATTAGGTTTATAACTCATTTGCCACGTAAATTTGTGCAACCAACCAAGGCGATCTAAATAGGTTTGAGTTGCCCCTTGGGTGCGGGATGTAAGCGGTGAGCAGGAGGATTAATTATGGGTGTGCGCAGCAATAGGACACAAAGGCTACCAAGTGGCACGGGGGGAAGAAAGTGGGGGACTGCGGGCGGGCAGCGAGGGGCTGGGAGCCGCAGCCTCTTGCCCGCAAAGCCCCAGCTTTTAACATCAGTTCTCCGCCGGGCTGTGCCCCCAGGACCCCGCAAAGCCCCAGCTTTTAGCATCAGCCCGCTGCCGGGGGCAGGGGGACGCTGGGAGAGCTCCAACTTGTTGGTAGCAAATAAGGAGCTGACAGGTGATGCTCGGCGGGCAACCAGCAGCACACCCGCCTGAAACATCCCGAAAACTAAGTGTGAAAGTGTGAAGGATTTTATTCCCCCCCCCCCGGTACGGACTTATCAATATTATCTCTTCTCTTATATGTAGACAAGATCGGCTCTTTTGTGCTCGGGATGACAAGATCTGACCCCTGAAAACGTGCTCCAGACGCCCAGCGGAATGTGCCTGCTTTTTCTAATGTCATTTGCTGCAAACACGGTTTGTTATCAGCTGGGGAGGGGGGGTTACTCGCAGCTCAGGTAATAACCGGTTAGCTGTCAGCTTCTCCCGTTTAGCGGTATTCAGGCAAAGAATGGCTTTGCCAAACTGTTCCAGAAGCTGACGCTATTTGTTACCACGATTAGGGGGGAAAAAAAAGAACTTTCACAGTAACATGGGTTTTTATAAGCAAACACAGAGCAATCTTCCCCAGCGCAATGCATCAGCAAGTATATCCGAAAGAGCTTAATCTACTTCTTGCAGGATAGGGGCGAGAGGAATCAGCAAGCAAGCGCGGGGGCTGCCCCGGGATGCCGTGCACATCCCGCCTCGTTGCCTTCCCCGCCGCGGGGAGAGGCGGACAGGGGCAGAATCCTGCAGCCCCTCGGTGCGGAGTGAGCCCCCGCTCTGGAAATAATTTCGAGTAAAACTTGAGTAAAAAAAAGTGAACGGCTAGCTTCCCCTGTGCAGATAGCCCCCAAAAAAAAAAAAAAAAAAAAAAAAAGTGACGGAAATAAGCCAAGAAAAACCAATCTGCGCCGAATTAATAGGACCACAAAGTTTTTATCCGTGTTTAAGGATAATATATTAAGCCAAAAAGGAGACAGGTTATCTCTAAACAGGATTAATATGCGTTCTCGTATAGGATTAGACCATCTCATCCATTTAAAAACAGTGTCTCTCCTCCTCCACACACCATTTTTAATGTATATTAAAAAAAAAAAAAAAAAAAAAAAAAAAAACAAAAAAAAAAAAACTTTCCTGTTATGAGCACTTGGAAAACGCATTTTATTAATCGTGAGGCTTTTTTTTTTTTTTTTTTTTTTTTTTTTTTTTTTTCCCAATCAAATGCAAGTGATGGCCCTGAATGAGCCGCCTTGGAAGGAAACGGGCCATTTTTTAAAACCTGTGATCAAAACAGACCTGTCTTCAGAGAGCGCACAGCAGATTTAAATGTTGGTCAAAAGGAGTCACAACTGTTCATTAAAAGCAAACCCTAACTAGTGCTAATGTATAGCCATTTTGTGAGCTCAGGACTGTGGAAAGAGGCGAAAAAAGTCTGAGAGTGTGAGCTGATGCCGTGCTGGCTGGCAGTGTGTGGTCTATTGTAGGGAATGTGCTTTTTCCACTGAACAGAGAGCCCCCCTCTTTTATTCCCCAGCTCTACTGCACCTGCACTGGATCAGGGAGCTACTGCCATTCACCACATCAACAGAGAAGACATCTCTGACAGCACTCAATTCATTACATTTCTTCCTGCTTTTCAAACCAACACAAAAAAAAAAAAAAAAAAAAAAAGTATTGCCAATCAGTGCCGGGGGGGCAGGGAAAGAAATCTTACAATACTTGATATTCGCAACTCATTTCGGATTTCATTAGTCAGAAAACTCTCTCCCCAGCCGGTTACAACTTGAGTTTGCTCTCTCCCCTTCTCTCCGGCCGGCGGGGCCGGCCCAGGCTCCGGCTCCCTCCCGCACCGGGGGGCTTCTCCCGGCCCCCCCGCGGCCGCAGGGAGCAGAGCGAGAGCCCGGCCCCGCGTTCCCCCAGGGGCGAGAGCTACAAGTTTATTCATAATTCATGTTAGCGGCGCGGCCAGCCCACGGGAGCCGGCAAGAAAGCAGTGGCCGAGGGGAGTGAAGCTGCCCCTGTCCCGCGGCCACCCCCGGTAGGCGGCCCGGGGACCTCGGGGGGGGGGGGGGGGCCACCCCCGGGGGGGCAACGAAGCCCCTCCGAGGGGTTGGCCTGGGGGCTTCAAGCCCCGTTTTTCAGAAGCATTTGCAAGCGAAAGAACCCGAGAGCGGGGTTTTAGATTCAGGTATTTGATCTCGCCGGATCCAGACATCTAATTAGAGTGGCCTCAGCGATTGAAACGGTGTTAATGCCCATTGTTCCCCGCTCGCAGCCCCTGGCCCTCCACCACTGGGTTACCTCCTGCTCAACGTCAAGAACAGAAATCTTTGTATTTTAAACCGAACTATATATATATATATATTTCCCCTCTTTCTGGCCCACTTTCCTCTCTTGCGAGCGAAGGCAAACACTCGTGGGTTATTCTTTTCTCCAACACCGGCTCACACCCCTTCGGTGGGGTCTGAGCAGAAATAAATCCCGAGGAGCTCTTCCCTACCTGAAAAGTCGGAGGGAATCCGAGTGCCTGCTTTCGGGTGTAATGTGTGTATCGATAAGGAAGACACTGCCGGCTCAGCCACGGGACCCAATTAATCTGGGGCTTTCTTTACCTCAACCCCAGCTCAGATGTTGTGCTTCAGAAATATTGATTTTGTGTGACGGGGAAGTTGCAACTACCAAGTGTGCCTAGCGTGGGGAGGCCACGGAGCGAGAACACGCAGCAGCGCGAACTCCACTTACGGGAGAGCCAGATTGCTTTTTTAAGCTAAAACTAATAATTTCATAACTGATTCACATTCAATCTGGCGCCGGTGACGTCACGGGGCATTAGCATACGAGGAGGGATGAAGCCAGTGTGGCTGGAGTTGATAAGGTGCCTCCTGAGGAATTCGCTGCTTGTTTTAATACATTAATTATTTCTCCGTCTCGCCCAAGTTTTGCAATTTGGAGGAGCTTAAAGGAACCATCGTGGCACGGCGTGCCAGGGGACAGGCTGGAGGGCTTCTTCTGACACACACCCACCACTGGCTGGGGCGCCTCCAGGCCCAGAGCAACGCATCCCTGCTCGGCCTCGGGAGGCTGGGAGCAGCAGGGAGGCCAGGGCTGCAGGGAGGCCAGGCTGAGGGAAGGCCAGGCTGTGAGGAGGCCAGGCTGAGGGATCCAGCTGGCAGCCCTGGGGAGGGCTGGGGGTCCCCACACCCGAGGCAGCCCCTGCAGAGACCCTACAGGCCATGCAGAGGCCTGCTTCTCTCCAACGCCCAGTGGGATCCCCCCGCCTTCCCCCATTAATCATGACTTTCTGTAAAAAGAGCGCGGGTGACGTCAGCAGCCCTAACTGCTGAGGGGTGACAGGGTCACCGAGGTCACCAGGCCTCCCCTCCCGCTCTCACAGAGCACTCGTTGCGGGTCTGGTGCTCTGTGGCTGCCCCGTGCCCCCCGCTTGGCTCAGGAGGGACGCATTCTGGGGAGCTGAGGGGACAGGGCCCCAGCTGGAAGGGCTGAGTGTTTGCCTGGTGCTTGTTGGGGTCCCGCAGCCCCTGGACAACCCGCTGCATCGCTGCTTTGGCCCCACCGAGCTCTGTCCAACCACTGGGGAGGCAGCTCCCCCCCCCCCATCCCGCTGGGTACCTCTCAGCCTCCCTATAGCCCAGGGCTTTGGCCTTCCTGTTCTCTGGAAGAGAAAACAGCCTTGAAATAAGTGCTCGGTTACTTGAGGCTGGAAGTAACCAAGGGCAGGAGAGGCTTGATTTTCTGTGGAAAAGGGGATGCAAACAGAACAAATGGAGATACTAAAAGGAAAAAATATATATAAAGAAGAGATGAAATGAAAACACACAGTAAAAGCTCTGCTCCACATGGTCCTGCAAGTTGTGGGGACAAACTCTGGGACAAATTTCTCCAGCCCAGCCCAGTGTCCCCACAGCAGGAGCCCCTAGCGCAGGCTGCGTCCCGGCCCTGCTGCCGGCAGGGCTCAGCCCCGCACGCTCGTCCTCCTGGGAAGCCGAGCTCCAGGCACGGGGCTCCCCGTGCAATACATGGCTGAGCCCATCTCCTGCAAACATTGCAAATGGGAAGGCAGAATTACGGCTCGCCGCGGCGCGCCCCCTCCCTCCGCACGCACAGGCGCACACGCACGTGCACATGCACATGTATCCACACACACATGTGTGCGCACACGCATGCATGTGCACAGACAGCACACATGCACACACATACATGTGTACATGAACACAGACACAAGAACACAAAAACATGCATGCATGCAGACAGGCAGACACTCACACATGCATACACACAAACATGCATACTCATACACACTTGTACACACTTGCACACACTAACACTCTCACAAGCAGACTTGCACATTCAAAAACTCACAGACACTCATACACACACTTGTACAAGCACACACACTTGCACATGCACACACATTCTTACATACAGACCCTTGCACACTCAGCCTCCCACTCGCACCCCCCCTCACCCCACTCTCACCCCATTACCCCCCTGTCCCGGCCGCTGCCCCCCGTCCCCAGGGACTCCCGGGGCTCCTCCGGTCCCGCCGTGCCCCTGCCGCCGGCCGCAGGCCCAGGCCGCTCCTCTCGTCTCCGTTCCGCGCCGCTCCACGCTTGCACTGCCAGATTTGCAACTCCGAGATTTTCCATTTCTGGCTTTTTTTTTTTTTTTTTTTTTTTTTTTTCTCCCCAAGTTTTTAAGCGAAAAAGCCCCCACACTCACTTCAGCGCTAGACATCCTTGCCAAGTGAACTCGATTCCTCAAAAGCAAAATAGTAGCAAACTTCTTGCAATTCCCCGTGCCATCGTCAGAAAACTGGTTTTAATTACCAAAAGTGAAATAGCGGTGGTGCTAACTAGCAGGCGATCAAACCGCAATCAAACTTCAATCTCTGAGCAGTTAGCTATAAACTGTCAGCAATTGAAAAGTAAACCTGGTGCACACAAAGGCTCTGTTTAATTTTCTTGTTGTAATGGCTCTAAATGAGGACCCCATCACTATGCAGTTAAGCGGTGTTGCTTGTCCCCCTGAGGCGCTGATCAGTTCTTTTTAATGTGAGAAAACTGGCAGCTCGAAGCCCGTCAATGGAGCTCCCACAACAAAAGTCCTGAAAAGCTGAATGAATTGGGTTTGTAATTACTGCTTCCCTCTCCCCCCTTGCAGCTTATCTCTTATTCATTCAACATATATTATTGTCACCTAATCGCACACTCCCAACATTTTTTTTTTTTTTTAGTATCTACTACTGCGGACATGTTTGTTGTAGAAATTAAACAAAATAACCCTCCCTTCCCTCGTCTTCCCCCCCCCCCCCCAAACAACAAAAAATGTGGGAACGGCAGTGCCAGGCGCGGCTGGCTGCCGGCAAACACGCCCGGCAGCGGCTCCCCCGCCGGCCGAGAGCTTCCTCGGAAATCCCGCGGGCACCAGAGCCCGCTGGAGCTTTTAATATTTGAGTTAGATCGGCCTTTAAATAAGTGAAGTGTATCTAATCGCACCTATCAGTAATGGGCCTCTTGCCTTCAGTGGGACCTCCATTATATACTACTTAAAGCGCCCGGCTATCTACCTGCTACGCCGAGCCTGATAGACGGGGCTGCCGCACGTCGGAGGCGAGAAGGGATTAATCCTGAGCAACGACCCGCTGCTGAGGGGGTCCCCGCAAGCCTCGAGGGCTCCCACGGCCCCGGAGGCTGTCTCCGAGCAGAAAAACGAGGTTTTCGGCCGAGAACCGGCCGAGGGCAGGCGGCAGCCCCCGCTCCGTCGCTGCCGGCCGGCGGCTGGCGCTGAGCTCGGCGGGTCCCCACCGGCAGAAGCTGTGGGTTGCGGGAATCAGTCCGGCTATTACAACCAAATCTACTAACCGTCTAAATAATTAATTGAACCATTGCTCTTTGACCCTTGGAAAGTCCAGTAGGGACCCGTTTGTAGTAATAATACCCCCGAATGAGCCCTTGTCAAATATTCATTTAGTGGTTAATGTGAGCGGTTTCCCCCTGGGACAGGCTGTAATACCAGCTTCCCGGCTTTGGCAAGAAACCCTGCTAATCTACCTCTCCAGTTCCGCAAAATATTTTAACACCCCGGTCCTTAAAAAGCCGTAAAAAAATCGCAGGGGAAGCTATAATCTTATCCTCGGGTTCATTTCTGCTCTGCACAAGGTTAGCGAAATATGAACGCTGACGCTCGTGAACCGAGCATCACCCGGCCATGGAGCACACGCAACTCACGAGGGGGAACCCACAAGGGCTTCAATAACCAGCACAAAAACCCATCCACGAGCTCTGCGGCCAACTCAGCTTCAAGAAACGACGGCCCGGGATGACGGCTTAGGTGTAAATGGGGTTACTTAATAGGTTGAATTTAAAAATCAGCCGTGGACAATGGCGTTCTTCCAAGTAACACTTCAAAAAATCAAATCGTTCAGCTGGACTTGTAAAATGCTTGGGTTATCCTCTCTGAGCGCGTAAATGGATGGATGGATGGATGGATGGAAGGAATCTGTCCAAGGGAGATCAGGTTTCAACAACATATATTTTACATCACACTCCGAAATCTAAGCTTAAACAAATTGCCCATATAAAAAGTTGCTGAATTCACTGAGCCTGAATATGTGGCTTAGTGCCTTTTGTTTAATTGTATTACCTCGCCTCCTCTATGCGAATTGTAAAAGGACCAACATTTCCAACTACCCCCCTCGAATATTTTAGTTAGCACTTCAAAAAAGGGCCAGGTTTTATTGCTGTTAATTGGCTAAGATTCCCCTTAAAAAATGGAATCGCGATATCGATTGGGCTTTTATTCCCACTTCTCTTTTCTCAGCGAGGCGAGCGGGAGCGGGGATGTGTGCTCGTTACCACGTGAATAATCCCTAGATGCATTACAAACGCCGCACAGCTCTGAAAAATATATATATATTTTACTCGTTGCATTAATGTCAAAGAAATAGAAAAGGTTGGGAATCTGTAATAAAAGCTCTACTGCCCAAGTCCCGCGACGGCGCAGAAATAAAAGGGACAAAGGGAGCTGAACTACACAAACAGCCAGTGAGCACGACTCCACATCTCCTGCTCTGGCAATATGAGTTTTCATCTGGACACCAGGCTTCAAGCAGGAAGGCCAGAACTGAGACTAGGAAATAGCACTAGCGAAAAAAAAAAAAAAAAAAAAAAAAAAGAAGGTAACACTATTCGTGATTTTTTCTCCCTCTTTCCTCCTCCCTGAGCTAAAGCACAATCCAGTGACCGACAAGAAATCCGAGCAAGAAAAACCGAGGGACACTCGCCCCCACTGCAGTGCCCGGTTTGTGCCTGAGCACACCACCACATCCCTTTCACTCCACGCACCACACGCGATTAGCAGCAGGCGCCACCAGTTTGCAATCACAGGGCCCCCACTCCCAGCTGATGGTGGTTTTTGGTATTATCGCACCTCCTCACCTCTCCCAAAGGAACCCCCCAGCCGCGTTAGCAGCCCCAGATAAATGCTGGGGCTTACAGGAGGGGCTGAGAGGTTGCCACCGAGGCTGCCCCAGCGTGCTGCCCACCGTCCCAGTGCCCGGCCGGGGCCGCAGCGCGGAGCGGCCCCTCGGCGATTGCGGTCGCAACTGTACAAAGTGAAACTCTACCTGGCACGGCTGCCGGAGCTCTCCTCCTATCTGGCGGGCGCCACCGCTGCTCTTTGGGGCTTGTGGCCGGCTGCAGAGATTGTCCGAATTGGGGCTACACCGCGCTGGCAATTTAAGAAATAGGATTCAAGAAAGGGCTGTGATACAACGTGAAAGTCTCCGGCATTTGATTTATTATTATTATTATTTAAGTTTTGTTCTGTTTGTTTGCTCCGTTTTTGTCGGTTCTTACCTTTGCTCGGCCGAGCCCCCCCGCCCCCACCTCTCACCTCCTCCTGCGCTGCCCCGGAGCGAGGAGAGGAAAAGTTGAGCAAGTCCCGAACAAAGGCAGCGCTCGGCCCCCGGCAGCCCGGCCTCGGGGGGCCACGACGGGCGGCTCCACACGGGGGGGGACTCGGAGGGGGGACACACACAGGGGTGGGACGGGACAGAAACGCTCCGGCTGGCCGAGCCCCGCGGGCCGGGCCGCAGCGTCCCGCAGCCGCCGACTCGGGCACGGCCCAGAGGCGGGCAACAAGTGGCCACCGGCACCAGCACCGGCATCGCCACCGGCATCGCCACCGGCCCCGGGGGGCAACGGAAGCCGAGCGGCCCCGGCCCCCCGAGCTTGGGCCGGGGACCTGCCGCGTCCCGCCTGCTGCACCTTCCCTTTCCCTTCGCTACCCACAGAAATATTCACGCTCCTAGATTTCCACTGCTCCTTCTTTCCAATGCTCGGTTGGCTCCCGGGAGAGCTTCTCTCGCATATATTATGAAAAACAAAAACAAAAACAAAACCAGCTTGCGTTGCAAAAATAAATCCAAGACTCAAGCGGAACTTCAGTGTCCATATGTCAAAAATTTATTTATCTCAAACTGTGCATAATGGAGTAAAAACTTAACTTGAATATGTACCTGTTATAAGGATGGTATTAGTTCAAATATATACATGGACTGTCGGCAGACTGATTTCAAATAATACAGAGCCGAATCTTTAAAATACAACTACGGAAAATGAGGAAAAAAAAAAAAAA
>CM021773.1:18019361-18256861 GCA_011076525.1 Nettapus auritus
CCCTGCCGGCCCCGCCCGGCCCCGAGAGATGCCCGGGGAGGGCGGAGGTAGGAGGGGGGTTGGGAAGGGCCCGAGTTATTGCACCCCTTCCAAAGCGTCCTGCCGAACAACCCCCGTGCCATCTTTGCGTGCGGGGATTATGCAAATAAATCCTATCGGGTTTAATGCGTTTAATTCGGAGATGGGGATAGGGCCGGTAGATAAGTGATGGGTTAAAGCGGCGAAAAAAAATAGGCGCAAATTACGAGATGAGGGATGTGAAAGGGCTTCTGATTGTCCGGCCGCTCCTGAGGGCACGGCGACTATTTACTTTCTTATTGTTTATGCTCGGGTCGGCAGTTGATAACACCATGACAAATAATAATAATAAAATCTTAGGGATAATTACATTGAAGAAAAAAAAAGAAAAAAAACAGGGGGTGGGGTGGGTGGCTTTGGTGTTTGTTCAGCGTAATGAAGTGATCCCGAGGCTCGGTGCCGCACGGCACAGCGCGGCTCCAGCTCCGGCTGCTGCCGCGGGGGGTGCGCGGCGCGGGGACCCGCAGGGGCAGGGCGGCGGGGGCTGCCGGGGGCCTTACGGGGCCTGGCCCCGTCCTAATTGCATTTATCCTCCGCATAAAGGCCGGGAAATGCCTCCCAGTTGTGTTATCGGGGAGTATTTAGGGCTTTATTTTAATTAACCGTTTTAATTATCTATGCAATAAACTATCTATCCGGCGTGGGTACGTACTAACGCGCCGTAGGAAAGAAGGTGAGGGCGATGCAGCTCCTTCAGGGCATTTTCTGCCTTTCCCCTGGGGTGTGTGGGGTCGGGGATACGGACACACGGCCGGGGAAGCGCGGACAGCCCGGGCTGCTGGCTGGAAAATAAGAAAGATGAAATGGTCCCCCGGTTTTCTGTATTAATGACAATAACAACAGCGCTCTGCGGAAGAATATATCCGCGTTGAAAGGGAGGCCTGCGGAGGGATGGTTTAATCTGAGTGGATTTAAAAAATCGTTGCCTTTGGTATAATTTATGGAAATGAAAAGTGCTTACATTAAACAAACAGTCTGCAAACGTTCTCAGTGATGGGCTTTACGGCACATGCACTCTTATTTCCAGGTTATGAGTTTCTTTAAAGAAAATGAATGTTAACGACTTGGATTTCATGTATTTATTGTTCTAATAACCGCCGATTTCTCTAAAAGCCATGAGGATACAACCTATCGTGTTAACTGTATCGGAAAGAATATACACATTTTCATATTATTTTTTCTGAACCTGCTAGTAACCAATCTAAAGCAAACTATTAAGCAGTCTTGTGGAGATGGAAGATTGCAGCTCCATTTTTTGTCCTTAGCTGCAAATAGAGGTTTAACTTGCAGTAATTAGGTGAGAACTAGCCAAGCATCTTACTATTATGATGCTTGTTAAAAACGCTTCTTTTCTGCATCTGCATTTGAGTGTGTTCCCCTCCACTCTTAATCTTCTTATGGAAATGAAGGCGAACGGCAGGGAACCTGCAGAGACTTAGAGAATGTCCTTGTTAACTGGAATTTCTCAGCATTGCTAATTAGCAGAGTTTGACGACCACCAGTATTGGGGAAAGCTCTGTTTAGCCACTCACAAACCCTTCCGAGGAAGAGCAGACTAATTTTATTTTGTAATTAAAATCTGAAAAGGGCCCTATTTGACAGTTAGGGCTATGAGAGTTTTATCTCCCTGTGAAATAATTACTGCCTTGATAACTCAATTTTCTGCAAAATGTCAACTGTGAGCTCCAAAAGTTTTAATTTCATTACGTTTAAAAAAATTCCGAAGACGAAAACGCGCAGAGAAATTTCCTCTCCCCCCCTCGCCCTGCAGCACTCAGGAGCCGAAGTTCGCCCAGGCCGTTCCGGCACAGGAAGCCAAAGCCAAATTTCCCATCCCTGGGGAATTTCACGAATCGCACCGTGGGTTTGTGCTACTCTCCCGCGGCAAACGTGGGGAGAAACCCTCTCCAATGCCAATAATAATGATAATAAAAATTAAAATCGAATGGGTGAGGAGCCCCTTTGCCAGCCCCCTGCCCTCTAAGCAGTGGCAGGAGCGCCTCAGTTGCTCAGCCAGAGCAAGCTGGCACAGCGACGGGCGCAGACCCAGCAACAACCTTGGGCACTGGCGCAAAAAAAAAAAAAAAAAAAAAAAAGGCAACACCAAAAAACACAAAGCACAAGCTCAAATAAACTTGACGAGTTCCAAGTTGGCGGGGCCGAGGGGCAGGGCCGGCCCCACACCCCAGCGGGGCTCCTGCGCCCCCCGCCCGGCGGCCCGGGGCCACCCCTCTCGGCGAGGCCTGAGGGGCAGGGGCGGCTGCTCGGGGAGTCCTGGGGACCCGAGGCGCTGGGCAAGCGTAATCCACTCTGCCTGCCTTCGGGATATATATATTTTATTATTATTTAAAACGGTTTAATCTGCTTTTTGTCCCTGCCTGTCCAGCAAGTAGCCCGATTGTCGCTCTCAGAAGTGGCATTACACGTCCAAGCGGTCGAGGGGGGCGAGGCACCGCGGCCGCATCCAGCCCAAGTTTCGCCCAATAATTTCCCTCAAGGGCTCTGAGGACCCTTGAAAGCCGGGGAATGCGGAGGGAGCTCCGCGACCCCTTTCATCCTCCTTCTCCCTAAGGCAGCCGCGGGGCGAGCGCACGTGCGGCAGCGCGGCAGCGCACGGCCCCGCCGCGCCCGGGGATGCCCGGGGATGCTCGGGGGACCGGCGGGGACCGGCGGGGACCGAAAGGTGCCTGAGGGGACCGGCGAGGAGCGGTGTGCCCTCCGAGCGGCCCCTCTGCCACCTTCCCCGCCCAGCGACCGCCGCCTGCACGGGCGTTCTGCTGCCGGTTTGTCAGGGAGTTAAAAAAAATAAAATAAAAAAGAAATAAAAAAGAAATTAAAAAAAAAAAAAAAAGAAGATAAAAAGAAAGCGTAGCGAGGTTAAAAAAAAGAAAAACAACAACCGGCTCCACCTTTCTTCAGTGCTATGAGAAGCGAAATTAATAATAATAATCATAATAATAAGCCTCGGATGCTGGGACGAGTTTCTCGTCCACAACAAACAGCAGAACAGCCGGCTGACACGCACACACAGCACCTCTCAAAGTCGCTTTCAAAAGGCTTCTCAATAAACGGAGAAGCCGTTTGTCCAGACACGCTTCCAGGACTCTTCGTAAATAGCCAACAGCCTCCTCAGACTCGCTGCGATTTTTCCCCGTTTCTGCAACACCACTCCCCGGACCTCCTTCCCAGAGGAGAGCAGAATGGAAGCCGTTATTTTTTCTTACGTGACCTTAAAAATAAAACCGAAAATCAAGCACCAGTGGCGAGGATAAACTCGGGAATTACTGCGCAACATAACAGGGTGAAATTACAGCTGGAAGTAGGCCCTTTGCCGGGGAGGCAGCCCCCTCGAGCAGGATCCTTTTTGGCAGTCTATTTAAAGTTATCTTTCCTTCCTAGTTTCATAAGAACAAATGAGTTTTCTTTTCCCATTGTAGTTGAATGAACTCATGTATATTAAACACAAAACCCCTCCTGAAGAACGCTAACTGCTTTGCTTAAACCCACAAAGGCACGAAAATCCAGAATTGAAGGTTTCCAATTCCTGACTAAGTCCCCTTAACTCTCTCAGGCTCGCAGGAGAGAGAGCTTGGGACATTTTCTGAAAGTTGCAATGCCCGGAAGGTGCTATCTGAAACAGAAACGTGTCGTCTTTTGCTAAAGCTGAGGCTCCTATTTTCTTTCCCTCGTTCCCCCTCACCACCTTTGTATTGACTTAAGAAAAAAAAAAAATGGTGTTAAAATGGGTCTGTTCATGGGATCACACGTGTCGCCCAAATCAAATGAAGTCCTCTTTGGCCCCGGAGCAGTTTTGATGGAATTATTCCGGCTCCTCCATTGAATTCACAACGTTTCCCAAAGAAGCTCTCGCACTTTCAATGGGAACGCCTGAGGCAGAGCCTGGGGTGCTTCAAGGTTGCTCCTCTCCCCAGCGAACCTCAAACCCTGGAATCTCGAGGCATGGTTTGAAAAGTACATTAAAAAAAAATACAGAAAAAAAAAAAAGAAGAAGAAGAAAAAAAGCAATCCCATTCCAGCGATCCTCAGATCACTGACACGATCGCCCATAATGGAGCCAAGACGGTGACTTTTATCTCGCTGCTCCTCATAGTCCTTAATTTGGAGCTCATTGACAGGACAGACGGTAATGACACTTTCAGAACTGTTATGGTCTGGAGTGACAATCTCTCCATCTCGCCCATGGTTTATTGACACCATGGGCTCATTGTGTCAACTTAGGCTTGTGATTTCAGAATTCTCCAGTGACGGGCTCGTTGTGGGGGTTTTAATTCAAATTATAGACTAGCTGTCTATACTCTGAATTCATATTTAGACGGCGCTTAATCGGAGCAGAGAGACGGCGCTATAAATAATACCACCACCACTTCCCATGTGTCTCTCCACGGCCCCCCACCCAAGGATGACCTGAGGGAGCCCGGGAGGGAGCCGGGAGTGCCTCAAGGGATGCTCCCAGCATCCTGCATCCTGCGCCCGGCCATAGGCCGAGGACGCGTGTGTGCCCCGCGGGGACAGGGCAGGTTTTTGGGGGCGCACGAAGACCTGTCCCCGTCGGGGCTGGGGCGGGGGGGGTCGCAGCCCTCTCTGCCTGGACATCCCGGGGGAGCGGGGCTTCTGCCCCCGCTGCCGCCCGGGGAAAGCGGGGCGAAGGAGGGCGCCGGGGGTGCCCGTCCCTTGGCGCCCCGTGCCCAGGCAGCGCTGCGGTAGGCGGGTGCCCGCAGCATCCAGGTGCCACGGAGGGGCAGGGGGGGAAGGAGGGGAAAAGTGGGAAAAGCCGCTCCGAAAAGTGGTATTTGAGGTCGCTTTTCGGGTTTGTTTCTTCGAGTCTCCCCTTCCGCTGCTCTGGAGAGACAGAGCTGTGGGAAACAGCGGCTTCCAAAAATCTCTCCTTCCAAAAAGAGCGAAGTTAACTACAGAAGCACCTTTCCTCCGGGTGGAGAGGAGCGAGAAGGAGCCAAGGACTGTCCCCCCTCCTCCCCCTCCGCTGCCAGGTGTGTGCCCCGCCGGGCCGCGGCCCCCGCTTTCCTCCCGTGGGTGCCGTCGGGCTGCGAAGTCAGCCCCGAAAAAAAGCGCATTTTGGTTAAAGCCGTCACTCGGGAGCCTCGACTTTCTTGTGCCAGCTTGTACCCTTGGGAAGGGGGGTTTACGACCCCTTTATAGCCCCCCTCACAACTGTTGTTCCTAAGGGGAGCACCGAGAGCACTGCTCCTGGATCGGGGTTAATCATTCACGCTTCGGCAGGAGTCACTGCGGTTTTGTGCGGTGCCTTCTGACGTGAACACGGGTGTACCAACCGCTCTGTGTTTTTTCCGTTTCCTGTAGTAATTGACATATAATATCTCTGTTTATAGCTGGCTTGACAGATCTATACAGATGTATATTTTTGCTTAATTTCGGAGTTATATATACCAACGCACGCCAACTAAAGAAACAGTAAAGGAAATCTGGGAATTCCGTTGTGCAGGAAATCTGCTCAGGGCTTTTGCTATTATTTATAGAAAATGCTATGGCTTTAGTTTGGGCGCTCTTACTACAGAATTGCCTTATTCAGAGTCTCAAGCGGAGATCAAATCTAGAGAATGGGGAAAGTCTACTCAGCGCGACAAACAATCCCTAAAAACCGCGCTTCGTGTAATTTCTAAAGTGAAAAGTTTATTGTGAGACCCACAGCCGTGGGATTCATTTAATAGAAAAATTGCGGCGCTCTGACTTGCGTCCAGGCTGTCAACAGGAGAGACAAAATAACCCCAATTTAGCAGGACTAATTTGGTTTCCATTAGCGTTTCTCCTCGCACGCACGGAGTGGGCTCGGCGTTACTGCAAGGCGCGGACACAGCCAAGTGCCCCCCTCGGGGCTGTGCAGGTGCCTCGGAAATAATTCACCTGCTTCACCTCAAAAGTTGGTGGCCACGCAGCACTTCGCATGTTTTGGCTAATCGATTGATATCACCCGGTTTTCTTTCCAATCTGTCATCTCAGTAGGAAGACAAACCCCACTCCAAGCGTTCGCTCCAAACAAGGCTCCTTCCTTCTCCAGGAACTGGAGTTGCGGGGGTTATTTTGCTCTTTTTTTGGGGGGGAGGGGGGAGACTACTTACAGCTCCGCGTTTCCACACTTGCCATTTTAGACGTTTTTTCCCCTAACGAAACGGAAACGTTCCCTCTGCTCACAAGCAGCACCTGTCAGTGCCGAGACCTTTAGGACCCCTTGGGATGCAAACACCACCCCAAGCCTCCGGCAGGCTGGGATTTATCCCGGCCGCACCTGCACGCCGGAGCTGGGCAGGAGGAAAAGGCCCCCCCTTATTTTAATTTCCAGCCCTAAGCTGCCAAGACCCACGTTGGTCTTCGCACGCCGGCCGGCCAGCAGAACACAAGCAGTCCCACAGCAGCAGCCCAGCTCTTCGGAGAGCAAAAGGCACGGCCATTTCTGCCGGGCCTTCCCCAGCAGAGTGCAGCTACAGCGCGGTGGCACCTTCCCCGCGTCCGTCCGTCCACTCTCAGAGCGAGCAGCGCGGCCAGAAGGCGCATCCCTTGCCGTGCTCTCTGCTCTTTTTTTTTCGGGGTTTGCCTTAGGAAGCCCAGAGGCTGGGTGACACCGCCTGGCTCCGCTCCTGGGCTGGTGCCGCGCTCCCCGCGCTGGTTTGCGCCGCGCAAGTTCCGCGGCGGCTCCAGGCGCTGCCGACAGGGGGAGCTGCCAGCCGCCCGCCGCGGCCCCGGAAGGGGGGGAGCCCGGAGCTTAGCGGGGTCGAGTACAGATCTTCAGTCTTGGGGGATAAAAAGAGATTAAAGGCTAAATTCTTTTTTTTTTTTTTTTTTTTTTTTTTTTTTTTTTTGTATCAATTTTAACCAACGACGAAAACGTCGAGCTTTTTTATCCTTTGATGTTTCCCCAGAAAGAAACTGTTACACATCGGTCGTGAAATTACATCGCTTCGGAGCCGGCGAACCAGGCGCGGAGCGGTAAAATAATTTAATTAAAAATCATAATACGAGGACCCGAGCTTCCGCAGAGGCACTTCAAGGCTGACACATGCCCCTCCGTCTCCCCTCTCCCCAGCTTTCCCAGGGCTCGCCGACTTGTGCAATGGGAACAATTCGGAGCGACACCGACCCCCGGCAGCCTGGGGCTCCCCGTGCGCCCCCCTTTCCCCGCGGGGCCGGCTCGGCAGAGGCTGGGTGCCGCACAAAGGCCCGCCGCTAAAACCAGGCAGCAGCCGCCGGTCTTTTAGCATATTAAGCATAAATCAAATTGTAACCGGCTACCCACTTTCCCCCTACTACAAAAACTCTTCACCTGTATTTAAATAGCACGTCTTTAATTACA
The DNA here is from genome assembly GCA_011076525.1 of Nettapus auritus. Taxonomy (NCBI): domain Eukaryota; kingdom Metazoa; phylum Chordata; class Aves; order Anseriformes; family Anatidae; genus Nettapus; species Nettapus auritus. The sequence goes on from CM021773.1 coordinate 18,026,785, forward strand.
GCAGTTGGGGATGTATGAGGCTGAAATGAAATTAGCAGTCATTACCAGTCCTTTAACTCTGTGGTGCTTTTGATCAGCACTAAATTAGCTTTCCAGTCCTAACAAAGGCTCTATAGCAAGCAGTGGGCTGTAAATAAGACAGCTCGACCTGCCCTCAACACCTTTTCTCTTGTCAATCACAGCTCTATCATTCAGCCCAAGATTAACCTTTATCTACCAAATTCTTACCCCCAAAAAAAGACGAAGGGGGGGAGGGGGGGGGAAATCCAACCTCAACTTTGCTAACTGTAACTAAAAAGAGCTCCCCTTTAAATGGCATTATAATGAGCCCAAACGTCAAAATCGATCTTCCCCGGCCCAAAATGCGGTGCGTCAGGAGGCAGCGTTAGCCGGCGGCAGTCACACGCCGCGATTTCTTCGCAACTTCCCCGGGCACGGCCCCCTCGCCCCGCGGCTCCCCTCGGGCCGGACCCCCCCTTGCCAGCCCAGGAGCCGCCGGGAGGGGGGCGATGATGTCCGCTGCCGCCCCGCTTTCCCCGGGCGAGCCTGGGGAGGCGGGGAGCGGGCGGGTGCGGGTTGCGCGGCGCGCAGCCGGCAGGGGGCGCCAGAGCGCGGGCGTTGCGCGGGCGTTGCGCCAGCGCTGCGCGCCGCTGCGCGCCCAGGTGAGCCCCGGCCAGGCGGCAGACCCCAGCCCGCAGCCCGCAGCCGCCCCCGCGGAGCGCCCCCAGCCGCAGGAGCCTTGCGGGGGCAGCGGGATCAGTATTGCGCAGGATGGGGGCAGCGCGCAGGATGGGCACCGCGCAGAAAGGGCACCGCGGTGCCGGCCCCGCTCCGCGGCTCTCCCGGCGGGGTAACCGCGCCCCCGGTTGAAGGAGTGAGAGCCGGGGCAAAGGGCAGGCTCGGGGAGGCAGCGCTCCCGCCCGGGGATCCGCTCGCCAAGCGGCTGCCGCTGAAATTCGGTGAGAGCCGAAGGCGCCCGGCGCGCAGCGCTCCCCGAGTTTCAGGCTCGCCAGCTCGGAGCGGCGGCTCGTAGGTGGGAGCCGGGTTTCTCGGATCGTTTTAAAGGTCACGGGAGAGGAGGGGGGAAAAAGTGTGAATGTCAAAGTTGGGCTGCAGCTACTTACGTGTCCGTGCCAGAGCAGGGTGGTGGCTAGTTAGCAGTTTGATTGGCAGCTTACAGCGAAAGTCCGCGCGGACTCCTCAGCCCGAGGCAGCCCCGGGGCTTCGAGCACTTTGCACCGGACAGAGGCAGCTGAAGGAAGCTCGCACGTCCCCTTCTCCTCTCCTCTCCTCCTCCATCCAGGACGGAGAATGAATCCATTTCGGTTTTTCTTCCCCCGGCTCTCCTTCCGTTTGCCTACACATCCTCCAAGTCCTAGCCCTAGCTTTTAACTGCAGTCCCTGGAACAAGAGGGGAAAAAATCGTTTATGGCTTAAAAAATCCAAATGGCTGATTCTGTGTGTGTGTTATAAGAATGCACCCACAACAACAAAAAAGTCACTTCTCTGTCCCCCACCGTACAGCAGAAGAATAATAAAAAAGCTTTATATTTTTGCAGTGGGTATTCAAAGATAATTTGATGCCATTGTTTCTGCTACAGATGGTTCTTTTTAATACAATAACACTGCTCTTTGTGCATACTACACACAATAAAAATCGAAAGCGTTCTCCTGAATAACCATTTTGTTCTCGCTTGTATACAGGCCAACAAAAGCTGCCGTGAGGTAATGGGTTCTGTTTATTGAAGCCATAGAATAGAGGTTTGATAAAGATTTTTGTATATAGGGGGGAAAAATTAAAATAAAGACCTTGCGAGGTCGAGCTGATCTCCGCGTATTTATTACTACCGAAATATTTTATCGATATATTTCTTTGAGTTGCAGCTGCAGGGTTCCCTCCTCCCCTCCCCCCGCGCCCCAGCCTTAATCGGCCCAAACATCTGTTTCTTTGAATTTGGGGAGATCTGCGGTCGGAGCCAGACCTCAAAACCTACACTTTGGGAGCGAGCGGGGCACGGCGGCTCCGAGGCGAAGGCAAGGAGCGCTGGGGAAGCGAGGCACAGGAGACCCTCCCGCGCGGTGCTTGCGCCTAGCTTTGTGCGCGCCGCTTCGCAGCCCGCTGCCCGCACGCACACAAAGGCGCAAAGCGGGGCGAAGGGCCCCAGGGACCGGCCCCGGGGATTTCCCGGCGTGTGAACCCGGCCGGTCCCCGCGCCCCCGTGTCCCTGCGCCCCCGCAGCGCGCAGCCCCCGTGGCCGAGCTCGGTGCGCAGCGCCCGAAGCGGCCCCGCAGGACGGGGGCGTCGCCGCCCCTCACCGCAGCGCCCGGGCTTCAGCCTAGGGAGCGAGCCCCGAGCCTGCCGGGGTGCCCCGGGCTGCGGCAGAGTTGTTGCGCGTTGCTAACTTTCTGCCGAGTCACGAATAAATTAGCAGAGCTCAAAGGGAAGGCGAGGACCGGGAGTCGCGGCTATTTCTGCGCTGGAAATTGCTCCGCGGGTCAAGAACTGCGCGGCCGAAAGTCTCCCCGGCACCTAGGGTTGAATCTGGTTGCGGCTGTAGCAACTGCAAGAGAGCCCCAAAGCGAAAGAAAGTGCTTAGACAATAAGGCTCTGCGGGAAGTTGTTAGGCACTGCCTGTGTTTGTCTACCTTTCTATAGGAATTAATGCCACAGCTCTCCGTGCCTCTGTAGCCGGGACTGACAGTAATCCACCTCTGTGACTTCTGCCCTTTGTGTTTTCACAAAACTCGGCTCACTTGTAGCGCGACAACAGCACGGAATAATGACTTTAACCTTCAAACATTCTTTAATTAGCTTTTTCAGCAAACTAAAAGATGCTCAAATGAGCCCTTTGACAAAAACTGACCCGCGCCTTCAAATTCTACTTTCACTTTTGGGGCTAAGCCGTTATTGGTTCACAACTCGTCTGAAGTCATCTAATAAGGGATTATTTAGGAACTATTACCCACACGCCAATTAAAGCCTCTCCGATGAAATTCGGGAGACAAAGATAAGCATCAAAACGGAAAATTAAACTATTTGCACATGGCTTGTTTTTCAACAACCCATTTTCTGTCTCAGGATAAACATCTTCGCGCCGGCTCGCCCCGCCGGAGCGGGGAGGGTGCGGGAAGCCTCGGCGAGGAGCCTCGGAGCCCCTCGACCCCTCCGGTCCCCCCGACGGCAGCCTCCGGCCCCCGACCCTACAGACTCGGCGCAGGGGCCGGGGGCTCCTTCCCTTGCCGGGCTCCCCTCCAAGAGCCGCCTGCGGGGAGGTTGGCGGAGCTCACCTCCACCTGCGCGGCTCAAGCAACCTTCGGTCATTTCGCGATAGCCTCGAAAGGCAAAGGGGAATAAAAGATCCAACCGTGCCAAAGTTGAGAGCTTGCAAGTGCTTTCCTAAACTGGTGGCGCTGGGGAAGAAAGTCCCGCTCCTCCTGAGGAGGTATTTTATTACTCACAGCAGTGAAGGAAAGGGATTAGTAGGAAATGCGCATTTTGCTACCTATGGAGGTTCTTTGGGTTCAATGTGAACCAGACTCTGAACAGTTTAATACGGACTTAGGAAGGAAAGATGATTTTTTTTTTTCTTTTTCCCAGGCAAAGCATCCCGATGGCTCAGAAATTTTATGTCGTTCTTAACCGCTGTATACAAATCTTGGGGAGAGTTTCCAGGCAAATTACAGCAGCGTCCTACAGCAAGCTGACAAAGAGATTCCAGGAATGCCACGCATCTAGGAGGGAAATACGAATCCCTCTCTTTAGCCTGAAGCACGAAATTGGCTTAAAGCTCATTTTGCAGATAACCGGAAACGAAATCATCAGTGCGTGGGACGGGCTGCCTGCAACTTTCTAACGCGCTGGATCAATGACTAAGACTTTCTAGAGGAGGGAAAAAAAAAAAAAAAAAAAAAAAAAAAGAAGACCCGTGAACCACAGGTTGGAAGGGCTCTAAAAGAAACTCGCATCTCAACTCGCATTTTTCGCTTTGCCCCGCAGAGGGTTTTGCTCACGCACGGGCACTGAAATACTTCAGGCTGTGTCCCAAAAGCGGTCCCACGGGATGGGAAACGGAGTGTCCCAGATTTGGGCATTCACAAGTCATTTCAGACTCGGGCGAAAAAAATAATAAATCTACACCTAGCAGTACAGATAAAATATGAGATCCCTCCAAATCTGCGAGCGAGATCTACAACTCTGCATTGGCAATCCGACCAGAAAAGCCCCGTAAGGAGTTTGCCAAGAGGCGCTCTCTCGTAGAGGTGCTGACTGCAGGACCCCCGGCACAAATCATTCCCGAACCTGGGGGCTCCCACCCAGGGGAAAGCCCTGGCCCTGCTCTAGCCGAGAGCAAGAGCCAGGCTGCTCCCGCGCTCCTCGCTCCCCTGCCCGGGCTGTGGCAAAAGGAGCCCCCCGCCCGGCCTCCCCGCGGTCCCCGGCCCTCCTCCCACTGCCCACGCGGGACCGGAGCCCCGCGGGACCCCCCCGGTGCCGGAGGGAAGCTGCGGCTCCGCTCCCCGCTCAGCCCGCAGGGGGGATGCCCCTAAGTTCTCAGCTGGCTTCTATTTCAGCTAATTCCAGGCTTCCTAGCCCAAAAGCCACGCGTGTGGATTGTGGTGTGCTGGGAGTCCGCACAGAGATCATACAGTCCTTGGAAAGGTTAGAGAGGCTTCCCACCGCCTGTCAGTGTTAGGAGAATATTTGTGAAACCACACCAGATTTATTATTATTATTATTATTATTATTATTGTTATTGTTATTATTATTATTTAATTGTCCTGGGACATGATAGTAAAAACTCCAGTTAATTAAAAGCAAAGAGCACTCACTTTACAAAAGCCGCTCGTGAAGAGCTGTGGGTCTGCACAGCACGCAGGCCTTTCACTGTACAGAAGTGGATGTCTGAACTTCACACGTCTCTTAAAATTGAAGAATTTTTGACTTTTTTTCATGATTGCTGTAAGAGACCTCTTCATTTATTGCTTCAACATTTACTGCAATATTTTTGCTGCCAATTGCAATGGGTTGCTGCACTGCCAAATATGCGTTTACTAAGGATGACCACATGGTAAAGGATGCATTTATCCTCGAAAAAGGAGAGAAAGTATAGTGCTAGTAATATCCTGTCAACATTTTGCCCAAGTATCTCTAGGATTTGATACCTTCCTTTATTCAATGCTTTAGATTACAACTTTCTCTGGAGTTGGACTCCTTTTATGTGATAAGATGAATTTTTCAAAGAAGTTAAACTTTGTTGCAATAGCTAATTAATTGATTACTGGGTATGTTATGTCTGCATTACAGACATTGATTCTGAAAATCTTTTGGCAATTAACAACAGTAATTTAAAACAATGTACAGACAACATGCATATATGTGCACACAGTAAGTAATACATCACATACCCAAGCACATGCCGCGCTCTATATGCATGCCAACATACAATCTAATGCCTGACATAAATACATGGCATGTAGTACTGGGCATTTATAGCATCCCGAGGCCCCTTTCTACACACACACTTTCATACAAGCACATGAATGTGTTCTTACATCTTAAATGATGAGAGAAACATCATTTTGAATACTAAATCCTGATTATGTTACTGGGGAGCAAGGTGGCAATCCACAAACTGCCTCAAAACTTCTGTTTTCATTCATGGTTCTTGTTGCTGTTAGCAGCCTGGAACTAGAAAGGAGAAAGTTCATCTTGGCTGGAGGCTCCCAGCAAAGTCCGGAGAGCACTTCACCAGCAATGTTCTGCCTGGCACTTGTTTGTAATCAATCACTTAAGATGCAAGGTAAATTTGGAGAGGTTATTTATTTATTTATTTTTCTCTACAATTTCTGTATGTTTTCAGGTAGTCCGTCATCATCGCCACCCCATCATAGTAACACCTGCTGAACTTTAGCCCCTATCACCATTACCTGCAGTAACTTACAGACTTAGTGACTTATTGTTCAGCTTGTTTAGAAACACCTAGATTTAGAGAGACCCTTACAAAAAGCCATTTTAGGACTCAAGATGGCAATCAGGGTCCAGAGCGGACCACAACACGTTGTGCTCAACGCTTCTCCCTCTGAACAATGTGGGTACGAAGTAGGAATCCCTTTACACAACTTGAAAACCTGCACCAGTATTACAGAGGAGCAGCTCCAATGTTCCTGACAGGTCAAAAATCCAGGTTACAGCTATTTGAAAGTACATTAACACATGAGAATATGCAGAAATGAGGGATATCTACTTGCAGCAGGAAAAGGGCAAACAACTCATACTGTATCTGGCACAGAATTAAAAAGTGTACAACGGATTAGATAGCAACCACTTCTATCAAATCCAAGGCCCAGGAACCTAGGGGGAGGGAAATGCGTAAAAGCAGACGTTTAGAAGGTAGAACACCCCAATTAACCTCATTATCTTTTACAAAACTGTACTATTAATATTCTGAGGTTTTCAAATTACTGTTGTTGAAGAGAATCTGTTGACTATAGCATGTGTTTTGCTGTAGTCTCCCAAATCAGCATTGCCCTTCTTAAGGTCAGGAGAATGTATCTTAAAACATTCATATATTTAAAAAATATGTATTGTTATTTTAATAGGCACTGTGGATAGTTTAATTTGTATCTGTATTAAATTAAACATATGGTGAACAGGGTATAATAGATTTTCTATAATTTAGCTGCCAATGTGGCAACAGAAGCCAGTTACTCTCACCAGCAGACTTGTCAGTGGTTTGTTTACTAGCTTATTTGAATTAAAATAAAGCTTCGCTTCTGCTGACTGCACATCATTATCTATGAGACCATAATCCTGCTAGCAAATCCTATATCTTCCAGAACTGGCTCTTTTGTTTGGGATTACTGAGAGCTTAGCCTATAACAAAGAGGAATAAGGCATCCCTCTCATCCTCGTAATTAAGTGTGGGGAGTAATTTAGAAACAAACCCAGAAAGATGTACAATTTGGAGTTCTGCTTCTATACAGGATGGGGGAGCAGAAGAGGCCAAACACTGATTATGTTAGCACAATGTTTAAACTATTAAATTACTGTACAACAGGAATCCAGTGTTTAAAAAGAAATGGCAACTATCAATAATGTGTTAAGTTTCTTTATAGCAGAGACATATTTTGCTTATCTAAAGGTATGCTGGAAAACTTGGGTGGAGCTTAAAGACTGAAGGCTATTTTAAATCTCAGATTTTTACATGCACACACTATGTACATGTCACTCTTATAACATCTCAATTTTTAAATAATTTAATACATAAAGCTTGAATCATAATTTAAAGTCTCCCTTATATAAGTTCACTATTTTTGAATAAGAATATTCTCCAGGAACAGGAATATCTCTAGCAGCTGAACATACTTGTTTAAGTGCTCTATTTTAATTCCACCAAGATTCGTATTTTCCTTTGGGAAAATGAGTAAGTAGTTGGAAGTTGTTAGATTTTAAAGTCAGCTTAGAAATGACCATAGCATCTGGGAAAAGAATAAAGAGTATTTTAACACAGGTATTCTGAGGTCAGTCAAACATACACCAGTGATCTTTGTTGCTCTAGCTGTACCCATGCCTGTTCTCTTTCTGCTCAAAACAAGAGTTACGTTATATACAAGTTGTAGAAATTCACAAGTAGGTTACAAAAAAACAGAAGTCTCATCTCAGGAGTATACAGTTACACAATATTTATTTGCAGAGGGCTTATAAGGACAGGGGTTGATTTATAAAAGTCTTCGACATTAATTGTCACAGATGGGAATTCTGAGGACCTCTGTGAAACCAAACGAGGCCCTAGTGAATTATAAAGCAGGTCCTTAGACTTTAAAAACATTTAGGCAAAGTGACAGTTCAGAACATCTGTTAGCCTTCTGTCTGAGTATAAACTGGATGTCATGGAGTGCACAGCTGTAGGCATTTTCTGCTTCTTTTTGCCAACATCTGTCACAGCATTACAGTAATATAGGTAATTATCAACACCTCATATAAACTGTTTGCTATTTTAATTTCTGAATAAGTAAAATTAGCATTAGACCCTTTTGGAAAAAAAAAAAATCAGGAAGGGAAAAATATACATTCCCTTTCAAAGCTGAATGGCAGAGCCGATCATTTTAGGAGAGCTGATATTCAGAAAAAAAAAAAAAATCTCTACTACAAATAAGGTCCTTAGGATAACATAAAAGACTTAGGTGAGAACAAGTTTAAGTATTCTCCGTTTCTCTCTCTGTCTCTTAAAAAAAAAGACATCTGAGTCTCATCTGTCATAGCAAAGAAGATCAGTAGCAAGAAAAGACAGGAAACCGTTAATCATCTATGGTTTTTTCCATGCACATGCAGCTGTCAAATGATGTATGTTTTACCACAATAACAAAGCCAAGGGCTCATCAGTACCAAGCAATTTTACTGTCAGTTGGTCATCCTCCTCAACATCTGCAGTAAGAAAAAGAGTTCACCTTGCAGTGATGCACAGGAGCTGGACCTGACTGGCTGCTGATGAAGGGAGTGGGGTACTAAGCGGCAGGGCTTTCAGGAATAAAACGTGTTCCAGGGTTCCCCCAGTAACTGAAGGGAAAGGAGTAGACTGGAAGAGACTCTCCAGACAAACAGGCCTTCAAGCCATCTTATCAGGACCACATTTGGTCCCTTTTCACGGCAAGAGATAGAAGCCACTGCTCCCTCCTGAGGATCAGCGATCTGATTGTGGACAACACAGAGCTTTCAAAAAGTGACCAGGTATTTTGGGTTCCTAATCCCTGGAGGCCCAGGTGATACACTTTATCTGAGCACGATTTGTGGAAGGCAGTTGCTTATCACTTGTGATATTCAGACTCCTGTGAGATGTTGCTAGCTGAAAACCAGAATCATCAGCTACCTTTGGAAACAGTGGCCCACTTGGTGGTTGTCTTAATGAGAGACGTGCACTGCCCAGTCTTTTGGAGCACAGGATAAAGAACAGTAGAACAACAAAGCAATGCTGTCAAACAACAGCAGTGGAGACCATGTCAGTCTGAACTTGCAAGTATGAGCCTAGTGACAGAAAATAATCATGTGGCAATGAGTTTTACAACATTATATGGAAGCAACAATCACATCCAGTTCATACGTATTTTGCTTTCACCACAAAAAGAACAGCACCTCTGCTAGAAGTTAACATTCCAACATGGAAAGCCTGAAAGAAGTGCCGCTCGCTCCTTTCATAAAGAGGAGGCATATGGAACAAAGTGGTCACTAATACGCTATTTTTAGTGCCTGAACTACAGTCCAGAAGATAATACCCAATTACTTGATATAGTGCTCTATACACTGTCTGAACAACAATAGTGGACTGAGAAGCAAGAGAAAGCACCAGAATATGGTTTTGAAGTCATTCAGATTTCATGTATTTTATTTTCCTCTTAAAATAAAGGCTTTGAAAAGAGGTATGGTGTTGTCCAGGTTGAAGGAGGGGGGCCAGAGAAGAGTTTAAAGGGAGATGAGAGCAGATGGAGGTTGAGAAAGAAGAGAGAGAGACCTTGACTACAGGAGAAAAGAAAGAGAAAATGCATCTGGGGTGCACAGTCAGAGAAAAGCATCCACATAGCTATAGCATGTCATAGGTGTAGCTGTAAGAAAGACTACATTCAGGACAATCTATACAGCTGGGGTCCGTACAGGATTTTACCAATTCTACCCTGGTTTCCACTCTGCTAGTGTGTGATTTATGGTAGCTGAGCTGCAGACTTTTTTTTTTTTTTTTTTTTTTAATTATTTATTTATTTAGTTTAATAGATTTGCAATCTAGCAATTTTATCAAGGACATAGAGGACAACTGTGAGCCCATACTGGCTGAGACGAATCCAACATTTTTGGAAAGGGATGCTCAGAAACCTTATTGTCTTTTTTTTTTTTTATTTTTTTATTTTTTATTTTTTTTTTCCTTCCTCTTACTGCTTCTTCAATATTCATTACATGATCCATTCTAATTTCTCTTCACACACAGTCAACATTAGCTGGAGCTGTAAACCTACTCCATGCAGTCTGGGGTCCAGCACTCCAGCAAGGACAATTCAGTGACATTCTACTGTGGTCCTAAGCCACTTGGGAGATGTTTGTAGACTGCCCAAAGTGTAGGTTGGGACTACTTCCAAGATCCCATACCTCTAATGAGGAATTACTGCTCTGGTTTTTCTTACCTGCCACAACTCTGCATCCAGGTGGATGTAAAATAGATTTATACCAAATTATAAGCTACAGGATAAATATTTTCCTCCTACTTTTGGTTTCAATGCTAAGATTCTTAAACATTTATTTTAACACTTGCAAATAAAACTGTCTTACCTATTCTCATCACCCTACTACCTAAATGTATTGTTCAAATGCCAAAGAGTACGTGAGCTATTGCAGATCACATAATAGATGCCTACACATTCACTATACTAGTAACATTTATTATTGAAACAGATTGTTTTGTAAAGAGCTCTGAGATACCTAGGCCATAAAAAGTGTGATATAAAACAAAATGCTATTCAGTTCAATAGATGTCTGATAAGAAAAGAACCCTAAAATTTGAACAGTTCCTCCTCCCCTTAATCAGCCCTAACAATGGTACCCCAGTCTTGGCACTCCTGCACGCAGCAATATCTGTCTTTTAAAGAGAGGAATAGGAACGTGCCGCTAGCAGAGCGCACTCATTGGTGGAACATTGTTAGGTGTTTTATAATTGATAGTTTTCAACATCAGCACAAAGGTAAGGGCTTTAGCCTTGAATACTACCCACTAACAATATACCCACATACAGAAAACTAGTGCTAAATGTATTTATTAAAATAAATGCTTTAAAATAGTCTGCTTTTCATACAAAGTAATTATCTTACACTATGTGTAAAAGGTACTTTTGTAATCAATGGTATACAACCAGCTTCAGATGCAACCACACACACACACCCCATTACACACAGTGATGCTCATCAGATTGCATGGGACTGAATCATTTCATTATGTTCTGTAGCTTAATTCTTCAATTCCTGTAGCTTCAGCTGGAATTCATCCAGATCAGCCCTGTTTTCTAAGATAAAATCAAAATACTTCAAGGCCACAACCACCAAGTAATACAATCAGCTCTAAACATAGAATAAGGTATTTCATACTTTTTAGAGGCTCATAGTTCCTGTTCTAATAGTGTCAGGGCAACAGGGATTTTTTTTTTTTTCATTATTATTATTATTATTTTTTTTTTTTGGCACTTCTAGCCTGTTAATTACCAAAGGACAAGAGAAATATGTTGTGGGTATGCGTGAATTTTGTAGCAGTCAAAATAGGCAGTAGCAGCCAGCTGGAGAATTTTAAATGCTCTAAATTTTCACAAGTCCTGGCTAAGAAGCTAATCACTAATAAGCTAATGCATTAATTATTTTATACCTCAGACAGTGCAGCACAGTCAAGAGATAAAATAATAACAATAATAAAAAAGCAGAAAATATACAATATAGTAAAAGGTCATGATATTTCCACTGAACTTAGACAAAAATAACCTTGCTAGTAGAATTAGGTGAGTAATCATATGGGTAAAATGTTCTAATTACTAAAAATGGTTAGTTTCATTTGGTTATCTGTAGAATCCTATCATCTCTCTTAATTAATTCATTTACAAGTATTTGGATGACCATCAATTTATTCATAGAAATGTTTGAGAGTTGCAGGCTATGCAAATTCTGTTTATAATTAGTTAATGGCTACATTCACCCTGTCAGGGGCTGACAATTGGACACTCCTGCGTATAATTCTCACACCCACAAATTATAAAATATTTCAGAAACTTTCTGTACTTGTGTAGAGTGGACAGCACTGATCCTGACTGGCTTTTCCCCCAGGAATCAGTGTTTCCATGGTCAGTCCTGTGTAGATCTATCTTGTCTTTTTTAAGCAGTGGGCAGTTAGGGATAATAAAATAGTTGGTGGAGAGGTATGTTCTATGCTATTTTTAAATATGCTGATGATAGACAACTTTATTGTCCAGACCGAAGAAGGCACTGGGAAATCAAAGCATCTTAGGCTCTTCAGTACATTCACACTTATGAACCTCCATCTCTCAAGTAACTGACTTAGTCTTTTAAATGTTGTATCTGGATAAGATTGAAATGATGCTGGCTGATCATCAAATGACGATGATACAATCTCTGTACCTTTGATTTTGTTCACTATCTGTAATGCACATGCACAACGTGGCCCTCACTGCTGCTGAGTGTGCAGTGACGGTGTCCAGGACACTTCATCACTGGGAGAAGCAAAAGGGAACTGTGCTGTTGCTTTTATTATTATTATTTTTTAAGTCATTGAGATTATTTAAAAAACCTACAGTAACATTATTCAGGTAGTGACCTAAGCTAAATCAGAAAACTAGAATTCTTCTGTATCTGTAGAAGACTAATTTAGCCCCAGTATTATAAGACCCTAAGATCCTGTTCAGTATTAGGTTTTTAAATAGTTCCACAGGAAAAATTCACGTATATGAACTTAAGCACATCAGTAACTGCTGGACTGGAGCCTTGGTGAGTCAATTCATATTGCTATTACTGCTCCCCCAGAGCCAAATGCTTGAAATTTGTCTTTTTGTGTCCTTTTTCTACATTTACTCATGCTAATAATCTAATCTCGCATACTAAATGTCATAATATCATTTAGGATGTTCCAATTATGGAAAAAAATTATAATCCAAGTGAAAAGTCCTTTGCAACATACATCTCCTCCCCATCCTATTGCCATTAAAATGTTCAATTTCAGAGGAGCTAGCATAATTTTCTTTTCCTTCCACTCAATTTTTTTGCCATTCATTATATTTCCATTACAACTCTGGAAAAAGATGTACTTCAGTGGATGATAACCGAGACTATACAGTTTAATAGATGAAGTAGCTATTCTACATTTCAGAATGACTAAATTAAGTCCTACTAAGAATGTAAAAGTTTTTCTTTTCTTTTCTTTCTTTCTTTCTTTTTTTTTTTTTTGGTATTATTATTTTGTTCAGGATGCTTGTTGCAAATTAACTTACATTACTTTTCTCAAAGAACAAGTTTGATACTAAACATTACATCCTTAGAAAGCCAAATTACAAACAATGATGCAAGCACACTCACAGCAGATTGCAAAAGGTCAGGCACTTCCATGCTCAAAACCACACAAACCCTCATTTGAGCTAAATTACATGCCCTTCCCACTTTAAAATAGTCCCCAAATGGGAGAGCTTTACTGGGGAGAATGAGTAACAATTTATTTCTAATATACGTAAGTAAGGTTAGCAGTTTCAGGACTGTAACCAGGCATTTCAAGTGCCTCCCAAGGACTCCAGAAAAAGTTAAGATCACAGATTTTAGGACATGCAGTTGCAGATTCACATGGCACGCTTACAAGACCTGACTACGTGAAGTGTGAAATCACAAGAACGGTTGCACTACAGCTGTGCCCAGCCCTGTATCCTTCTCCAGCAGCAAAAGTCAATTATAAAGAATTACTGGGAGGTATAGAGAATAGAGTCAGGAGCATAAAGGGCTACTTCTTTGCCATATTTACCCATTATCCAGCAACCTGAAGTTAACTTGAACCTATTGGCCAATTTTAATCAAATTTGACAGAGGGGTACATAGTCTTAGAGATAAATTCTGTAAAAATCAGGAACTGCAAAGAGAAAGGAACCAAAAGTAACATTACCAGTGTAGGAAAGACCAGAACCCAAGGAAACAGCAACCTAGTCTGGGTGGCTGCCCACTAGCCAAGCTACCATGTGTCCACTCTGCACAGCCCTGCCTCAAGAAAAAGAAACAGCATACACTTTTTCCTGTCCCCAGCGTTGTTAGAGAATAAGGCAGCAAGTTTGGAAGGATTTTTTAAAACGGAAACTGAAGAGATTGAGGTAAGCCATGACAGTAAGAAAGGAGAATTTGAGACTGTTGCAATAGGTTGGTGGGTTTCAGGATATGGAATAAAAAGTTGTAGGAAACTAGACTTCAGTAGTCCTGCTGCTGGTGAAAAACATGTTTTAAATTACTGTTGTTATCCTGCACTTCAGACATCACAGGAGAATGCTGAGATTGCAGATGTCAGTCAGAAATTGAGGGGCCTGTTCCTGCGACTACAAAAGCTGATAATTCAGAAGAGGCACTGCCCAAGACTTCAACTTTTTGTGTTTTCTTCCTTCTTTCCCCTGGTGAAATCAGCAATAGGGTTGCAAGTATTAAGCACAATTTTCTCGGACCAAGCAAACAGTTCTTGGTCAGGTGTGGGAGAATCCAGTTATTTCTCCCTGGTTGGCAAAAATCTTACAGATTGTTCCTTCTCTTTATTCTGTACTGCTTTTGTCATAGAATCACTACATCATTGGGGCTGTATGTCTGCCACGCAAACAAGTGGAAATTTGCATGGAAACCTGCAGGATGAGTAGAGGGAAATTAGTCTTAGGTGGTTCTCTGCAGCTTACTGGGCTGGAAGGAGCATAGAAAATGTGACTACGTCCTGGCAGGAAGGGTATGACATGACCATACCACAACAGATGGTCTTTAGTACATCCTTACAAGTAAATGGGAACAGCTCAACCATCTTTACTCTGTTTTTTTTCCCTCAAGAGAGTATTTTATTTTATTATTTTTTTTTTTTTTTTTTTTTTTTTTTTTAGAAGGGTTTTCTTTGCAGGATTAGCCTCACAGGGTGTAGTTACTTGCTAGCCAAAAATAATCTAAACACGGTTCACTTGCCATTGGCAAGAAATGGTTTGTCTGCCTGCACTAAATCAGAGTATAGAAATATGCAATAGTATCCTCAATATCTACATGCAATGCTATTGTACATAACCATAACACCCAGCTATGGAAGCTACCTCTTCCTTCCTGTTTTCTCTATCAAAAGTTTAAAAAAGGAACTGCCAAATTTCATTTAGCTGTTGGACTGAACAGCTTCCACTGGACTTGACAGAGAACCTAATGTTTCCATCAGTGGCCTGAATAGCCTTAACTGTGAGCACATCGCTGAAAGCCCATTGCCTAGGGCACAGCTAACTGTCGGAGCTGTAGTGCAAATTCTCAGATCCTTGTTCCAAACTAGTCATAGATTGCTGAACCCAAAGATTGGGTATGTGACATTATTCATCTTTGGTTCAGGGAACAGAGGAGGAGAATGGCTTTCATTTCTGGCTAAAGGTGTGTCTGGCTTGGATTTCACTTTTATTTGTGGCTCGTTACTCATTTCTTCATTTGGGTTTTGAGACGAGATGATGTTGCAGGATTTATACTTTATCATAGATAAGTACTTTATAAAGCTTAGGATAGACATTTGACATTGAAAAACCCCCACACGTCTGTATGGGGTTGGAATGGCAAAAGAACTCACTGATATTAGCAACTTTTTATCAAGTCTTTCCCCAGAAATTACTGTGCCTTTTTCCTCTTAATATTACATTTCAGCCTGTGAGCCAGCCTTCCTCCTGCCAACACCTGCTGGAACATAAAGGATTCTGAAGCAAGAACAATCTGTCAGCTGTAAAACAATAGTAGGGCTCTTTTTTCACATTTTCCTCATACAAAGTTGGCCATGTCTACCTAGAGACATTTGGATAAGTCAAATTAAGTAACAGAGTGAAAACAAATTTAGAGCATTAGTTAAAGTAAAGTAAATCCCTGTGAGATTACTTTTATTCTGAATAAACTCGCTTTACTTCGTCTCTATCCCTACCCCATTGAGTTAGTTACTTTTTCTAATAAATCTTGCTTTTGTTAAGTTTATTGCTGTACAGATCATGTCACACAACTATTTCCCCCAAAGGAGAATTCTCCTCTCCTTGGAAAAAGGCACACTGGAGGATAAAAAGTGCATGGAGCGCACCCTCCCCTTGCTGTGATGTTTATAGTGATGGGTGTGGACAACTGTGTGTCTGCTTTGGTCTTGCTCTGAACCAGCCAGATAAAACCACCTCTCACCCAGAATACCTGCTTATATGGCATTTAGCATTAAGCTGTTAAGTCTACAGAGTGTCAGGGAGTATTGTCTGCAGACCAGCACTGCAGTAACACATCCTATGGTTCAGACCTTCCTTGACTTTATCCAAACACAATGCCCCCCCCCCCCCTTTTTTTTTAAATGATAAAATATAAGGTGCCTGCAAGAGAAAAAAATGAAGTTAGAAGGGTGCTTTCTTGCTATATGCTGCTTACCAACTAATTTGATTGTTTTCTCTAGCTACTATCACTACACACTCAACAGTAGTTGTGCATACACTGCAGTAATTTAGTAGACCTTTTGGTACAGACTACAGAAAGCTAGTGGGGCTGGCACTGTGAAGAACCCCTTTCTGCACAAGAATTGCGAGGTAGTGCAGGCAGCACACTGAAAACTCCATTATCCCCCCTCCCATACCAGTCAGCAGCAATTAAAAGCAGTAAGAGTTGGCTGAGTCACACTACTCCAGCGGCAGCTGCTTGCCAGGGAAAACGTCTGGAATCTTACAGCCTTGCAGAACCTCTGGGCAGCCTTACATACAGGTCCCGCACTCCTTCCTCAATCCCATGTCTGCTCAGAAGCCAAACAAAGCTCTGTACAGCCAAGGGATCAGGTTTGGTGTTGCATTATTTCCAGGCTTGTTTTTTCCTGGAGATTTATATTCAAATCAGTCAAAATGATACTGTTAATGCTCCTTTTTTTTTTTTTTTTTTTTTTTTTTAATTTTTTTTGAGAGATTCATATGTTGCTAAGACCTCATTTTTATGCTCAATTCTGTCCTTTGTAAGCTTATCAGTAATGAAAAATTATTCATGCTTAATACATGAAATTTGAAACAAACTGTTTTTGTTAAGAAGTTCCCAAGTTAAAACATTGCTTCATTAGTTTTTTTTTTTTTTTTTTTCTTAGTTTAAAAAAAGTAGGAATTTAAAAAGAATGAAATATAGCTGTACACTTGTCATATTTATTTTTGATCTTTAGGGCAAACAAAATGCATGTCTGAGCATAAATATAATGAAAACGCTTCTTTGCTGTGTGGATGTCCAATAATTTTAAAGAAACTTTGCTACGTACAGTGTAACCCAAATTCCTGCACTCCTATTTGTTCATACTATCCTTGTTATTAAAATAAATTATCTTTTAATTTGAAATGGTAAGTGCTATCAACTGAGCTCCTTAGAATTTTCTCCATAATGATAGGCTAATACTCTGAAAGGTGCCTTTTGTATAGTTTAATTTTTTCTTCTCATGGAAGGTTTCTATGGGCTTTGAGATTATTAATTCCCAACATATTCCTAGAGTTTCAAGGGGATTTCTTTTCAGTTATCTGGGGTTCAGATAACTGAGCAACATGGACAGAAGGACTAAGAACTTCTGTCTGATTTTGTGATAGCCTGTGTTCTGTAGAGCATTCAGAGAACAGAACTAAGGTTGGCAGCAGCTGATGCTGCAAAAGTTTTCTCTGCAGTCGTGCTTGAACATGCTGCATCACAGCACACCTGGGAGGTGATTAAGGCATAATTAACAGTAGAGCATTACTGTAGCCAACTGAGGATGGAAGAAAACATTATTCACAAATTTATTTTCACTAAATAATCCTGAATTGCAGATTATCCATCCAGTGCAGCCTAACAGCTGCTCACTGCAATTTCACACCCTTCTCCATAACAGAGATGGAGTTGTGATGGCATCACCATTGCAACTCCAGAGATGATTTATCACTGCAACAGGTTTCTCAGCCTTGAATTGCGATGGAATGTAGAACTCAAAGCCAGTGTTAAAAATGCCCTATGTTAAATTACAATTAAATTAAATTATATTAAATTAATTTTGCACTCACTTCATAGTCACTCTCACATCACCTTCAGGGCATGTAAACAGAAGGCAGAGATCCCTAATGAAGTACCTTCATTAGCTTGGTTCATTTGCTATGCTAATGCAAACTAACTGCTGCTGGGATCAACTTGTGTGAGGCTGCATCTCTGCCCTCGGAGATCTACCGTGCCCTTCCATATCTACCACAAAGCAAGGAGCAGGTCCACTTGTAGCAGAGGCTGAGGTCCAGTCAGAGCCTGGAGCAATTTGCAATGAGGCTTGCAAATCTCATCAGCCAGTATATATTTAACTATCTAGTTAATTGCTTCCAGCTGTAATTCCTTTCAGTGCAGTTGGCAGCATGTACTCCTTTTAAGTTTGTTGGGAAATACAATGCTATTCCTTCTTTGCCTTTCTTCATCAAACCTACGCTGCTTTCAACTTCCCCCATGAATTATTTGGTTTATATGGACAAGTCATATGACCATAAACACTATAGTCAAAAGTGATAATTCAGTCTTATAGGGAGAGACTACTCTGGTTTGTGCACCTCGGTGACTAGAAGCCAGGTGCCCAGCTGAGGAGATGAGCACAAACAGAAGCACTTCAGTCCTGCAGTGTTCAGATTCCTCAGCTTTGAGTTACAGTCACTTCTTTCAGAATACTTTAATTTGCATATATCTGGTTTAAAACAATAAAGTGACCTGTACAAAACCACCGCAACGTGAAGTAATGTATCAGTCTGCTTGGTGAATTACAGGGATGTATCGTGATTATCAGCCAAATCTTGGAAAAGCCATAGGACCACTAAGCCTTTCATACAGGTTTCTCTAATGACACACACAAAAAAGGCTACATCTTAAAGTCATACAAACCAAGAGGTAACATCTGCTCACAACTATGAAATAAATCACGCCAAAAGTTGGGATCTCTCAGCTATCTCCAAATTTCTAACCAGTGGCTTGTATTAAGACTTGACCTACACATGTCCTGTTGTGAGCCCGCAACATACCTGCCACCAGAGTCAAGGATGAGGGAAAGTGCTGGCTCAGACAGGAAGTAAATTGGGCCCTGCTGGCATCAGGCACAAGGAACCTGCTAGTTCAGAGTTCTGGTTCTCCCAGAGCTATTTCCAAGCTAGCACAGGGGGTAACATCTTCCCATTCTGCATGGGAAAGAAAAGGGACCGGCAGTGACAAGGGAATAACAGCCTCTCTGAGAGAATACATTCAATCCAATGCTGCCAACAAAGAGGGAAAGGTTCCTAGTTTTCTGTTTGTGATTACACTGTTTTGTCATTGCTGTCAGGATGTTCCTATGCAATATGTGCCTCTCTGATGTCTCGTGCCTGTATGTTTCATTTTTAGCTGAGTGGGATGTACAGTAATTAGCCACTCATTCTCTTCATCTATTCTCTGTGTTTTGTTTCGTTTCCTTCACTTACAGGATTTTGGCAAGCCTTCGGCCTTATTGGCAACTCCTTCCCTTCTCCCCCATCTGAACCTCCTCTGTCAATTTTCTTCTCACTGCCTGGGAGATGACAGTTTATGTATTTGTACACACAAGTGAATATGCTAATACGCTCCAAATATGGACTTTGCAATCAAATTATCATGAGTTTGGTGGAATGTTTTTCTGGATTGTTTCCTCTAAAAATATAGCATCCCTACTGCAAACAATTTACAGCCAACAAAATATTGTTTGAGTCAAGCATATGTGGTGGAGTTGATGGGTTTTTAATTCAAGCTGGAAAATTTCTGTTCCTAGGCATTTTTTTTTTTTTTTCCCCTTTTCATTATGAATTGTTGCCTTTGGGTTGATTTTTCCTTTAAGCATGCAAGCTGCTTTCATTGACATTACTGGGACTTACATGTGTACTAAAAGTGGGAAATGAATAGCTTTTAGGGGCTTCAGTTTGATGGAACAATTTCATCTCTTCAGTTAATGCTGTACAGTGCTCCATGGGTTTTTATCTCATATCTGAAATTTTACAGCTAAAGGGACTAATTCAAAGATCCCTTTTTGAGTTCTTTTCCTTCATGGGAATCAGTTGCAAATTAGCATAAAGGATGCAGAATCAGGTCCACAAACAGCAAAGAAAAGCTATTTCAACTTCGAATTTTTAATTGATATTTTGGTTTTTAAATATTTTTTAGTTTTCTCATATATATATTCATATTTAATAAATAGAGCTTTAAAATTTTGCATGTGCTATATGAAGAAATAACTATTTTGATACTGCAAGAAAATTTATAATGTAATATTTAGAGATACTTGGAAAATCCAGACCAGTCAATGATTTTCCTCCTGTTTTTGAAAACCAATCAATCTTAATGTGGAAATTAAGCAAGGGTTTTCTGCTAGATTCCTTTTCTCAAAATTGTAGGTTTATACACTTTAACATCAGAACCTACTTTTTATGGTTTTATGTTCATGTAGCTGCATGTTCAGTTGAATCAGTTCAGCTGATCCAAATGAAAACAAACATATGAATATATATTTGAAAATACGAATACATATATATTAATGCATACATATATCTATCTCACTTTTTTTTTTTTTTTTTTTTTTTTCCCTCAAACCAGATCAAAAACTAATCACAGACAACTGTTGTCTGCCCGGAGCAGTAATGGCACAAAATGCGAGAGCTCTGCAAGGGTATGGACCAGCAATTACTCTCATTACAAATAAAATCCCACCAAACTAACCTGAAGGTATAAAGCAATAACATGTATCTATAATAGCTAAAATTTAGTTTGAGGCAGTTTAAGAAAACAGTAATTGATCTCGGCAACCTCTCTTTGTAGCAAGGCACTAAAGTGATACTACAATTTGTCACCTCAGCTGCAGCCAACATGCACTGGCCCTAACTCAGCAGTCATACAGCTGTATGACAGCCATGCTTGTACAGTACAGCATACACATGTAGCAATCATGCAACAGTGCTGTGCTGATCATTCCACTCTGGCAAGTGTGTCAGGCTAACAAGAAGTACTGCATACATCATTTTCTCTAGCTTAACATCATTTATTCCTTAAGATGCAGGCGCCGCTGTCTGGACACTATAGCATTTTGAACTGCTGGTCCTTAGGGCCCTATGAAGCAGCTCTTACATTTTCCACTAATCTCTTTTTTCCCTAGTACTATACATTTTAAAGAGATGCCATATGGCACTTAAACAGAGAAATCATATGGTGTTTTGCCCTTTCTTTCTAATTCCATTGGCTTTACATTTCTCAAGTTGCGTTCCCAGTTGATGAACAACGTCCTTAACCTCTTGAGTGGTCCTGGACGTCCACTAGACATGCACCAACATGATACTTGTGCTGACTTCTAATGTATACTGGATGTCAACAATGCTACTGTCATTCACTTCAGCAGTTGATTTGCTTCTAAGCATACTATCAGGGGACTCTATTATACCACCCCAGAGTAAACTGAAAACATAGCAGAGCTGCTACTATGATACAACAGCACATTTCTATCACTGGCATCCAGTTCTCAGGCAGAGAGGAGTCAGAAGTCATGGTGTTAAATGGCTAAGGCTCCATGAGTAGAATTGAACTCTGGAACATAAAATGCACTTTTTTGTTGATGACACCCTATCTGCATGCATTTTCCTTTCAACAAAAGATAAATAACTGCTTCCGCACACCTTTTTTATTGTCTAAGAAGCAGAGCTATAGTGGTTTTGTGAAAGTTAAAATTCCTTTTCATGTGACTAATCTGTGTTTCATAAAAAAGAAGGATCACTATGCAGTATCACAGATAACATTAGGATACAGAGAGGCATTTCCTTTATCAGGAAGTTCGCATATGACCATGGACCCTTCATACTCTCTTGTCACATGAGACAGAGTACAAAATCATAGGAAAACATTCACTATCTTCTCCCCCCCCGGTGCAAAACCAGCCCATTGTATATCTTGAGAATGCAAATAGTGTTACTGTCCAGTCCATTTAATACTGAATATTTCAAAATGCCATATAAAAGCATGACACTCGCTTGTGCCTGTGTATATTTATCTATAGAAATAAGACAGAAGAATACATGCACAAGTATCACTTGCATATCAAACTAATGGTAAATGCTCATCCGTAGGAGTGACTGGATACAAAAGCAATTGCAAGTGTTTATGCAGTACAAACACAGAGGTGAAGTTAAAACACCTTTGAAAATCTGACCCATATTATCGAGAGTAATAAGGAAATCCTCCCTCTAAAGATAAAAGAGAAAGTACCCTCATTATTTAGTCAGACCTTCGCACCATGAAGACCCAACCACAGAGGGGTTATCAAAATGCCCTTAGAATAATAAAATCAAGCATTGACACACTAAGAAGCAAAGTTTTAAAGTGGAGGCCCCCTGACAAGGCTCCGCTTTACTCTTAGAGGTTGGCTGGTCTGATTACCACATCTGAATGCCCATAGAGATACAATGCTGGATGTTCATTAGTGGAAACTTCTATCCTAACAAGAACATTATTGGAATTATATCAATTAATACCAGCTGAGGACATGTCCTGTAATTCTTAAATACAGCAAAACTATAAGGAGACTTTCAAAGATTACAATTAGGGTTCTGAATTGCAGGTGGTGCAAGCTGGATGTTTTCAAGAGTGCTGATATAGCCCAGGGACCGCCTGCTGCCTATTCTCTGCACATTCAAAGCCCTACGTAGGCAGACATGGTAGTAGGTCAGGGGAGAGGTGAGGAACAAGGAGCAGAGCTGGTTGTGTGAAAGCATCCCCCTGAAATTTAAGACTTATTTTCTCTCTTTCTTGTAAATACATTTTCAGTATTCCTCATTGCATCAGTGACCAGAAGTCCTTCACTACAGGACTGGCACACAGTACATTTTTCCTGGAAGTGTTACAACCAGTATCAGTTATTGGTATCAGTTACTGCACTTACTGCAGCCTGGGTCATGACTGAAAGTGCAGGCAGGGTTTCAGTGGCACTGATGCCTGAATGAGCGTGAATTCAGACTTTTGGCTTTACATTTTTCAACTAATTCTAACTGTGATTCTTCTCTTGTCTGATCATGAATGACTCTGGAGACTGGTATTTAAAAATGTGATTACTTAAACACATACCGTTAGTAATACACTGCTCACAAATACGATAAAAGCAAGCTAACATTTGCACATACAGTCTTATTTTACTGTTTAAAGTTACAAATATCTTTGCTTTTGCTTTCCGTGAGAAAATATTAGACTTTTTCATGTTTACAAAGGACTGTTATCAGTCCTGCCAGATTAGCTTTTGTCACCTAAAAACTTCCAAACTCTTTACATCTGATTGCCTCATATTTGATAAATAACATGGAGATTTTCAAAGGCAGACAAATTTTCTGTTTCATATTTAGACACTTGAAATTATGTCTCTTTCCCCCCCTCAACAGAACAGCATACACAACTTCAGACCACCACAAGAGACCACCTACTCAAAAGTCTAAATGTAGACCTAGCTGTCCTGCATCTGAGTGTCTTGATCATTACAGCATGTACTGAAATTGATTTAAAATTGGTCGTGACACACACAGGGACCCCAAAGTGCTTTTCAGTGCTAGCAGAGGTGTTTTAGATTTAATCTAACATCATCCGGTATTCAGACAACATAAAGAATGTCTTTGATTTTTTTTTTTTTTTTTTTTTTTTTTAATAATTATTAATGTCTTAGTGTTGGTTCAAATGTAAAAAATAAAATGAATTAAATCAACAAAATACATATCACATCATTATTAAAACAATCATCTAAAGATAAACCAATGGGTATTCAATGCCACAAGTTTATGATTCTTTAATGCTGACTTTGCCCATACCAAATAAAAACTGTGCCAGGAGATTTCCAGACACAAACATTCAATAGTATTTCTACATTTATGTGTTCATCCCAATTTTAAGAAGCTGCACTTATTAAGTTTTTCCTTGCTTACCATAGAGTTGAGTTCAATCTCTGTTAAATCTATAAAAATCAATATTGAGTATATGTATTATGTGACAGTTCCATCTAAGAGTATCTGGTATGGAATATGGGCCAGATACAATAGAGCAGCCAAGCACATGTAATTTACCCAACAAATCTAACACACTCCCACATTGATTTTTGCAGTTTTGTAGCCCCTAGTCACAGAGCAGAGAAAAAATGGCTTACTCATAGAGTGTACAAGTACTTGGGGCTACAACATGTTTATCGTAGAGCCTCTGATTTGGGTTGCCTTTTTGTTATCTTTGTTGATAGATTTTTTAGGTCATTTGATACAGTTCTCTACTCTAAAACATTTACTTCTATAGTAAGAAAATAAAAAGAATTTTCTAGATTGTTCCAATCTGTTGATTATTTTTCCCAAACTTACAGTGTACAGCGGGAATATTTTAACAGTTCCTAAGTGCAATTATCTTAAGCGAGTATGAACAGAAAATTGTATATAAGAAAGGAGATGAGCTTTCAATAATGTATTAATGTACATTGCTCAGGAACTAGAATAAAGGGATACCAAACATATTTGAGTATACAACTGCAATTAAAAGGACATTTATGAAATGATGCATATACACTTGTATAGCATAAAATATTTGTGTACTATAATTTTGTTTTTAAATTATTTCCAATCCTAAAAGGATAACATATATATATTTATAACATATATATATGTTAATACTCATTTTGAAGTTGTAAATGGGTAGATTTATCAACATACATTAAAATAATATACTGTTCAGAAATATCTGCTTTATTAACCTATATATGTATATTTAATAAATTCAATCATAGATTCTATTAGCATGTGGACTTAGGTGACAGTTTATAATATATGTCCAGACTGAAAACTTGAAACCCCAACTTAATGAGAAAAACCTACAGGATTTAGGCATGTTGCATATCTAGAGTTTTTTTTTTTGGTTGTATGTTTTTTTTTTTTTCTTCCCCCCTTTTATTTACTCATAAGTATCATTAATACCAAAGATCGACAGCCTTTGGTCCATGCATGTCACTCTCTCTCTTCAAGTCTTTAGTAGTTGCATGCTTATCTATTTCAGTCAAATGTATTTCTTATCGAAAAAAAAAGAGTGAGCAACCTGACAATACAGTGTTATCGAATTTTTTCAGCTGAGACCCACATGTCATTCAGCATTCAGACATGCTTGTGCTTGATTGATGGATGGGTTTGTGACAAATAAAACTAGGATCAAGAGCTTTGCACCTTTTCCCCCATCAGGAACCAGAGTAAAGCATAACTCTGTAACAATGGCAGGATTAGGGATGCATTAGCTCTCCATCGACCAAAACCATCCATTCCCATCAATACTTTGCACTTAATAACCTGAAGCTATGATAAGAAAACAAAAGAAGGAGAAAGGGACAGGAGAAAACAAATCAATAGAAGAAGGGAATGTCTGAAAGATGCACTGTCCAAATGAAGAAAATTTTTTGCTGAATTGCTAGGATAATGCCCCTTGACAAGAGAACAATGTACTGTCAAGGTTTATCAGCGAGGAGGCCAATTGGCACAATGTTAAGCACAGGTTTGGCATTTGAGTGGTGGCACTTACTGTAGATATAAAATACATAATGCCAACATGCAGATAATAACTACTTGTATTGGTTTTGTACTAGCAGTTTGGATACACATAAGGAACACAATTACATTTCTGGGTGTCCTGAAACATGTGCTACGAACACAAGGACTCATCCAATCCCCTTGAAGTGCACATGATCATTACAGGGCTGATGTCTTTCACTAAAACTTTACTTTAAAAATGATATCAATTTCTACTTGAAATTATATCATTTCTCTTTTTACTATTAATTTACATCTTATCTGCTTTTACAAACTGGCCTGAAAGACCATGAATGGTCTTTGGCTTTAAAAGGTCAATAGATTCCATGTAGTTTCTTGTCTATTTGAAACTCTGAAATCTAGGAAATAGCACCAAGACTGGAAGTAGGAGACAACCATTCATTAACCTCACCTCCTCTTTTGAATTAAAATAAGAGGAAATATAGTTCTTAAGCATTTGCAGCTTACTCAGGAAGATAATGAAATATGAGTTAAGAAAGAGTTTATCTAACACATCTTAATACAGAATTTGCTCTCCTTATTTGCAAGACACCATGCTTGAACTTGCTGCAGTGGTGAGCAAAACCAGAACTATATTTCTCTACTGCCATGCTTCTAGTGCTGAAGGATGGAAGATGTAATGAATTGCTTCCTTCAGGATCCAGAAAGAAAGGTCAACTTCTGCACAGAAACCTTAGTGCTCTGTCACCCTGCTTTGGGCTAAGGCCAGCGCTGGATGTTGAATGCCCTACCTTGTAGCTGAGCTGAGACAGCAAACTGTGTTCATTGAGGCTTTCTTCCCTCTAATATCTTACAGCTTTATTTTATATTGCTTATTTTTTTTAAATACTATTAGATTGAAAGTCAACAAAGAACACACAGATAGGAAAGCAGGAATGCAGGATTGATCAGTGTTCACTGTTTTACTTAATCAGACGTCTCGTTTTCCAGTAAGTCTCTGACATACACGGAAAAAGTCCTAATAATTACTTAATTTCATGGAAAGCAGCAGAAAATATTTTGGAATGTTTCCCCTATAACATTTTTTAATATCAACCAACAATTATAACATTCTACTCATTATAATAACATGCATATGCTTTTATATCTCCATATTAATCCTCTAATTGTCAGTGTCTACTAGAAAGGACTAAAAGATAGCCCAACAGTAAAAGCCCAGGATGACAAAACAGGCAACAGGTACCATGTTGCTCACTCTGCCACATTCCTTCCTCCTCACATACATGAAATCTCAGTATCTCTGTGTTGTTTTATGTAAATGACAATTATGATTTTCAACTCAGCATATTCACTTTCTGTGATCACAGGATATTCTACAAAGTGGAACCAATAATAATTTAAAGGAAATGCCACAAGGAACAAGCTTGTTCCTAGAAGTCAATAGAATCTTTACAAGTTCCTTGATGACTACATGAAGCTACTGAAAGGATACAGAATTAAGTAAAAGCGCTACAGTGACTTGTGCAGAAGCCAAAATGCATTCACGTGAAGTGAGATAAGAACAGCAGGCAGAATAATATTTCCAGGATGTGTTAGAGGGTACTCTGAGTAAAGAAGAGCAGGAATAACTATGAAAGGAAATAGCTTACAGTCGTATTTTCAATTCAGTATACATGACAGAAGTAGAGCCAAATGCAGCAGAACATGTACATCAGTAAAGGATGGAAATAAATTTATAAAACATGCAAGAGCTACAAAACACATGATAAACTAGGAGCTTTTCAAACGGTGAACCCTGCATTTTTTAACTGCTTCTAGTGGCAGTTATATTATATTGTCTCCTACAAGAAAGAAAATAGTGTTACCATCCTGATGCAGTTCCCCATAGTGCAATCACCACAACTTCTGATTACTTTAGTTTGATAATATTGCCACCATCAATGCACGTTATCAAAAAGACCATAGCACATTTCAATTAGCATCTTGAATATCAACATATCTAAATCACTTTCCCTGGTTCTGATAACACAACTGATGTCATGGAAATGCATTTCATTTACTTAAAACTTTACTGACTTTATCAGAGGGTCTGTCCTCATGGAGCTTTGGCACAGCTCTGCCAAAACTGCAAAAAGTGATAAGGTGAGGGGGCAGATAAGTGTTTCCCTCCCTATAACATATGTCTTCAAATGGCAAAAAATGATTTCAGTACATACAATAAGGCTCATTCCTCCAAAAAGTTCAACAGTAGAAAAAATGAAGTGTTAAGAGAAACTTATTTTGTTACAATTCTGAACTCAATGCTCAACTACATTTCTCATAAGATTTTCAAAAACCTGTTTGCATTGTTTCTACTGAAAGGATCCAAATATTTGCAGTCTATCCCTCTGTCTCACTAATACACAGTCCTAAGGATTACTGCCAATAACTAAAATAAATCAAGAGATGTACTTGAAAAGTTCTCAAAACCAGTAACTTTCCATTCCAGAAATAAGCAAATTTGGCAAGCACACATCATATAATTCACACACAATGAAAAAGTGAGTATCTGTTTTAAGTGCAAACCTCAAAGCTATTTTAACTACAGAGAAGCCAGAGCACTCTCATAATTAATTGCTTATTTATTTCATACCAGAAATAATAATGATCTGATCAAGATATCATTAGTTCCAATCAGACAGTTATTTTCTAACGGATTTCAGAAAGAGTATGAACAAGCAAGACCGATGATAAAGATGCCAATTCTGCAGTGAGTTGTACAGCATGCAAGGGTGTTGAGAAAGCTGTATGTGTTCCAGAAGGAATGCAGAGGCAAATTGACAAACGTTTTGGCACAGTATGGTGATTATATCCAGACTTTGTAATAGAAATGAGGTTCAGGTGAGGAACACATCATTTTTCCTTTTCTTGCTATTTTCTCTCAAGTTTGAAATAACTTTGGGTTCAACTAAAGACACTCACCTAAAGTTACCTTTAGTGTAGAGCACAGGGGTAAAAGTTCCAAATAATTTCCTAACTGCCCTTCTTGTATTGTTTAAAATCTAAAACTCTAGACCAAGTTTTCTTTAAAATCTAATTGACAGGACTAGCCCAAGCCTTCTGGTAACAATTGTTCAAACACTATTTTTTCTTCCTGTTAAATTTATTTGGATCCATATTCTATAAGGACTGATTGGAAGGTATTTCCAAACCCATGTTTTGTCTCTTATTTTTAAAATGCTCATATAATATTCCTCAATCTCAGCACTGTCTCTCTAACTCTAGCTATCAGCCCAGTTTTGCAAGATGTTTGGATGAAATGCTATAAAGGTTTTCTAATGCTAGTGATCTCAGCTCAAGTTGTCAAATTGTAAGAAAACAAAACAAAAAAAGATTTGCTTGGACTTTTAAACGTTTAACTTAATTTTGATATGATGATTACAGTCTCAGCTGAAGAATACACACAGTTCATGATAAGCAGATTTTTTCCCCAATAAAGTACCAGTAACTCTATAAAAACGAAATACCTTGTGTCAGCACTGCAAGCTGAGTTAAATTCTTTTGAATTCAGTGAAAGAATAAATTGTTTTATGATGGAAAACATTTGTGCAGGTACTGTAAGCAATACTTAAAGTAAGGGTTAATGTCACTAATTTAAACATCTGACCTTGATCAGTGAGCCACTAGATACCTTCCCTAGTTTATTTATAAGACTGTTGCTTGTGGATGACTTCAGTTTTCATATAAGTTTCATAATATGCAAAGTATTTATGAAAAAAAATCTTTTTTTTTTTTTTTTTTTTTTTTTTATTTATATAAAATCTTAAATAAATTAATAAAAAAAAATTTTTTTTTTTTTTTTTTTTTTTTTTCCAGTTACATATCTCCTTGCATTCATCAATACAAGAAAATTGTATGAAGCCACAATCAGCAACTCATGTCTTAATTGCATAGATATGCATGGGTAAGTCCTCTTTGTTCAACTACTACCAAACATCCCATGAATTAATCCTAGGGAAGTTGGTAAGTCAATATATTTATATTCAAATGCTATGTGTGTGCTTCATAAGGCTGAACATTAAAAGTTATTCCTTGTGATCAAAAAACAGAATCCAAAATAATGTTTAGATGGTCACTAGAAGGTTCATCAGGTTATGAAGTATTTTCCAGCTAGATCTTCAAGTCTTCATTTTGGAATCAATTCTTTTTCTTTGGTGGAACTAAATGCATATGCTCCAGAGGGTTTGCCCAACTTCTGAAGGACATGTGCCTATAATAGGCCTTTCTCATCTCTGTCTTGTTAACAAGTATATAAATGAGAGAAGGATTCAGTAATTGGCTCAGAGTTACTAATGAATTAATTAACTTCAGTCTATTTTACCTAACCTTTAATAATAAGAATCTTTTTTTGGTCTAGCAATAGGTTTGACAGGCTGAAAAAACAGACATGCAGCAAAGCTCTTGAAAATTAATGAGAAACGAGGAAAGAATCAATGTACATTCTGCTTGCAGAGAACTGACACAAAAAAGACACAATAAACCATGAACAAACACAGTCAGTTTAAAAAATAGGTTAGAAAAAGTGGGCAAATTCAATTATAGAAGTAATTAGAAGATATAGGGCAAGGCTGCCTTTTGGGACTGTGCCAGAAAACATGAATTAATAAGAGTGAATAGAAAGCGCCCATGTAGTAATTAAGAGGCAATCACCTATGGCAATGAATACCTGAAAACAGGCTGCAAACTATTAATTCAGTGATCAAAAATATTTTTAGATGATTAATATGGCAAATTTGTTTTAAAAGACTAATTTCTGGAAAGATATCAAGACAATAGCACATTATTTGTTCCTCTGGCATTTATATAGCTAATTAAATTTTATAATTTGCAAAAACATTAAGCATTATCTGAAAACAGTAAAAGCAATATTTCCTTCACTAATTCTTTATTATAGTGGCTTCAAAATCAATAAGTTAAGACTAACTCAACTTTTTAAAAGAAAATTCAAGCACCTAAGAGCCAATTGCTTCATTTATTTAAATGATTTTGTTATTGTTTATTAAAAAGACACCATGCATGAATTTTACATAATAATTTTCAGCTATGTAAAATTATTTCAGTACCTGTTCTAATTATAAGTCAGAGGATTATAAACACAATTCTTTGATACTCAAAGAAGCCATCATAGATGCTAATACGTGGCCAAAAGAGATTCTTTCATCAGTACTGCATTTCCCCCTCTTTCAGATACAAAAAATGTGCAAGTTACAGAAAAGGTGTGCAATGCTAGATGGCAAAAATAATGATCTCCTAAAAAATGCTAAAAAAATCTCTTTATTTATTCTTTTATTTATTCTTTCAGTAAACCCAGTAAGGGCAAATTTTGTTAGAGCTACTTCTTAGGTCATTGCAAAAGAAAACATAAAATGTGCACAATCTGCAATAATTTACTGTAAGAGTGAAAAAAGCTTAAAAAAAAAAAAAAAAAAAAAAAAAAGACCTACCTTGCAAAGCAACTCTAAGGGTAAAGCTTGTACATAAGAAGTAAAAAAAACAGTGGAAGAGGCTTTATAATAACAATAACTTCACTTCAGATGTATTAAAAATATAAATACATTTTTATAAATTATTTTTTTACTTAAACAACCGAGGATAATATATAAACATGTATATATATATATATATACATAAACAACTCTGAAACTTCCAAATAATGACAAAAAACAAAGATTGATGATAAGCTTCTATACTAATACTGACCACGAGTGACTATTACATGTTACTTGTACTGCTACAGGAAGGGAGAATCTGCCTACGTGTTGTGGGCAATGAATACATGCCTTAAAGAATTAATATTTACATCTTTTTTTTTGCCTTTCTAGTGTAATTTTAAACAGTATTTATGCTCTTAATTCATAAATATTATCAGAACCATAAGCAATATAAAAAGGGCATAGCTACTAGAGATAGACAAAATTGTCTGCACTAAATTAAACACTCAAATTTCATGGTTCAAAAGTCTGCCCTCATCTCAAACTTCCATGCCCTCATTTTCTCCATAGGAAAAATTGTGGTTTGTGGCTTACCAGAAGGACTAAAGGGAAAAGGGGTGAAAAATCACCGAAAATAAGATGGTGAGAGGAAATGAACTGAAACAAGTGAAGGAACGCAATCTTAAAAGAAAGAGAGAAAACAAATATTACGCACAAATAAAGGCAATTTATGTCAAAACTAAGTTGCTCACCTGTGTCAATATATTTAGAGTTTTAGGCAGAGAGAGTTCCCTTACTATGCACTAACAGCTTTCTATTTTATTTAGAAAAAAACTTAGAAAAATTGAATCTCTTAAAAATACACAGCTTAAAGCCATGGGTAAAAGAAGTTAGTGAACTCACACTGTTTTTGTGAATGCTTCAAAATGAAACACAGTTTGAGATATTGCTGCCACACCTTTAACTCCAGGTAGCCTCCATGGGTCTTATAATGGGTTGTTTTCTTCTACAGTACTCAAAAAATAACACTGAGTGTGTTGTATCTGGAATATGTCAGTAGTTTATAATGCTGCTGGCAAGAGAGTCCCTGAAGAATGGAATATATGCTGAGTTGCACAGATTCTCTTTTAAAAGAAGACAAAAATTATTTACAGTCTAATATAGGGTAAAGATAACTGATGGTTTGATTACTATGTTGATTATGACTGTTTCTGTGTAGCTTTACGATGCTTTTCTCCTGGGACCACATTTTCAGTCCCTGGTCACAGTTACATGTATATGCCTTTAGAAGAGCCTCTAGGTAGGAATTTGGAGCTTTCTGTCCTCCCCACCAATCCATGACAGCAACTGCTTTACATACACCCTCTCTCCACTTATAAGAACAGTACGGCCCATTACGGTATTCATGTCACCTCAACCAGCTTTAGGTACCCAGTTTCGTTTCCTTGGCTGCCCAGTCTCCCTGGATTACCTTCGTAATTAATGGAGACAGAGAGTGCCATTCAGGGTCCAGTTCAGAAGAGAATCCTAATGCAGGTGCCCTTCACTGCCCAAATGGTGAGATTCTCTCTTCATAGATTGCAGAGAAAGCCCAAATAAGCTAATGAGACAACCAGATAAATTAAGTGCCCTATTAATATTTGTGTGCCCAGTTTCTTATGCATTAGCACTGTTACTTCCTCTACTTTTCTGATGGCGTGGCTCAGCAAGGCAAATCATAGTCACAAAACCAGCTTAGGACTCCTGTCTCATTCCCATTTTTAAACTGGATGTCCACCTTCCTATCATTTGTTCTAGTACATTTGTTTCTGTGGTGGTGCTGTAAAACAAGCGACTGAAATGGTCTAGATCAAAAATATATCACCCCGCCATCTTTGAGGAAAGAAGTGATTGCAGACAGCCAGTGGTTCAGACCATCTAACCAGAAAACTCACAGGTAGCTAATAACCAATGTCCAGAGAAGAATAAAAGTGGGCAGACTTCCCTCTGATGCGCTTTCAGCCTCCAGTAATTTTTAGCTCACAGTCCTTTTTAAACAGAAGTCCCAGCTTTACATCTAATAACCCACAATATGTTTTCCACATTTTTTTTTTAATCACTTGTGGAATTCACACAAACTTTCAGCAACTACGCCTGACAAGGAGTTCCATAGTTTAACTATATTCTGTGTTTAGGAATTGCCTCTTTTTATACTGAACACTAACTGGTTTCATTTGATATCCCTAGGTTTAGTTCAATCCAAAGAATCAATCGCTGCACTTTCTACGGAATGTATGTTTCATTGCCCTCTACCAACCTGCCTCAGCCCTGGTCAATCCTTTTCAGCCTGCTGGTTCTAGTCATATCCTCTGAACCCACTCTATCATGACAACCATTCTTGCCACCAGTCTTTCAGGCATTTCTGATTTTGCTCAGTTCTTTCTGAGTTGAGGAGGCTGGTAATACACAGAGTATTCAAGATGCAGGTGTACAATGGATATAAATAGTGTTGTAATGATGGCTTTTATTTTGTTCTCTATTCTTAAAATTTTGGTTTGACTGTTCTTGAGGTGACAGTTTCACAGAACTATCCATTTAATTGAAGATCTCATTTCTGAGAAGTGATGGTTAGTTCCCAGCACATCATTTCATATGTAAAGATAGAGTTATTTTTCCTCTGTGCATTTGTCTGCACTGAATTTCATGTCTCTCTCTTTTTTTTTTTTTTTTTTTTTTTTTTCCTATTATTGCAATCATTGTAAGATCTTTCTCAATATACCATAGCTGGTCCTTCTCTTAACTTTCCTGAGTAATAGTACCATCAGCAAATTCTGTGCCCTCACTATTTTTTTTTTTTTTTTCTGATCGCTTATGAATATGTTTAATAGCACAGACCTCCATGGGGATTTCAGTGATAACCCACTTCTGCTGTGAAAACTGACCATTTTTTCCTACACTTTGCTTTGTACTGTTAGCCAGCTATTTACTGATGTGAGGACCTTCCCTTTTATTCCAGCACACCTTATTTTCTCAAAGGCCTTTGGGGATTGACACTAACACCTTTTGAAAATGCAGGCAGGTCTTGTCAGCTGGGTCTCTGGTGTTCTCCTGCTTGCAGATTCCTTCAGAGGATTTTAGTGTATGATTCTGTATTTTTAAGTCACAACTTCTATTTCAAAATCCACTTTGACTCCTCACAATATGTCATAGTTACTCAGCACTAATTTTATTATTTGTTAGAATTTCTACTCATTTCCCCAGCACAGGTATGAAATTTACTAGATAGCAGTGTTCTGGATTTGCCTGAATTCCTCTTTAAAACCTGTTGCTGCGTGAGTCAGCTGGCAGGCCTCTGGCGCAAAATAATTGGAACTGAGAAGTTGTACACGGCAATCACCTGTTCCACTCCTGAGTTTCTTTAGAATTGCTGAATGAGAGTCTCTGTTCCCGCTGGTTTGCAATAGTTTGTTTAGTCCATTTGTTCTATAAACTATTTCTGGACACTTCAACTTAAAACAAATCCTAAAACGTATTCCATAAATTATGATTCTAAGATGGGATCTCTCTAGCCTCCTCCATGGTAAGGGCAGATGCAAAAAAAAAAAAAAAACCCCAAACCCAACAAACTAAAACAACAACAACAAAAAAACCTGCTTAGCTTCCCTGCTACAGCTTTACCTGTTTTTGAATGCTCCTTTCACACCTTGAAAATCTTAACAGATTTTCTGGCAGTAATCATGATCCTGATTTGTTTGAAAACAAATGGAAAAAAATTGGTTGAAAACCAGGATACTATTACTTTTTATTCCTTATGTAAATTGTTTCTCAACTGCTCTTTGGGGTTATTTTCAAAGTTATTTGTTACCTGGACTGACTCAGGACTCTAGTTTACCATGTAACCTCCCATACAAACTTGGGAGGTGCAGCTTCACAATAGGCTTATTTTTTTCCAAATCTGAGTTACCACCTAACAAAAGGCCACCTTCCCTTCCCCAAACCATATGCTTCCTTCAGCTGTACGTTGCTGGCACTAGTGCTCATATAAATGAGCAGATAAGGATAAAAACTAACTTTATTAAGCAAGTCATTAGTTTTTTCTAGCTGCACAGATCCACGGCACTTGTCCTGTCACAGAGAGGAGAGAAGGCACACACAGAGCTCATGGTATGACCAATTATTTTAACAGCAGTGAATATTTAGATTGACTTCATTTGGAATCTGCACTGGGGCTAGAGGAGCAAATCTAGAGCATGGGCCAGAAAATAGTGGGTAGGTATGGTGAGGTGGGGACCCCAAAGGCTGCTGTCAAATCCAGCATTTCATCAAACTACATGCAGAGTGTAACACAGAATTCTGACACTCAAGGGCTAAAGATAATCAATTACAACAATCAAACTTTCTCTAAAGAGGTATTTAGGAAAACTTGCAGGGTGTATATTCCTTGACCAGTGAAGTTACATCTTGGTTTTCAGATTTAGGAGTTAATTTATTGGAAGAGTAGGAGGGAGGAAAATCAGGGACTGGGGAACTTTCAATACCATTACTAAAATACAGACAGCTTGGGGGGTACTTAATCCCCATCCTGCACTTCTGTCATCAGCTAAACATTGTTCCCCATTGTGCACACAAGGAGAAGTGCAAAGCTGACCCAGCAGATTGAGATGAAAAGATTAGAAGCAGAAATTAAAGTCTCCTGGAGAGATTGTTCAGCTATTATATACTGATAAATTTTTCATGGTTTCCCCAGGTTTTTAAAAATCATATTAATCTGGAACTTGGAAGCTTTAAAAACATGCTTCTGATTGTCAGTATTTCCCTCTGATTGCCATCTAGCTGCACTGTGGAAGACAGACCCTTTCTTAGCTCAGCTGAAGAGGAAGATATAAGCAAAAAGAAGATCAAAAAGAGATTCCAGTATTGAAACTATTTTCCTGGGCTACTTCTACAGTTTCTGATCTGTCCTTCATTTGGATATGAAGAGGAAGTGTGAGTTCAGGATGCAAATGAATGTTATCATAAGAATATAAAATAGTTGTACAGAGTCAGACCAAATGTCCATCTAACCAAGCCCTCTTTCTATCAGTAGCCAGAAGCAAATGCCTTGAGAACAGAACAGGCATGTAATAACACTTTACCTGAGTACCCTACCAACTTCTACCAGTCTGAGTCTCGAAGACTACCTGAGCCAGATAAGGTTGATGTGTATTAACCTCTATGGATTTCTCTATGGGAACTTGTTCAAGCTTCACTTGAACCCATGTAAACTTTAAACTTTGACAGTATCCCATGGCTTAATTTTGTTACATCTAAAGATCTTCTTCTGTTTCTTTCCAGCTGTCATATCTATCATCTGCCTTTGATGATCTTAAGTTTTTGTCCTGGCAAAGACTGTGCACAAACCATGTGCAGAGCCCGTCTTTATGATGACTTTAGATACCTTTATCATCTCTCCCAACAGTCTCCTTTTCTAGGTATACAAAGAGTCTACTTTGCTTAGTTTCCTTTTAATGGAAATCTCTCTGTTCCTGTGATCATCATTGTTGCCCTTTTGTGAACCTTTTGAAAAGGCAGGGGGAAGGCAATATGCAAAATGTGGGTGCACCACAGATTTATACACTGGCATAAATATTCTGTGCTTATCTTCTATCCTTTTCCAATTTATTCCTAACATTCATTTTCTTTTTGAACACCACTGACCACCAAACGGATTCTTTCATGGACCTGTCTTTTATAATCCCAAGGTCTCATTCCTTGGTGGTAACCCAGCTGAAAGCCCATCTTTTTCACTTTTTTATTTTTGCAAATTTGATTATTCCCAGATACACCCCTTTAACTCTTATTTAAACTGAATTTCATTTGGTATTTTAAGGACTAGCTGCTGAGTTTCATAAGATCCTCCAGGCAGTCATGGCTAAGTGTCTTTGTCTTTATTGTCTTGAAAAACCTGGTATCTCCAACAGATCTTGTTCCCTCTCCAGTCACTCTTTCCACATTGCTCAAGAATCACTGAAGGAAGTTTCTGCATCCCTATGCATAATTTCCTCTTTCAAACTGAGATCCCAAGATTTCTTTCTGCACAGTGATGCATCCTTCATTTTATCTTGACAACTCCTTACCAGAGAGATGGTAACCAGTTTTGAATCTCTATGTCTTTTAACAACACCCAAATATTTTTAGCTCTGATGAATGTAACGCACCAGACAATAAGGTTTTCAAATCACTTCTCTTAGAAGGATGCCAGTCAGAACTCCCCAGTTTTCCTGGCACTGCACACATAGTGCAGTGTTTAGAAACTAATTCTCTTCTTGGTCCAACACCCGAGGTCAGTGACAAACACAGCTTTGAAAGAAGGGTACATTTGAATCCACTCCTCTTGTCAGATGAATAACAACAGTAAAGTGATGCATCTTTAACAAAAGCTCTTAATAAAGGTTTTAAAGCACAGTGATCATGGGAATTAGCTTGGGAGAACATGCAAAGTGTGGATTCAACTTAATCTAATTAGGACTCTAGCAGACAGAAGTTAACGCTTCTCCTGGCAGAACCAGTTGAAAAACAAAACATTCTTCCAAAGAAAGAAAAGGGAAAATTTGAAGTTTGGAACCTTTTTTTTTTTTTTTTTTTTTTTTTTTTTTTTTTTTTTTCAATCTAGCACAGTGTTTTCAGAAATTTTTAGAACAACTTCTTGAATATTTTTAGCCTGTTATATAAATGACTTTTTGAAAATGGCATTTTAGTAATGAAAAATATTAAGCATCTCTGAAATTATTTTTCAATTAAGAAAAAAAGCACACAAAAAAAGAAAACATAAAAAGTGCTGTTTTACTGAAGTATCTATGTCTGCATTTGAGGTTTCTGCCAGAATAGCCACACAGATCAAGAGTGAAATCTCTCCATAGTCCTCATCAACATATTAATGTTTGGAGATACAAGGAACCTCACAGAAGGCAAGGATTTCTTTTCATTTTCTCTAGTCAGTGCCAACATAATATAAACCAGCACCACTTTTTAGCCATCTCTTCAGTTCAGAAACTGGCATAAGAAACATCTAATGAATAGGGGTTAGATGACAGCAAGGAATATCACACTGAGTAAACTGAAGAATTAAGCAATTTGGAAGAGGGAAAGTCCATAGAACTGAACTGAAAAGATAATTACAAGTATAGAAAGAAACAGAAGTAAAAATCAGCTATGCAACTAAGTGGGCAAATGAACAATTTCAGAATTATTCTAGGATGGGGTGAAATGGAAGTGAGGTAGAGAACACCTCTTGAATTCATGTCCTCATAGCAAAGTAATGAATCACAGAAAAAAAAAGTCTTCAGGGGACTTTGGGTGGTTGTGTACTTTAGTGTTTCTCAGCCTGCAATCAGTGGATCAGCTGATGGTCCACGCAACACATAAGACATCAGAAGATGGGTTACAAAAACTTGCAAATTATCTAATTCTGTTGTCACTGATATTTTTTGTGCTACCCATCTCCTCATAGTTGTTACCTTTTAAAAGTAAACTATTGTATATTGCATGTATTAGGTACCTCTTCATATTTAGCCTGATTTTTCAATGACATTACCTCATTCTGTTGACTAGCAGACCTTTTCCTTGTTACCACCATATTACTTTGAATATTCATACAATGCAGTTTCATGCATCTTACTGATCACATCTCATTTTTGTTTCTCGAGTACGTGAATATCTGAAGGATCCTTTAGACATGGCATTAATAATCTGATTTCTTTAAAATTATTTTTCAAGTCTTTGGTTAAGGCTTGCGTTAAAAGATGTGGCATAGTTTCTGTTTATGCCTTTGGTATCTGTCCTTTGAGACTGCTATCACCATGTCTATACTAGTCATTTTTTCCTTCTTTACACAAAATCAGTCACTTTATATGAAACACCAATTATGTTAACTTTGTATAAGGTCCTATGAAATACATTGACTTTTTCATTTTTCTTAATGTTTTACCACATCCTACTAAAAGCCAATGTTCACTCATTCCGTAGCACACTGTAAGACCCATAACTGAAGGTTCGCAATAGCATAAAGGAATTGGATACATTATTCCTATTGAATTTCAGCTAAGTGATAATTGAACTGAAAGTCAATGGGAACTGGGAGCCTAAACCCCTGTTATGTCTTTAAAGAACTCTTACAGGGTGTTCTTTTCAGCTGCTTTCCCACCCTGGGGATGAGTAGAAGGGTTGAAGAGGACCTGTCACACAAAGGGAACATTTCCAGGAGCACGAAAGCTGGTAGATCACAGTTTAGGTGATGCGCTTGACCTCTCATTCTCTTCCACATTACAAAACATCTATGATCTTTGCTAGCACATTTAGCCCAACTCATTTCCCAGACCATCAGACCCAGCAGTCAGTTGCCAGGTACATTTAACAGCAGAGTACGGATAACATCAGTGTACACAAAGACTACGGCTGAAAAACTGGAGACTGGAGTGCCTCATTCTCTGAGGAGATGAGCTTCTATGCCTTCACTGAAGGTTCTCAGAACGTCAGCACTAAGATCCGCTCCTGGGTACACACAGGGAAAGGCTGACATAAGCCGATTTGATCCACAGCTACACACTCCTGTTTTTTGCAATGATGGGCATTTTTATTTATTATTTTCCTGGGAAAATTGATATAGTCTAAACCAACACCAAAGACAGTGTCACCCAACACCAACACCAGTGTCACTCAGACCTTCTATGCTTCAGTCTTCTCATATGAAAAATGGCACTTTCAAACAGCACTTCAGAACTATAAACTATTTTTAATTATACGTAAATATTTTGTAGCCATAGCAGTGTTCGAAGGAGGAAAATGCTTGTATAGAAATAAAACTGTTGTGTGGTAGAAAAGTGATGAAAGCCACAAACAGATATTTATCTTCTTGAAAATAACTTTGCAAAATAAAAATAACTTTTGCAAATTTGCAAATGATCGAAGTGATTCACTGTCAAAGCTCATAGCCCAACTATGTTAGAGCAGTACTTAACCTGAAGGCCATAATATCATGCCCAAAGAGTAACAAGATGTGGTAGTCCCTATTCAAGGTCCAATTGTTTTGCTCATTGAAGACAAACAGAACTAAAACAAAAGGAAAAAATACAACTAAAGTATATTTGGAGTATTGTTCGCTGACATTACTTGTTATCCTTTGAAATGCATATGATGAAAAATTTCATTTGCTCTTGTGCATTTATACCGATTCTTTAGCCCAAGACAAGATTAGTTATAATTTTCTTTTTCCCATACTTGAATGTATATTACCATTTTTCTCGTTGATCTGATAAACAAACACTAAATTGGCATATAGTAATATATGGGTAATTATTCTACATGTCAAAAGCATTGTCAGTGCATTCTTTGGTGATGCATTTCTGGGTAATCAGATTAGATTTTGACCTACACCATTCTACCATCTTCCTGGAAAAATAAATAACAATATCACATCCTTTCCCACACACTATCAAAAGATCTACAAGAGAAGCTACTAATTTGTCGCTCTATGTAGACTTCCAGTGCAAATGACCTACTTTGGAATTCAACAACACCACTGACATCTTTACAGGAAGTTCTTTCTCTTTCTAACCAAAGAAAGCTATTGAGTGACAGCCATCAGTCAACTGGGAAAGATGAGTGATAAATACAAAAACAAGAGGTGTCTGATTGAAGTGGGCAATGTGCTAATCTTGTCATCACACTTACAGCCCCTGCTACTATCCTGCTTGCCATTAATATAGCAAAAAAGAGCATTCAACTACTGAATGGAGAATTCTGCCATCATGTGTCTAAAGACACCTTCAGGGTTTCCCACTGTACTGCTGTGCAGAGAAAGAGAGAATGAATAAAAAATGACAATAAAAACTCTGAATGTATACATGTGAAGATTAGATCGCAGCACATTTACTTTACAACCGCAAAAGACAACATCCCAAATACACAGCTATCCAAGCATAAAACAGAAACTGCTGACTTGTATGAAAACAAAAACTCTCACAAACAAAACACTATGGTTATGGTTGAATGCCCGATGTTCCTATTACTTTGGCAACTGCTTGCACTACTATCCAATTATACTGCTTTTTAGTTTTGAGCATAATGTGACTGAGTACTGTCTTCATATATTCAGCAAAGTTATCAGCTGGAAATAATAGCCTAAATTTTTCATATGGTATAACTATATCTTCTTGTAAACTTCAGTCAAACTTGTACCAGATTTTTGATCTCTCTTTTGCTAGCAGGAAATAATAGCTATAGACTCAGTAGTAACTCAGGAAAGTGTTGAGTATAATGGGAAGCCCTGAATTCTGTATGTTATTTTTGAATTATAATTTGTTTCATTGTAAATTCTCATTTTACAATACCAGATATTTAACAAATGTACATATATGTAATCATTCATTAAATCTTTGTAATATCAAGAAAGATTATTTTTGTGATGAATATATTAATGAGCTTGATTAACTATGTTTTAGTATGATGGTGTAACAAACTGTTAGAATTTATGTTGAAATTTATTTTAGAAAATGCTACATAGATAAAAACAAAGGTCAAAAGTCAAAGTGGATAATAGCTGATGGTTTTGATAATGTTAATTATATATTACTAAAGAATAAAGGTAGAAAGGGAAATATGAGCATTAAAAGAAAGATAAACATCCCAATGCTGAATTTAAAATGAAAAAAAGAAAAAAAAAACTTTAAATGTCTTTGTAGCTCACTGTCATAAACCGAAGACATAATGAAGCCTGAATTAAAAATGTCAGTTTCTGTGAATGTTGATAACTTGGTTCTTTGTTGCACAAGTCAAAATGTGTCTGTTTGATGGGTTAAAATGACAGTCTGCAAATAGGAGAAGCTAGAGCTAAAAAAAGAAGACCCCCCCACTTCCCAAAAGACTTATAAAAAGTAGGCCCATAATGCAGTACTTTAAGGAGAAGACCTGTAGGGTAGAAGAGCCAGTATCTTTAGGAAGTAACCAAGCAGCACTAAAAGGCAATGTCCATGGCCAATCAAAACTATTTCTCTAGCTGCTGGGGCTCTTGCATCTCTGTCTTCACACTAGACTGGAAACCCTTTGTACTAATTGCCAGACTGTACCAGATTTTCTGGTTCAGTTCCATCCCATAATTGACTGACAATGATGGGCAAGGAAGGGGAAAAATTCAGGCTCACCACTGCAAGCAGAGGGTCAGAAATGGTTTCATAGGGAGCACATCACTGCTTGGCACTAAATGCAGGGTTAAGCAAGCATCATCTGTACTTTCTTCTAATTCCTGGGTTAAAAGGGGGATGGGAAAAACATTCACACTGTAGCAGGGTAAAGAGAAGATCTTGAAAGCTGGCATATCTTCTGCAAAAATCTACCACAGACAAGAAAATGTCTGGAAGATTTTTGGAATTTGATCACCAACTGCAGTATCAGTATATTACTTGCATTAAAATTAACAAAGCAGTTAAGAAATTTGTTTCTCTGCAAAAACAAACCTTCCACATTTACAGTAAGCATGAACATATTTGTTTATAAAGTTACTTTTCTAAGCAATTAAAATATTTCACAGTTTCATAATCCAAATAGAAAACAATTTGTAATTAAAAAAGTAGAAATGTTTTAACATAAAATGCATACATTAAAGTTAAGGATTTAACATTTTAAAAATGATAAATAAATACTTGCTGTGCATCTAATCTAGTTCATCGCAGTTTATACATATTTAC
This sequence comes from Nettapus auritus, assembly GCA_011076525.1. Lineage (NCBI taxonomy): Eukaryota > Metazoa > Chordata > Aves > Anseriformes > Anatidae > Nettapus > Nettapus auritus. The sequence goes on from CM021773.1 coordinate 18,069,247, forward strand.
ATCCTGATTGCTACATGGTCTCTTGCTTACTGCTGAATTGTTTTAACAAATCTTGGAAAAACATACTTCAGGAAAAAAAAATATTTCAGAAAACAGACTAATGACAGAATCTTTCTGATCATTAATCTTATTTACCCTTGTTTGTTCTCCGCCCACTTTATTTCAAGCAAACAGCACCCCCAGTATCATTTCCACAAAATATTAAGACAGTTCTGAGACCAGAGTAAAAAAGAATGTTGAAAAGGAGAAAAGAAAGAAAAAAAAAAAAAAAAGGAAAGAAAAAGAGAAAACAATCTAGTGCTTATAGCAAGGCAGTTCAAAACCATATTACTGTCTGTTCTTCCCTCTGTCCTGGAAATACCATACACATAGGTCAAACGTTTTCCCTTTTACCCTCACCCTACCTTTAGAGCATACATATTTGCAGAATACCTACTCCCCAAACATGTAATTGTGCAGGTAACATATTCTTTACTTTCAGTAGTTAGTTACAATTCAGTTTCTTTAAGAGGAAAAGCACATTTCATCCAAACCGTCCCCTCTAACCCCACACCTTTCACTCCAAGAATGATTTTCCCTGTTAAACTGAAACCTGCTCCCCTCACTTGCCCTCTGCAAAAGCTCCAAATGAGTGATATGCTGCAAAGTTTCAGAACTAGGCCAATAAAGTTAGCATCTTAAAGCACAGACAGCAGAGGACTGAGGCAAAGGCTTACCTTTCAAACCCTGAACAGAGCTGTCTTTTATGAGGCCTATACGGTTGACAAGTCCTGGGACTTTCTCAAACACAGTACCCACACAGGTGAAAATCTAATAGGTAGTAAACACCTGAGAACTGGACAAGAAGACTATAAGAAAAAAAGAAAGCAAATGAGTAAAATGTCTTCCCAGAGCCACAGTCAGCTCTTGTGCATGGGGAGTTACGAATGCACTGGCTATAGACTTTTGTCCAAAGCTGTAGTTTTTTTTTTTTTTTTTTTTTTTTTTTTTTTTTTTTAGTGAAGCTAGATTAGTTCATACAAAACTCAACAATACAGCACTGAAACCCATTGTTGATATTCAACATTTTTCACATAGCGGAACAGAATAGACAATACGGTATCTAGGAAACCATGGGCTGGATTACAAACTGATGATATCTCATCCTTCTGGAGGGCCTGTAATCCTTTTTATTACCTACCACAGAAGGGGGGAAGAAAACCCCAAACAAAACACCACAGCATAAACCACCCCGTATCAGTAATGTTTGAACTCTTTTCATAAATAAATGAATTAAATCTTTCTCTTCTGTCCTAAGCTTACCCCCCCAACTGTAATATGCATATGTAATGAAATACATGCCTTTCATTTAACTGTTAAATCATCGAGCATTTACACTGTCCTGTGCCATCAGACTCATTTGAAAAACAATTTTCACATTATGTATTTTAAAACAACACTATATATGGCCTCATATTATTTCTTACAGCACTTTGCAACTTAAGCATAATAATGTATCCCCTGTGACAACACATGCTATATTTTTCTTCACACAGTTATAACTGCAGTTACTGCTGGGCATATAACAATATTTGAAATATTTTTTTGCTGATGTTTTACAAAATATTCTTCCATTTTCAAACCTGTTTAACCACTCTAGGTACTTGCAGTGCATCACATCTCCAGTTATCAACACGTTCAGTTTAAAGGTCCTTCAGTGCATACTGCTCTGTGCTCTATTTCTTGCAATGCTTACACACTGCACACACACAAAATAAACACAGTATTTCACTGATCCATTTACCCCTGCACAGCTTATTTTTTATTTATTTTTTTTTATGTTCCAACCTCATTCCATTTCTACAGACTCCAGTTCCCATATTTTCCTTAAAACCCCAAATAGTCTAGGTAGCCACAGAAGTGATTGTTCCTACCAGTTTCTTTTCATCACTTCTGCAATTGACCAATTGACAACTGATTGATGGTTATCTTTTCACTTCCACAATGAAAGAAATTACCATCACTATAGCTATGTACAGTAAATGCCTCCAGAGTAAATTACATGATTCTAAAATTCTCCTTAGCTCACTTAGTAAAACATCAACACAAAAAGTTTCTTTTTTGCCTCTCTTCCTGTACTGCAGATTTGGCCTTTCCTGTCAGCTTCAGAAAAGAACTTGACAGCTTCTTTAAAAAGAGGAGTATAAAAGAACTTGAATAAGGGATGGCACAGGGCCGGGCTAAGGCTTCCATTCTCTGCAAGTGGCTATTCTTTGCACTGAAAAAAAAATTAGGCATGTGAGCACAGATAAGCCACATAAGAATACCCCAAAGAATATTCCCAGTGACCTTGAGATTTTGCTGCAATTCTGTAACCATTCTCTGCTGGAACAGCTTCATGAATTCTGAACTTTAGAATGACTAACTTATTTCCAGAATGTGCAATTTATTCCTCCTAGGGGAAAAAACACTCCCACAAAATTAGGAGGGAAAAGCATTTGTCACTACAAAATAAAATAAATTTGTTCTTGTATTTTTGCAATAGTTGAAGTGAATTAATAAGAATTTGGCTCCATTCCATGGCTGGTTTTAGTGATGTTGAGATGGAAAAGAGAGGCCATTCTATGAAAAAGCAAAACCCTCTTACTTTTAACAGAATTTTTAGCTCCTGCATAGAAAGATATTGAAAACTTCTGATTGCTGTACAATTAAGTGCAGTTTTCAGAGCATTAAATACACTGCTAAGAAAGACAGAGAATGATTTATTGTTTTTTTGTTCCTTCTTGGAAAGCACTTCGAAATGAAAACAAAAATAGACTCATTATTTCTTATTATTTAAATAAACAGGAAAAAAGAAATCCAACTTTGTTAGATTTGTGTGGTTCAAAGTTTTTGTAATGCCATAAAAGCCTGCTTATTTTCCAGTACCAGATACAATGACTAGCAGATCCTCTCCAGTTCAATTTGTGTCTTTTAAAACTTGTATTACTTTCTGTATGTTGATAATCACTATGAGCTTTTGGAACAACAGTACCTCTAGCTTTGAAATACAAGCTTCCCTGTCTTTTGGTTATAACCAAACACCAGGACCACCTACTCTTCAAGTCCTCCTCGCTAATTTAGTCAGGAATTAAGTTTTAATGTAATTTATGTACTACTATCTTGGCCAGATCCTTCTTAAAGAGGTGGCTCATGGAGGACACTTTCCTCAGTATAAGACATTGGTCATGTGACACCTGAACAGAAGGCCATATAGCAGACAAATGCCTTTTTTTTTTTTTTTTTTAAAAAAAAAAAAAAAACACAACAAAAACAAAAACAAAAAAAAAACTTTTAATCAGTTGCACTCTTCTAGGTCTCTCTACACTGTTGTAGTATTCCAAAGAGATAGACAGAAAGAAATCAGAAGAGTCTGAAAAACTTATCCTTCAACAAAAGACAAATATTGACCTAAAAGAATTACTTTACCTTTCAAAGACTTCTGGGAGCAAAGAACATTTTATTATAAAGGGGAAAGAAGAGAACAAGAAAATATAGCAGGTAATGCCTCTCACTTGTTTTAGGACAACTATGAGAGTACTGGTAATGAAATTATTGATGTAAACTCATCTTGTTCATCTGTTTCATTGATGTTTTTTTCTCAAAAAAATTCTATGCCTGTGTAGCAATATCTAGTGAGAAATAACTGGTCTTCAATCAGTAAATTGCGGAGTTAGTGTACTTCTGTGCTAACTAGACAAAAGGAGAATGGCTGCAAATAATGTATGTAAGTATGATTTGAATAGAGAAAATGGAATAAAAAGGAAATATATTGAGGGCCATCTCTAACTGATTTAAAATTGCACTTTAAACAATTAACCACAACTGTAGTACAAATTTGTGTTGGCAAAAAAATTTAACTAAAATCAGCTACAACCATCTTAAAGCACACTTTGTCAGATTCATATTTTTTTCTAGGATGCTTCTTTGCCCACATATGCATTTATTCTTGAGCATTTCTCGCAGCAATATTTCCTAGACTAGTTATCTTTTCAGAGACTAAAAAAGGTTCTGTATATTTAATTGCAATATTTGAGTACTTTAGGACATTAGATTAATTTTCAATAGTTTTGAAATAATATAACGTTCTTCCCAGCAAAAAAATCAGTTTAGTTATGCAAGAAATGAAAGATACAGTGAATTTTCACAAAAGAAAACTTTCAGCTAGAGACTTTCAAAGCTGTAATGTGCTGTTACGCAACTGTATTTAAGTTCAGCTTTTTCCTAACCTGAACATTGGTTTGAAAATGTAAACAATAAAAAATACAATAAAATTAAATTTTAACTTTTGCAAGTCTGATTTCCGCTTGTCTCTAACAAAAAGACCTATTTCAAGCCATCTTGAAATACATCACTAGATGTCATGATGTCAGCTTTCAGATGCATGACATGGGTTACTCACTTGAAGGTGAGAGGAAATTTGAAGAGTAACCTTCAAATCCTATTATGTCATAGCTCCTTCCCAGGAGAGGTGGAGGAGACAGCAAGGACTACATATACAAAATCACCTCTAGTTTCTTTCCCTTGTCTCTGGGTGTAGGCTTTTAAGTATTTGTATAATATAGGATGCCTGCCTTTTTGTTACCAAGCATTCATAATAAGTATTCCACAACATAACAGCAGTTTTGAATAGGAGCCAGAAAACCATCCGTCACCTCTGCTTTTCTTTGGGATACTTCATTTGGCTTCATAATTGATATAAAACATATACATTTCCTATAAAACACCTAATGTGCATATACAAACTAAATACATAATGTTTGGTTGTCAAATCTGAAAAACAGAAACAAAAACCAATGAATACCTTATTACGCTAACATATAGGTTGGGTTTAGTTTAGATAAATTAAGGCCTTGGTCATATTCAAGACTGCTTGTGAAGAGAAGTGCTGCAAGAATAGCAAAAAAAGTTAACTGCATCTTTGTGAAGTAGATAGGTAACTTGCACAACAACTGCTCAAAGTAGAAGTATCAAAGCAAACTATTTTATGTCAAAAAGATAACTGAACATAAACAGAACTTTCCATTAAGGGTCCCAGAACAAAGCAAGCTTTGAGAAGTCCAGGCATTACTCTCTGAAAATGCTAAGGATTTTCTTTTTAAAAAACATATAAACTATATTATAAAAGTTTCTGTCATTCTAAACACCAACACCCACCAATATGATTTTTTGAATGCTTTATAGGCATCAGCTCAACGGATATAATATAGATTAATGGAAAGATTTTCAGTATAAGAAAGCTGATGGAGTTCAGGCAGTAGTTAGAGCTCTGTGATTTTAATATGAACTAATTTTTTAATTATACTGTACTACTTCAAAATATACCCTTAAACTCTCTTTCCCACGTCGCCATCTCTCTTAAACCAGCTACCAAGTGTGTTTAGTCTCTTCCTGTGTGCTGTTTGAGAGCATGAACAAGGACAGCATGCATAGCAAGGACTTAGCAGTGACAACTGCCAATATAGAAGAGAGGGAATGTCTTCAGACTGCTGCAGCTTATTTGAAAATACAACAGAACATTGGTTTGCTTGCTTTCAGAAAGGTAAGTGCCACTGCTATTACACATGACAGTCCTTACTGGGTCACATAGATTAATACAAAGGCTGTCATAGTTTTTCCTCAACAGATGGTGAACTCAAGGACTACTTAGACAGCGAGAGGATATTAGTTCTGTGTATAATAGTCATTGATTTTTAAGATGTTGAGACATGGACTTGAGGAGGGGACAACAATATTTAGAATTGCCATTCGTACAAAATTCATTCTGAACATCAGTTCTGAATCTACCAATAAGCCCTTAAGAAGAACAACAGTCCTCTGGACTAGAAGCCCTAAATACTTCATTTTTGAACACCCTCTCTGACAACATCAGGAAACAGAAAAGGAGAGTGCTGAATTTGACAATGGTCTCTCTAAACGAGACCATGGGGTACCGAGCACTGAGCAGCAAATTATGACACCTGACCACTGATGTTTTGTTTTGAGGAATAACCTGTATATTTCATACAGGTTAATATCAAGATTAAATCAATCAATCAAGAACAAGGCAGCACGCATTCTTGTCTCAGAATGCACATTCTAATGAGGAATGGGACTTTTCTGATGTACCAAAAGTTGAGGAACTTCAGTGAATACACTACTTACGGTATATAAAATAAGGTTTGAGAGAATGCCAACCCAGAGATTTGACATAATAAAACTGATGTAAGGAAAAGGAGACGTGCTTTCATAGAAAGTAACAGTCTTTCATAAAACTGCTGTAACCTGTTGTCTCCTAGATGTATATATTTCTAACTGAATTATTGAAAATCTTAATGCAGCTTCCTTTACATAGCTGAAGGAATTCATACAGCTTGGTTTGCAAAGGGAAAAAAAAAAAAAAAAAAAAAGTTGGCACTGAACACAAGCTCATTTGATTTCTATGGGTGTATTTTGCATTCTTGGAGTACATCAACAGTGGCTATAATGTACGATGTAAGTATCATGCGATATGTTTATTATGGCAATTTCTCTGTAGCTGCTACAAGGGAACTCCTTTGAGGCTAGATAAAAGTTTGTCAAAAATAATATTCAAATATCCTTTTAATTGAAACAAGATAAAGAGATTAGTGCCACCAGTGTCAACATCACCACTTCCAAAACACATGCTCAAATAAAACATGAAAGCTTTAGGGAACTGGTTTTGTAAGCTTCAGTAGCTTATACTTCCTCTCCCTTCCAACACTATGTATTATTAAAATGCATCAGCTGATGGTGTGTGTTAATGACAAGCTCCGTTCTCAAAGGTCTCTAATTCATTAAAGGGGACTATCAGCATGTAATTCACAGAATTTAGAACAAAAAATATTTATTTAGGTAATAAATTATGAATTTTATTTTAATAGAGAAGCCTAGCTACTTTTAAAGTCACTTAACACAACAAAAGTAGTATATTCCCAGAAGAAGACAGAAGTGTTTAGGAAAACTTAATTCCCAACTAAACCTAACCACAGGATTTTTTCTGTTAAAATATCAATTTTTTCATGAATATTGTAACCTGGTTAAATTTGATTTTTTAAAAAATCTTAATTTTTCCATTCTTCTATTTTCCCCCAAATTGAATAAAAAAATAATATATATATTTTCCTTTTACTTACAATCTGTTTCACTTTCAGATTCTTGAAGAAAAAGTAGAGCAGTCACTTGTCATCTTAATTATGCCCACTGAATTTTTATTTAAAATGGAGAAGTTTCCATTCCTTCTCTGCTTTAGCAGAATTTTGTTTGTACAAATTCTAAGGCTTTGATCTAAAAAATCTTAATAAAATGAAGCATGGTTTCTGCTTTAATGTGGGAAAGCAAGATGACAAGGATGAGAGACATTAAGTCAATCGAGTGCTTGGTTAAGCTACTGGGAGCTGACTTATAGAGCGTATATTGCCTGTCTATCAAAAATAGAACATTTTCCCAACAGTGTAAATTCAGTTCAAAAATATGCATTTTCCTACCCAATGGATTTATGGTATGGATTTGGCTATAGACCAAAGTCTATAGGTAAAAATGAAACTAACACTTAAATATGGGCAGTGTTTGGGCGAGTAAGCATCTTCACCTTTCATAGTTAACTGCTTAGACCAGGAGTGCATAGCAGCTGTGTGTTCAGTCTTTCACAGCCCTGAAATCCTCTGTATTGTGTTGTTTCCTTGGGGAAGCCAGACAGTTCCCCAGGGAGGTCCCCACTGCTGGGCAGCAACCAGTGACTGCACAAAGCTATTGGCTTAGATGGGAAGAAGTTCTCATTTGCACAGATCCCCAGCAAAGCAAACTAGTGAATAAAAACTGTGGTCATAATCAAGCCCACGGGCTTATTCTGAACATCTTCTCTAGGACAAAACTTCCGCTTCCTTTCAGGTAATTATATCCAGTGGATGACCTGAACAAGCCATCACACCACACTGCCCTCGTCACTACTACACATCTGTCACCATCATTTACACTCCATACTGTGGGCATTTCATACACTTAAGTGTGATGACAGCGATACTGCAGGGACCACTGAAGCCAGGTCACTGCAGAGAGGTGCTTGGGGACAGACCCCTGTGCCAGTCCCTGGCTAAGGGGACCTGATGACACGAGGTTGAAACTGCAAAGACCAGCAGCGCCAATTTCTCTAATGCTCCTGGTAAATGCGATACTGAAAAACACACCAATGTGAAAGCAAAACTATAGTATTTTAGAAATTTAAGAATACACGTATTCTGTTTCTAAAGTGCTCTGAAATTCTGGGAGAACATAAATTTGGGGCATATTTCTCACATCACTTCATCAGTTGCTTCTCTTAAGGTGTCTGTCACCTCAGTAGCATTTAAGCAAACACCATTATTGGAAATAGAGATGTGCATGGACAAAACAATTTCATGATGGCATTTGATGTAGAAGACGTTGCACTGTTTGGAAACAGACATTACAGATGCTCTGAAAACTTGGCATGCATAAAATTTATATACCTTGTTACCCATGGTGTATAAAATGATGGGTAACAAAAGTACACAATCTGCAAAGAAATTTACCTTCACCTTCACAGGATTCACACATATTGAGCAAATAAACAGAACTTCTTGAACCACTTTTTTTTTTTTTTTTTTTTTTTTTTTTTTTTTTTTTTTTTTTTTCATGTGATCATTGCCAATTTCTCACTCTGGGCTTCCAAGACAATAGCACAAAATATACAATTCCTGTAGTAGATATGTTCTGAAATTCTGGAAAAAATATACATATTTTCGTAATGCAATGCATAGTGAAAAGTATACTTGAATAAACTTCCGATTTTCACTGAATCTGAAAACAGACAAACAAACAAAAATACATTATTCCCGCATGAAAAAACAAAATCAAAACAAAAAAAAACAACACAGAGATCACTAAAAAATATTATTTGCACAAACACTGGCATAGGATATGATTCTTTCTTCAAGGTTTGAAATATAATCTTTTTTTCCTATTTTTCATCATGCACATAAAACTTGTATTAGAGTGTGATTCGAGTATGGCTCTCCCAGCCATGAATTTTCCATAATTAAGGTAATTATAAGGGGAGAACTAAGTTCACATTAAACTCCCTGACATATTATGCCATGAAAGTCACTGAAAAACTTTGTTTACTTATATCCTATTATTTTCAAGCTTGTTTTTCGTATCAACAACATTGGTATAAAATATAATTATTAGAAAGAGCTCAAAGCACAAAGCTGTCTTTCGAAGAGCACAATTAAAGAAAAGCAGACAAACCTCTGGGGCTGCTGATATAAGGGCAGAATCAAATTACAGAGTTTTTAGAAGAAGGTGGAAAAGGTACTTCACTGCAAAGCAATACAACAATGAAACTGTATGTCAATGGCAATGAATTACTTAAATTCATAAGGTAACTGACAATTTATTTTGAGAACCACATACTACAAATTTAATGATTTATTGTGCGATATCCCTGAGTTCTAGTTCATCTTCCCACAGTTAAATAAGAGTTTTATTCCTATAGTGAGTACACAAAGCTCAAGGTTGTTTGTTTGTAGGATAAGATTACACATTTACAATATCATAGCAGATCATTTATTACTAAAATATCTGAAAATCCAGTGAGCCTGGGTAAACAGAAGAGGGTAAACCCACGTTATACCAGGTTAACATATCACATGTGTACATAAAGGGACAGACAAATAGTTTCCAAACTCTGTCCTCCATGATTATTCTTCATCTCATATTTACTACAGAGAAGATGGTATCCTAAATGTAAATATTATGTACTGTTTGGTCTGGGGGCTGAGTTAATGTTTCTTATTTACACAGGACAAACAGTCTCATTCTTCCCACTTGGTGCTTCCAAGAGAGAAGTGAAGAGCTTGATTTTCCTCTCAAGTACTGAGAAGCCAGAGGGAAACCAGGCCAATAACCTTCAGCACAGATTTTGATTTAATTGTGCCACTGACACATCTCAGAGTTTTAGCACATATTTAAGAAGCACTCCAAATACCGCCAAGTTTTCAGCTTTTACATATGAAACTCCTGGAAAAGTAAATTTTTGCCCTCATGGTGGCAGAGAGAAACTAGAAAATATAATCCAATGCACTCTATTGGTTCAGAATGTAAAAGGCAAATAACATGGAAAGTTGTTGTTGTTGTTAAAAAGTGGTGGTGTTATTAACTGAAATTATAATTTTGAGAACCAGAAAGAACTTTTTCAAGTTTTTCAGTGTGTGCTAACACAAGCTTTTACAAACAACATAGCCACAATATGGAGATTAAAGCAAATATTTCTCACCACCATGTAAAAATAAGATTAGAAGTAAAATCATAGAGAAAATTACCACTTACAAAAATGCTTTAATCTAAATACAGAACTTCTTTTTGAAGAAATTTATTATTTGTTGTGAAATAAGTTTCAAAAAATATATTTTCATAGCTTAAGTAGAGTTAAGCAATCTTAACTAGAATTTAGTTTTATAGTCAGTCTTGCTTCCATTTTAAAAGCTTGCATCAGAGTAGAAGCTCAAACAAAACATTTATTTTTCAATACTTTCAGTACTTGCAATTTTCAATTACAAATTTTCTAGATTTTTTCCTCAATTACTTCAAAACAGATGTACAGGAAATGTAATTCATGCAAATGGCTACTCAGCTAAGTAGTGTGTTGGGGTTTCAAAAATTTTTACTAGTTATCCATGACCTGAACCACGTTATGCTGGCATGTGCATTTTGAAAGAGAAATACTGTATAGATACATGACAGACTTGAAAACCTGCACAATCAATTAACAGTGTTTATTTTAAGTTCTAAACACATTTAGTCTCCAAGATAATGAAGAGAAGGACTTTGTTTTCTGTTATAATTACCCTATAATCACATGCCAAAAGAAATAAAAAACAATCATGCTTGTATATTTTAACATTGAAGAACAGAATAATTTTGCCTTTTAAAAGTTATGCAGTTTAGTTACTCTACTGCAACACTGATCACTGACAAAATCATTACAAACCCAATACTTAAATTATGAATATTATGGTTATACACATCTCTCACGCATCTCACGTAATGATTCCAAAGCACTTTTCAAGAAATAATTAATATCACCTTAACATAAAACTGGCTATAGGAAAGTTTATTTTTAACGGTCACACAATGAGGCAAAAGAGGTTTGTCGTAGTTCAAACATCATTAGAGGAAAGAATCCAGAAATCTTTACTCTCCATTTTCTGCTTTTACTTATGAGTCTATATTATTTCTCAGGGAAATTTTTAAAAACTATATTTGCACTACACCAATGACATCAAGACTGCAAAGTTCAAGAAGTAACTTATGAGTTTGCATTATAAGTTCTATCTCCATAATCTCCTTGATTCTTAAACTACAGTCTTGCCCAACTCTAGATACTGCCAGCTAAAATTGAGATAATACAATTCTCTACATCTCTGCAGTCAAGATGAAGAGATTTAACAGCAGAATTAAGTGCTTCACTTACTAGGACATCTCAAATTGACTCTGTTTTTAAAAGTCAATCTCTCAGTCTGAGCCACTAAGAAATATTTTGAAGAACTGAAAAAACCCAAACATCTTCACGTCAAAAGGCGATAAGAGGGCTTCTATCCCTACCAATGTAAAAATTGAAATACATCTCCTAATGAGTTTTAATTACTGCATGGGGCGCAATTGACCTTTTCTCCAGGCAGTTGAGGGGCAACTGTATGAAGGACCCATTTCCCATGAAACCAGACTCCAAAGATTTCATCAGACAAAATGATAATGAGCTATTCCAGTTGAAATGAGCTGATTAGTTTTTCCCCCCAGCTGCTGTTCAATTAATGAACCACTTTTAAAAATTTTGAAATGAAGTTCATGAATCATCTATTTTTATTTTCTTAAATTGAAAACTGATAAATGAATTCAGCCTCTTGGTGACACAAACAAAAATAGTTTGAATTCCAGATCTTGAAGAAGTGTTAGCAATTTGAAAAAAAAATAAAAATGCAGTGTGAATATTTAGCAGCAAATATTCCTAAAGAACTGTTAAAATACAGATGATTGAAGTAGCAGCCAAAAAAAGGGATGCAAATGACTCTTAAATGAAAGGTTATAGAGCATGAGAGGTGTTTAATCCAAATAACAAACTGTTGTTGTCAATGAAAGATCTGATACAAACCGATTTAGATAATACAGAAAAATGAACACACAATTTGACAGCTACCCTGGATTTACAGAATCATGGGATTAAATGCTTTCCACTTATTCAAAGAGGATTAGTCAGGATACATTTATTTATTTAAAGCAGATCTTTTACAGAACTAAAGAGTTCACAAATGATATGGAGTGATGGAAAATAGAAAATCCATATCAGCTTTAGCTTCTATCATTCAGCCACAGATGTGAAACTGCTTACTATCAAATATGGAATATAGTGCATTAGCAAAATAATAATAATATTAATAAATTTGGTGTAGACTTAAACTGTTTAGTCAAGGAGAGAGAACATTAAAATATTTGCATGGGCCATTTGCAGTGAAAGCTAATAAAATGTGAACATCTTCATGAAACATCCACATCTAGAACTGATCCTTAGAAAACAGGTGCAAGCCAGGGATAATGCCAGTGGAACTGCTACAGCTACAGTCAGTATAAGATGGAATATATTAGCAGATGAGTGTGGAAAGTAGGATGCTTGCATGTGAATCCAGGTACTGGACTCACTACAGGGCACTGGTTAAGTCACTTTACTTCCCATCTTGGTTAAGTAGAGAAGACTTCTACTTTGCAAGGCACTGAAGTTTTAAATTATGTCTGAAAAGGCATTTAGTCTTACAGTAAAAGCTTCTCCTTGTAAGCAAAATAAAAAAGCAACATTTTTGTAAAGTTTCTACTTGTGCCAGAGAGGTAACACATCCCAAATATCATTTCTCCTAAAGGATATTTATCATGCTCTGACAGTGCTTCGCACTGGTTCTAGAGGTTTCTTTTCAACACCGGAATGGTGAAAGACAGATATAATAAGTAAAAAAACCAAACAAACTGATACTAAGTATTAGAGACCAAACAAACAAACAATAAATAAATAAACAATAATAATAAAAATATAACTGGGTCAGTATTTGCAGATTCCCAGTAAAAATTTGCATAGTAACTGTCACTTCCTGAATTCAATATGTTTAACATAACATTATCATCATCTTTACATTGCTGTGTTTCTGGCACTCCTACTTCAAGAATTAAATCACCTTTTCTGCATATCAATCCCATTTATAGCTGCCAAGAAGTTGTGCAATTACAGCTCATAATAATGTATGGCTAACTGGGTAGCCTTTCTTCCTTTCGGAACATCTCCCATACAATTTGCCTGTTTCCCTACCGAAGCCCAAATTTGCAAGTACTGTCTAAGGAATCAAGAAGATAAAAGAAAATAGACACCACACCTACTGTTTACTCTTTGCATGTGGCTAATACCTAATAAACATCCTCAGAGACAACAATGAGCCTGTCGAACTGAAACTGAAACTGGTCAATGTGAGAGCCTTCACTAAATGAACTATATGCAGCATTAGCTGCAGTGATGTACCTGACTTCATTTGCATCATATGAAATGATCCAGATAATGACGGTGACCCCCGTGCCTGCTCATTTCATTTCCCCAAACTGCTGGGCCTATCATTAACCAGGGCAAGATAAGATAACAGATGGTTGTGAATTAATCCTCACTTCAAATATCAAATCCAAAAAGGTGTCTCAATTAAGATAAATTAATTTGAAGTAATCATTCTAGTAATAAGTTAATATGGATTTTGTGTCCACTTCAGGACACAATAATGAGTTTGTAAATAAACTCACTGACACTTTCTTAGTGATGGGGATGTTGATAAGGCAAAAATGGCAAAATTCCCGAAATGCATTATTTTAATCATTTTCCTCAGATTTACAAAAGCAAATATGGGTCAACCTGTAAATTCATTTGAACTCTGACGCTAACTTCCTGATTATATGTAAACAAACAAGACTTGACAATGTAGCCGCTGTTTTAGGGAAATGATCGCCTCATTAAGACCACTCCATGAATTTTGTATCACTCAAGCAGACCTATGAACTTGATCCAGTCTTGAGGTCACCTATATAAAAATTCTTCAGGATTTATTATAGGAATCTGGGGGGAGGGGGCATGAGCATGACTTTCTTTTAACATTTGCTGGATGAAGAGAGAGAAGCATGAACATCAACAGCAACAATAGTAAACAGACTGAAAAATTGAGGAAGTCATATGCTTTGACATACTGATGCTTCATTGTTTCATAGCACAACCCCTACTGAAACTATGAATTCATGTCCTTTGAGCCATCTGTGGTAGACAATGCTTCATTGTAGAGATAAGTGCCTACAGGTCACCAGCAACACACCAAATGCTGAAAAGCAGCGGCAAAGTACTTCTAAAAAGAACAGGTAGATACATAACACTCACAAAGCTCATCTTGTAAGGATGCATCATCTTATGCCAGCGAAGAAATGCTGCTTCTATTCTTCTTTCTAAAGCTCAGTACACACACAAACTGCCAAATATTCCAAATAATACACATCCAGGATGCATAAATCCTACTTGTACTCTTCTTGACTGGTAAAATAATGGTAAGGAATATTGACCACTTATGACTAAGTGTCTGAGTGTCTCATCTGGTGAGATACTCTAGAAACTCTGGAGTGTGACCAAAACTGCAGACATCCTGGCTTATAACTAAGCATTAAACCTCTGGTTCCAGAGCAAGTTCAGAATATAGTGAGCCACCATCACCAGTCAAATATATTTTATTCAACCAACATATTACAAATTTTATAATCTGAAAAAATTTTACTTGTAAGACGATGTAACATGGAAACACCTTTCAGTCTTTAATTTCATGGGTAAAATCCTACTATCACTGTAGACATCATACTCCAAGACCTCAGAATTCTTTTGGATATGGGTTACTGCTACCACTTGAGAGAGGCTTAAATTTAATATCAAAAAATATGTAGATGACACAGAGATCTATCCTTTTTCAATGTCACCGTGCTCCCCTTTTCAAAATATCTCCAGTGGTGGATGAGATCCGTTCAAGAATGAAGAATACAGAGTTGAAACTCAATCAAGCAAATATGTTTTTGTGCAAAAGGAAGGACATGGTATTTCTTCAGACACAGCGTGCTCTTTGTGATGAGATGGATTATGTCAAGATCCTATACAAAAGCATTCAGGAAGAAAAGTCTCCACTGTCTCCATTTTATTGAAGACTGGAGACTCGCTCTTCATCGTTACTAAGGAATCATAATTTCAGATATTTGCATTTTACTTTCTCATATTTGTATTAAATCAAAGCAATAACCTAGCTACGAAGTCATCACTCTTCAGGAAACTCCAGGTAGAGTAAGTACATTTGCAATGTGTTTTCTCAGAAACACAAAATTTCACTAATGTTCCATACAACATTCTCAATGCTCATTTTGAACAGAATGTAAATCAACTTTCATTCTCTGTCCCTGTCTCCATAACAATAATGGACATGAAGTCAATATAACCAGAACACTGTAAAACTACAGGATGAAGGATATGACAAATGAGCATGCTTTTCTGCCTGGGAACTTTTACTCTCATTACTTCCAACATAGCTGTTCTGATTTAAGCCATTCCAATCTGCTGTTTCATTCTTCTCAGCCACTTTTTGTTTTCCTTGCCTCAGTTTTACTGACTACTTTTGGCTCATCCTGCATTCCCTCTATTATTCAAGTCATTCACTCTGATTTTACAATTCATCCTCTTCTCTCTACTCTTTGTCCTCATCCATACGATTCAAGTCTTCACATTTTTATTACTGTGTTCCTTCAGCTGCCACTCAAAGAATTCTGTAATCAGTTACGAGCAGACATTGATTTCAGCTGAGCTCAATATCTTATCAATATCTATCTTGTTTAACACAAGATCAATTTTCCACCTCAAGGGAAAAACAGATCTTCAGTGCTCACCCAATCATGCAAATAATATTTTGTTTCATTAGAACTATCTGGAAGCTACATCATAGCAATTGATGTTAGGGACTTAAGCTATAAAAGCAGCTGAGATAAAATAATTAATATTCAAAGGGGATGTGAGTTAAAAGTACAGAAAATAAACCATTACTCAAAACTGGTTGAGGGTTCTCCTACAAGGTGCACAATGTCTTTCCTACAAGGTGCACAATGGAGTTTTTCCAGATGGATGTTATATTAGAGCTCAGTAAGCAAGTCCTATTTTCTTATGTACAATTATCTGACCACAATTACCAAACAAGACGTGGTTTTGAAACTCAAGAACTTGGTACGTACAGATACAAAAAGCAGCATTAAGTTAGCTAATCAGCTGATTTCTCTCTTCCTACACCAAAAAGAAATCAAAATGCTTCTTTACATATTCTCTGGTAAAAGTAAAGAAAACCCTCCAAACTTTTTCAAGACGAAGACATCTTCAAATCCTACACACAATAGAGCAGCTGCTACTGAGTTTCCTTGATGGGTATATTCTGTCATTAGGGAAATCAGAGGCCCTGCTAAATACCTTTTTTGTTTGGTCGTTTGTCAGCTCAAATACTGATTAGGTTCTCTGACAACCACATTGTTTGTTTGCAAAAATGCAGAGGGGAAAAACCTTCAGTTGCAACTTGCATTCTGTAGAAGCCGTGGGTACACTCAGAGATATTTTGTTAAATTCATACACAGTAGGAGATTTCATTATTATTAAAAACAAAAACAAAAAACAAAAAAACAACAGCGACTTAGAAAAAAACAACTAAGATGATTCTTTCAGTACTAATAAGCAAAAAATTATATAAAATCTATTTAATATACTGAATCTAAAGTAAATAGTAAGTCTGCAATTTTTACACAGGAAATTCTAACTTTGCAATCAAAGTATATTTTGAGTAAAACAGTACTGAGTTCTGAAACTAAACACTGTATTGAAAAAAGATGAGTCAGAGTATGAGCTATTTGACAAAAGAAACTTCAACAAAGCAGAGTTTGTGACAGAAGGGTAAGGGCCCTTTTTTATCTTACCATAGGCTTGGATATAAATCAGAGCTGACCAGAACAATGGTATTTACACGGCAAGCTGTGAAAGCCTAAAGAGAGATTTCTCTACCTTCATCTGGAAAAACCCACATCCAAACGCACCATCTGCCATAGCTTGCCCAAAGCCAGTGTATCATTGACTACTGTGGACATCCACAGGCACAACCAGCATGCAATTATCTTGTACCTTGCTGTATGAATATTCAGTCAGTGTAGAGTAGGATGCGTGTGTAGGCATATTATGCATGCTTGCACACAGTCACATCCTAAGCTATTATTTTTAATGTTATCCCAATAGTAAACTAGCTTCAAATTTTGAAATATATAAATTTTACTGAAATATCCCAGATAAAATTACAGTAAGAAATATGTTAAATTATCTGGACAGCACCATTTTTATTTATAACTTAGCTAAGAATAACATTATAAATACTAAATATTCTCTGAATTAACTTTTGAAATTCCTAATGGCAGAATTCCAACAGTGTCTATAACTTGCTAAAACTTTTGACATTAGATTAACATTTATGCTCTGAATAGACAAGAAGGAGAAGAAGACATATTTTGTACTGAAAAAAAAAAGTCTTATTTCTTTAGTTTATGTTTACTTAATTTTGTTAGTTAGTGATCATAAATATATATCTCTATATAAATACATATCTATATGATTTCTCCCTCAGTGGGGAAAAGAGCATATTGCTATTAAGACTTCTTATAGAAGAAATATACAGTTTATAAATTTCACTAGAGAAAGTGTTCAAGCATGTTTTAAGAGAGGGACTTTAAAATGGAAAGCTGGCAAAATACTAGCTGAAAGTTGCATAAAACTAAGTTCTGCAGTTAGGAGGGGGTGTATTGGCCGTTTTTCTTACAACAGAGGAAATGAAGATGAGGGAACAGGAAAACAAATAAGAAAAGAGCTGGAAGAAGAGCTCAGCTGTTCAGGACCTCAAAACCAAAGAGTAATTGACAGAAGGTAACTGGAAGACTGCAACGTGGTTGAAGCTGGTGTGGACTTTACTAACACAAAGAGAAGAGTGACGAATGTAACCATCTTGGTTAGACTGATGGGGAAAGAAGCTGACAGAAACAGTCTGTAATGTGCAGTAAGATACTATTAAGGAAACAAAAAGTGAGAAACTTTGTTAACTTGCTCAAACTAACCCGGTAACTTTAAAATAATTATAGGAATGGTTGCCAGAGCATCTCCTCTTGGGTATACTGATCAGCTGAGTCACTTCATAGGCTTTTTCCATGTAGAGTCCAACCACCAATGTCCTCTATTCCTTTTGGAGGGCAATGACCTCTATGTTAATTTCATGTATCAGAGATGCAACATAAATCCAGGTTTTGGAGATAAAAACTAATTGTTAACCATTTCTGCCATCCAGTCTCTGCTTCAAAACTTATGGTTATGATCTTATTTTTCAAGATTTTTTTTTTTATTCTCATTATTTATGAGAAGTACAAGAACTGCTTTGCTTAGAAAACTGCATCTTGCTTTTACCATAGCAGTAAAAACAGCATGGCAGCAATGTCAGCATTTACACGCTTTCTATTCAAAGGCCTCAGTCTTGACCTAAGAGTAGGATATTCTCTTTTGTCAGGTCAATATTTGACCTGTTTGTTAATCTCAGCAGGAGCCCACAGCAGTGGCCATTGTGAGGGTCATTTCAGATGCAAACATCTGTCTGGTTTACACTAAAATAGTGCCAGGAAGAGAGATTCATTTCACAGTGACTAAGGACTAATTTTTTGGGTGGTCAGAAAAATAATGTGTATAGCAACCATTTTTTTTTTTTTTTTTTTTCTTTCATTCCTGAGTTCATTCAGCAAACAATATGTATGTTGTTTGTGTGGGTAGCTTGACAACAAATAACTTCTCTAAACTCCTCACATTACCTCTCTTTGCAGAATTAAACATTCAGTAAAATTGTTGAAAGGCAGCTAAAGATGTCAAAAACATTTACAGGCTAAACAGATCCCAGCTCAGATAACTCCATTTCAAGTAATCTAAATTCATCCCTATTATCACTTAAGTGAGCATTACGGCTGTTAGCAAACCCTAAACAAATATTCAGATTTTTGTTTTTCCTGTCATGCTGAAGGTTATCTCCCCAGTTGCTCTGAAAAATCAGGTGACAACCATTTCCCGTGATGCTCTAAGGGCTGTCAAGCTGTCCATCAAACTGTCACCTGACCAATCGTTCCCATGGTTCTTTTAGACTTCTCGTATGATAAATTGAAAGGCACTATTATCTGCCTGTTGTGAAGAGGAACTGCTTAGGCTTTGATAAGATATCACCAGTCCCAGGTGAGAGGAGGCTGACAGCACATCAAGACAAGAAAACACATGGAAGCAGTGAACATGGGAGCAAAAGGTTTACAAACATCTGTTGTCATTATTTATTACCCCTTTCCTTGGTTTTAGCTCTATCCTCATTCTATGTCAGTTTAAAAAGAAAGACCTTTCTTTCTACCCATCCAGTCTCAACTGCTATTTTAAAACCAGTTAGTTATAGAAAGAGAAATATTTAAAATATGAAAGATATATTTTAATAAAAGGTTGTGTTACCTACCTTTTCTGATGCACGTTACTTTTACCATAATTGAATTTGAAGTTTTCTGTGATTCTCATGTTGTAATTATACCATAAGAAAATGAGGAGCCTTGAAAGATACAAAGACTTTTTAAGCTCCACAGTTATTTTTCATTGATACCTTAAAAGACCATTTCACAGTCTTCTTGATGATATTTTATGTCTGACCTTATACGACAGCCTAAAGTTAGCTGAAGAAATGTTAGAGAGAAAATATGTTGTTATTTATTGTGGATTGTTAATAAAAAGAAGCTGGTTGCTAACATCACCACCTTGTGTACAAATATTTGTTTGCATGCAGTTTTTAATGGTTTTAGGCAATGCTGTAACTTCATTAGACGGCATTAGAGAACCTCAGTTGCACAAAAGAACATTTAAATAATTTTATAATCAAAAGTCTTTTTAATGTTAACCTTTTTTTGTTTAGCTGTATGCTTACACTCATCTGCACTCATCATTAAGACTAAAAGCAAACTTCCATATACTGTGAACAAACATTGGCTGGAATAAACAGTCAAAAATCAACAGAACAGGATTTCAGCAGTGGTAAGTATACTTGCAAAAGTACTAATAAAGCTAAGATTCATAATTAAAGTATGTTCAACCAGTTTCTGAAGTCTCTTTTTCCACTTTTTTTTTTTTTTTTTTTTTTTTAATTGAGAAATGACAGGTTTTTACATTTATAGCAACTGCCCTGCTTCTGCCATGTATTCCAACTTCCTCGCATTTTAAACATAAACCTGATTTTAAGAGCACAAGCTAGTTCATCCATGGCTTGAAAGGAATGATCCTAGGATCAGTAAGCATGATTAGGTACTCCACTCATGAGCCAGGTGAAGAAGGTATAGACACAAGGCTTATAAATCTTAACCAATGAACCCCATAATATCAAGCTGACATTGACAGGTGGTCAATACCTACTTTTAGGACAGGTGGTCCTACCACTTTTAAGGTAGAAAATCAGAGTTAGCATCAAGGTTGGCAGTCAGAGAGGAAAAAGAAGAATGAAATAACAGGGCAGTTTCATGTTGCTAAATGAAAAAATCTACAAGGAAAGAGTAGCCTGACTGAGCTAAAATATTCCCTCAGTTATTGCTGACCTGCTAGCACACACAGTGGCGCTCTCTGGGCACTTTTCAAAAAGAGAAGCATACAGCCCCTTTTGCCATGCCATTATAGCAGAAAGACATGGAAGCATTAAAAAGAAAGAGACGATATGCACAAAGGGTAGTTGTGATGGTGGCTGACTACAATTGATAATGAGGTCATACTAAAACTGTATTTCTTCTGTTTTCTCCAAACTTCAAAGGAAGAAGGGATCTTCATGAGGAACAGGAGTGCAGAGGAGGATAGGACTTTTCCCACAAGATCAGGAAAAAAAATGTTTCATGTATAGAGTGGGAGAGGAGAAGCTGAAAAACAGGCAAAGAGAACAGACCAGGGAAGCAATTGGATGCCACAGGGCAACAGCAGGTAAAAAGGGCTCTGTCACAGGGGACTCAGCACACATGCAGAAGATGTTACACTTGGTGGAGGGCTATGCAGTGAAGGGATTTGAAGATGGACTGAACTACTGGATGATTGTAAAGTGGGTTTTGCACAGACAGGAAGACTTGAGGTCAAATGCTGATGGGTCCAGGAAGCTCCACTGAGCAAGAAACTAAAAGTGAATGGCCTGGTCAACAAGAAAAAAAAAAAAAAAAAAAAAAAAAAAAAAAAAAAAGACAGAAAAAGCAAGTCCTGGATTAGGAAGTTGAAAGACAGAGGATCTTCTGGATTTTCCCTTTGGAGCTACCTTTTCCAGTTAGTTTTAACACATTTCTCACTACAGTACTTTTTGTACTCCACACAATGATGCCTTTAGCATTGATCCTGCAGGAACAGAGATCTCTGGCTCTATGAAATTCTTTTCCAAAGAGGACATTTTAAATTAGTTAGAAAATATTAAAGTTAACATTAAACAATATGATTGTAAAATACCACAGCCATTAGAGTTCTGTATTTTTCTCTACTGATCATTTAGGAATTGAAGACAGAAAGCAACACATGAATACACAACTCTATAGCCCTTTTTATTAATATATTATGTCTACAGTGAAGAGGTATTAGAAGAGATACTGCACCCTTCTTTCTTAATAGTTTGATTATACTTTGCTCATAGTTTATTGTTTTTACCTGCTGATACGGAGCTTTGCCTGCACAGGTTGCAGAAAAATGAAGAGCAAGGCTGTGGAAAAGCATCTGATCCTGACCAGCTCCACACTAACTCACCTGTTCTGTCAGAGTCCCAGTATTCCAGTTCGCACCTATTAAAATATGCAGCCCTTTGCAGTAGCCAATGCATGCTCAATGAACCATAACACAAACATTATCTAATCTCTGTTCTATATTTTATCTCTCCGTTAAAAGTTCTGTTAACAAATATAGAAATGTGTCACCAATGTGATTACAAATTAAACAGATTTGCTGTTCTAATGACAATAATTGCATTTGCCAGCACTGTTGATACAGTACAAGTTGTCATGTGATAGTTCCAAGAAAAACAGAAAGAGGGAAGTTAAATAAAATAGCACAGAGATGAGCACAGTAAGGAAGAAGTGCAAAAAAAAAATAATTAAAAAAAAAATCACTGACTGAAATGGTTGAAAAAGGGTTGTCTCAGAAAGTGCTAAGAGACAGAAAGTATAGAAGAGAGAAATTAGTACAAAAATAGTCTTCAGTTATGAGAAATGTTCATGAGAAACTTTCTTAGGAAAATCTCCTTGTCTACCATAAGTAGTTATGTGACATGTTTCCCCAACTAAGAGCCTCACAATCTTCATGTATTTACATTCACAAGATGGTGAATCACAGTCAGGGGACGTTATAACTTACTAAAGGAGACTGAGGTCCAGGCTGAAAGTCCAGCTTTACTTAAAGGAAGTTCAGCAGTGTCTTGCATGGGGTTCAGAAGGTCACCCTAAGGAATTTGGGTGTAGTCACACAGGAAACCTGTCACAACTAAATTTCACCAAGACTTTTCCTAACCCTAATATTTGGATCACACTGCTTCTGTTGAAGGAAGAGGTTAGTTAGCAGCAGAACTCTAGAACTCTCTCACTGAATTTTATACACTGTGTCTATTACATGTACCGATATAACAGACCAGGATCACCCCGTGAACTGGAATCCTGTTTCAATGTTTTGCAGTCTAAGATTTAGAAGAAAGAGCGCTGCAGATTACTGTGACGTACAGAGTCTTTACATGAACTTCTCACACTGCAGCCCACCAGGAGCAGACTAAATATCTCTGTCAGAAGTTATTTCACAATGGTATAAGTTGACAATGCAATAGCTGTAGCTGAAGGTACAGACATAAGCAGGTGATATCATTGGTTATCCTGGGCTGTAAACTTACACTAAGTTTTTAGCTAGCCCTTACTAATATTTTTGTTTGCATTTTGCAGCAAATGCAAGGTAGATTAGTTATCTGCCTAGACAGACTACCTTGAGCACCGTCATATTTACCATGGACAGTAAGAGTACATAACGTGGTCAGACATCTCAGAGCAGTCAACGCAACCTAATTTGTTAGTCTGCAGTAATTTTTCCAATACTTTATAGTGTGAACAAATATTTGCTGGAATTTATAAAATTATAAATTTTATAAACCCTTTGGGTTTATAAAACCTGCTAGAAGCCCATATGTACTACTAGTACATGCTTACATAACACAATATGATGCTAGCTGTACCATGGAAGTAGGCCAAAAACTTGCAAGAGAAACCAGAACATCACTGAAAATATATGAGAATAAGAACTGTCATCCAAACTAACCTAAAAACCTTAATATTACTACTTTTGAAAGAGTCTCTCCTTTTGGACCTTGGCCCTGCCTGTGTGTACAACTGAATGGAGGCAAATGTAATAGGACTACTCATGCATAAAGCTAGTCACATGCATTAACATTGGCAGGAACAAGGACTTTCTTTTCATACTTACACTAGAGGATAGTAAAAGAAATTCTGTTCAAAGAAATCCATCAACTAATTCAAACTCTGAGCTAGCTACTTCAGAACCTAGTACAATGGCCACACTCAATGAGTCCATTGAAGACCTGGAGATGAAGTAAAAACAGGTTTCTTTTTGAAGAACATTATGAGATCAATATGGTGCTGTGGATGTTAGGAAAAGTCACTTTAATAAAAAGGAAATTGCACATAATGTAACAAAACAATTGCTATTTGGAAGGCCCTGAAAAAATTAAACAATGTAATATGATCTTCCTTAACTTCATTTCCCATCCACTGCAGAAATTATAACAATAAAGTTTTATACATAAGCAACTTTATGAGCTGAAATAAGAGAATATATAATTCCTTTCCATGGACTAAGCCAAAAGAAATGAAGAAAAAAATTGATTCTTCTCTGTTAGCCTCCTGTGTAAAATTTTTCTCCTTATCATCTCATCTAGTCATATCTTTCCGCAGTTTGAATTACCCTCTTTTCCTCAATCTGGTAAGGCAGTGAAAGGATGTTTGTTCTGCTAATTAACTTTATTACCCTGATAACTCCCTGCAGCCTTTGACGAAAACAATTACCGTTCCTCTTTTTTTTTTTTTTTTTTTTTCCCCCCTGGGAAAAAAAAAAAAAAGAAAAAAAAAAGAAAAAAAGATGACTATTAATTAGAAATGAGGCCCTGGTCCCTGCCATGTTAGCCTGCCACGTTCTCAGACCCTCGAGCGGGATAGCATTACATTGTCAGTAGTAATTTAGCTCTCATCTGTCTCTGCTAATTATTGTCACATTCATCAAATTCATCAACAAAAGTGCTCTCAGAAGGATTGCATATTTGCAGTTAATACAGCATAAACTGGTATTACCCATCACCACATTTGTGATGATGAGAGGGACACAACTTATTCATCCCTAATTAGAGCAAGCTGGGTAATTAATTATACATTCCGCCTTATTACTTCTGAGTTCCCAGATATTGTTTGTCTAAAAAGGGGGAGAGAGAGGAAGAGAGAGAAGCCTGAAAATGAAGAAAAAAAAATAAAAACAAAAAAAAAAGAAAGAGGGGGAGAGGAGAGAGAGAGAGAGAGAGGGAGAGAGAGAGAGAGAAATGTGTGATGTGTTTTGTCACATGTGCTATGCCATAATTCCCACCTGACAAACTAGCTGAATCAGTAGAAAATTGCAAGTTGTCAGCAGCAGAACAAACTGCTGTAATAGCTGATTAATGATCAACACCTGTGACAGGTGCTATACGGGACTGTAAACTTGGTGTGATTAACAGTCACTGGACGAATAAATATTAGTGACAGTCAGTGGAGAGCGAGTTTGTGTGTTTTAACAAATCTCACACATTACAGTTATTGATATTTCTAATGTAGGCACTTTTTTTTTTGGTAATTATCTGACAACATTGCAAGTGTGTTTTAATACAGAATGTTTGTTTCTCTTCTGTTCATTTATTTCAGACCTCAAAGTTGTGCTTTGACAAGATGACCTAGCAGTGTTCAAAACTGCAGACAAATTTAGAATAGTCACAAATAGTTTATTCTATGTCCAGCTCATCGCAACATTCCCAAATATCCTTTCGAGAAGCTTAAATATATATATATAAGCCTACAAATATAAAAACACAAGCATTTTATAAATATGCATACACAGAGATATGTTTTCAAGGCCTGTCATTCTGATTCAACTCAGTTTTATTTCTTATGTCAGTGGTTATGACCTAGACCTGAATGCCACAGGAAATCAATATTTTCTTGATTCCATCACAGAAGATGCATAGATTTCTTCTGAAGGACAATTTGGATCTCATTAAGTTAGACTTACAAAATTCCTGTAATATATCACAACAGGGCATGAAAGGTATCCATTTATAGCACTGCTGTATGCTCAGCACAGTAGGATCTAAGCAATTCCCACGTACACTAGAGCTATATCGGGATCCTCTTTGGCTAGAATAAAATACATATTTCATCCTCATCCCTGGTTACAGATATGCTGATTAGGTAAAATATATATTCTTACACAAAAAGCCATATATTAGAAAGCTTACATGGAGCAAGTAAAAAGACACGAACACACACAAAAGTAAGAAAAATATGCCAGCTAACTGGAAGCCTGTAAATGCAGATTTTCTCACCAACCCAATGGTGTACTCAAACCCTAAGCATGAAGTAATGCCACCATTTTCTTCTAACAAGTCCTTCAGTGGGCTAAATAAGGATGAAACCAATCTGAAGTCATGACTTCAGACTTTCACATATGCATGTGAAAGAATCAAACAACTGGTCAGATACATCACCCTGTCTACATGACAGCTTTTCCTGCCAATTAGAACCAAAATTTTAAAGGGAAATGGAAAGCTGGAAAACTGTGACTCTTCTGAAGAGGTTTCAGTATTTTCTGCTAAAACTTTCTTATCTCCAGGAATGTCAGATATGTTATCCATTAAGATTGGTCCATTAGAAAAATAAAGACATTTTCCTCAGAACAACTTCTGGATACAAATGTAATTAAATATATTATAGATTTACCTATATCACATCAGAAGACACAGGCAAAAACAAAACAAAACAAACAAAAAAAAAGGCAAAGAAGTTACTACTTGTGTTAGTTACCTGAGAGAAATGACAATATAAATCCTCACCTACAGCACAAGAAATTCCAGTCATTTGAACCTTTAATGGTAAAACCTGAACATTTGGAATTGACCTGTCGCTTCTCCAACCAGACTCACAGCCATACATGTATATATGAAACAAATGAATGTTTTTTCCATTTCAATGTTTTCTAACAAGCAGTAAAGAAAGTTTGTATTTATTAGCACCAATCAATTATAAATATGCTTTTAAGCATTAACTGTTTCATAGGCATTTCTTTAGATATACAGAACTGCAGGAAAGGGCTTTGTGTATGGATGGAAAAACCTGAAAACATTTTTCCATGAACTTTCCAGTCATTCTTTTACAGATGAAGTGAAGACAGTGGAAAAATTTAAGGAGAGCACAATATTAATACTAAATCCACAAGCCCCACCACTTGAATAACAGTTTAGGTAACTAATATTTACCCTTTAATAATGGAAAGAAAGTGGACATAAACTCCAGACTTTAAAAGATAGAAACATTTGAAAACATTCTCTCTAAATATTGTTATTATTTTTTCATCCCACTCCACATTTTCATTCATTTCTGTATGAGAAAATATAAATGTCCTGAGTAATTTTATAATAAATGTACAATATATTTTATGAAAAGTTTAATAGGTATAATACTTTTTTTTTCCTGATTACTCTTCAGTGTAGCAGTCTTCAACCTAAAACATACAAGTAATAGCTTGAAAGCTCTATGCAAAATGTATGTAAATTTGTTATGCTTACTACAGATACATCTGAATAGGCAGCAGTGCAGCTAGCCAAAAGCCTAGGAAGGAGGCCAATCTCGCATCCAGATGCCATTGATAGAGAGACACTGTGTGGCATTGACACTCCCAGCTGCCAGGCTCACCATGCATTTTTACAACAGTTGACTGTAGCAGAACGAGACCTTGTAGAGCTCTCTACTGATAAATAATAACAACACAAACACTTCTAATGAGTGTAAAAATCTAGCAGCAAAAATATCTTAAAATAAACATTTTCCTACAAGCAATTTCTATCTGGAAATTGCGTTATCTTCACTATATTGAACCAAAGGGAGAGCTGAAAAAATTCTCAAAATTTATGCTGAATTTGCTAACAATTTCAAATATGATTTTGTATACCTTGAATATTACATTTTCATGTAGTTTTATGAAATTGAAAACCATTCCCAATTATGAATGCAGAAACCTGCTTAATCTTTGAAACTGAGGTTCAGTATAGAAACCAAGTAAAGGGATCAATTGACTTTAATTTACTAAGCTTTGGAACAATTTGTAATTTCAAGAACGATAAAAAAAAAAAAAAAAAAAAAAGAGAAAAAAGAAACTATCAAAAGACAATAGTAGAGCAAATTAATCAGGCCTGAGACCAAAAGATGAGGAATTACTCATTCATTCCTCTGTAAATTACAAACCTTGTTATTACTCTTCACTTAAACAATATGTTCCAAATAGGATTTAGCAAGTAATGTTCATCCATTCTTTAAAGTAGTGTGCAATAAAACAAACAAGCAAATTTCACCAGGAAAGCAGCCATTGATGAAATACCTCACTCAATTTAACTAAAATGAATTTGGAATTACAATTCAACATCACTTTAATTCATGCTGTTCAGCCTATGAATCAATCATAGGTAGGCTTCAAGACAGATATTCCTTTGTTCAGTTTGCCAAAATTTTTAAAGTAGCAAATTTCATGAGAGAATTGTAGATTATTCACTAAGCTGAAGAACATAAATTATCAAATTTCAGGTGTAAATGAACATGTGTAGGAAGCAAAAATAATGAGTTCAAAATCAAATCCTTTTTAATCTTGGATATAACACAAGAGGAACAAAGAATTAAAAAACAACAAAAAATACAGTCAATTGCAGATGCTCTTGAACCAAGTGTACAGTATTTAGAAAATTATTTATAAGTTTCTAAAATTTCTATTTATTTTTTAACCAGCATTTAGATCAATGTCTTGTCCTCTTTGGAAATAAGTAAATAAAAAGCTACTGATTGCTGAACTTTATTCTGGGACATATTGACTTTTTGTGTTTCTTCCTACACTGTTAATCATGTAAATTTATCCTTATATCAGCATCAAATACATACAAGACTTCTAAGATATTAACTTGATTTCTTTGTATGATTCCTTTTCAGAAGACATTTACAAAGCATCTGCATCCTCTATAAGAAAAAAAAATGTAATTCACCTGATGAAGACAGAAAATTATAATTATAGATCATCCAACAATTTTGATCATTTCAGCAAGACAGCTTGCTGAAATCTGTGTCTTTTAGTTTACAAAATCATGTAGAGCTGCACTATGTTACATATGCCTGTGTTGCACATCTGTGCAGGGAGGAATTAGGATGACAAAACAGCAGCTTTGGTACATGCTGGCCTATTACCAGCACCTCACTGATAGGTGCAATCTTGAGAGGGTGGTGCCACACTGGTCCACTTCCTTGTCAATAGCCATTTTCCAGGCACATGTGCGTGAAGAAGTTAATACCTTCTGCATCACAGGAACCCTGAATAGACAGATACACCCCAAAACCACAGAAAGCAAACACTTCAAGCAAACATACTGCCACTATGGAAAGGTCTTCAGGGGAAGACCACTGGGGGAGAAACTTTGCCAAACTACTGCATGAATATTTGTCAGACCACTGTCTACTTTCCTTTGTAGAATTTTTGGGCTTAGTCTTATTAAATTGTCTACTATTTTTCATCGTAAGAGTAACATTCTTTCTACAAGGGAATAAATATCTACGAAACTAACCACATTTTTTTTTCTCTTTGGGATTTTTCCAATACAAAGGACAAGTCTGTGGATATTAAGGCTTAATTTGAACTTATGAAGGACTTTTAACTAATTTAAGCAGTGAGACAGAGTAAAATAAACTAGTTTTGAATGACTGGGCACTCCCAAGACAACATAAGATTTTGGCATGTTTTAGTGTTTTCTTATGTTCTATCTGCACATATAGGAATATTGCTTATAACCCTTCAAAGTTGAACATTCAAAGATTTTTAAATAGAAGGATCAGCAGTTCCCCACAGATGTCTTCATTAAAGAGATGCAAATACATTTTTTTAACAGCAGCAACATTAATTGCACTACAAGCTTCAGTATAAGTGTCATCACTGATGCATCATTCAAAAAAAAAAAAAAAAAGACATGAACAAACATATGAAATGATCATCAATGTAGTCAGCAGTTAAAAACTCTATAGCAAGAAATAATACAGCAGACAGACTACTTACATGACATGGCACCAGTGAAATTCCTGGTGAATGTATTTGTGATCACTAAAATGACAACTGCATATCTGGCATTGTGAAAAATACAGGAGACAGTGAATGCCCCAAATCTAATCTCAGTTACACCAACTTGCACAGGAATAATGCCACTGACTTCAGTGAAGTTATCCTGGATTTTCATCCACACATCCGGAGTCCTTCTAAGCACTTAACAGCCTGAGAAGAAAAACGTCAACCTCCATATGATAATTCCCCCTAACTGTTAGCTTATTTATTTTTTATAATTCTTCACACAACCTTCTTTATTTTTGCAATACCAGAATGAGAAAAGCACTGTTTATAAAATGGGTTTTCCAGAAGTGAGTCATGCTGGACACCACAGGAAAAAGTCATCTGGGAGAGTGACTAACACTTTGAAAAACAATCTTAGCTGTTACAAATATTGATTATACTCTCATTTTTTAGGAAACTATTTTTATCAATAGCAATACATGAATCAATGGAAGCCGGCAAAACAAAGTAAAATAGTACTTATCTGACATACAGTCAGTGTTTATGTTTAGGAGATGACACACAAACACAAGACAACCAAATTGCAAATCAAAAGGATCCCTTAGAAAGATCAGTAAGTTGGATCAGTCAATATAGGCTTTTTGTATTTTAAAAGATGCATTTCACAGATTCTCCTGACCACAGCACTTTCTTAGAATGACATTTGTACACACAGAGAGCTAAACAAAAGCCTATATTTGTTCTTACACATTTAACATGCCTGTTTCTCCTCTCCCCCATCACCATTCTTTGTTTTTGTGCTCAACTAAACTGTAAGTTGAGCAGGACAAATATACTGCTCTTCATAGAGCATTTCTTGAGTAGGTAGCACTGTGGAACTTGGTCTTCATTTTGACCAGGGCTTCCTCAAAATGTTGCATTAAAACAAACAAACAAACAAACAAACAAAAAAACATTATGGCAGAATTAAAATAATTTCCCTAAAACTTATTCAGAATCAGGTTTTAACTTTATTTTCAATCATACTCTAAGAAAGATACTGAAGAAGTCAGCAAACTACTCAAACTACAGTTGCTTAGATTATAATTAGACTTAGCTAATTACTAAATATTTAAAAATCACTAATATACTTAAAATACAGGAAATTAAACAAATCCCCAAACATGCTTTCATAGTTATTACTTTCTAGCATTGAGGCTCAAAAAACTTCAAAAAGATTAAGAACCAAGTTGGGTCCAGTGGTTGTGCAGGTGCACAAGGAGACTTAGAGAAGTCAGAGAAACTGGAACACAACTGAGAGAAGACAGTTCCCAGGCCAGCCCTCAGTCTTTGCTGGGCTGGGGGATGTTGACGTGAAAGTGTTTGCCCCTAATCCACCATGCTTCTGCCCACACATCATCACTTATTCAAAGAGAAATCCATTTGTTCTGTCAGTCTGGGCACTTCAAACTCTCTATGTAACATTGGTATTGAAAAAACATGACAGACTACAGCCACGTTTTGGATTGTATTTCACCAGATGCTTGCTGTGAACTGCTTTTCCTTTCAGAGAAACTCTTCTGAGGGTGTCATAATCATGAATGCTACTTTTTAAACATGATACTGAAATAGTTTTAAAAGATATATATATATATTTTTAATAGTTTAAAGGAAATTTCCTTTAATACTGTTTAAGCAAAATCTGGCTAACAGAATAAATGTTGTAAAAGTTTGGTAGCAAATAGTATTATTTTCTGAATAATAGAATACAGGAATTCAAATCCATGTATAAAAATATCAAAAAAGTTTGTAAAATATTAAATATTTTAAGCTATCATTGAATGTTTAATAGAAATTATAGATCCAGAAGTTAAGATTCAAAAACCCCAATTAAAAGTTAAATAGTTTTGTTTAAATTAAGTTTTGCTAATGTATGCTTGATGAGAATGACTTGAAGTTGTTTTTTCTCACTGTAAATCCAGGTATTTGTATTATAATATTCATTAACTTAATAAAGAACAAAACTAAAGTGTAACAAGTTTCCGCTGATGGACACACACAAAGTCAGCCAAATCTGAGCTATGTTAAGTATTTTTCTGTACCCAAACAAATTCAATTTTTCCCCCATAAAATAAGGTGGTCACAGATTATAATAGTGCTTAAAAGCAAACATACAACTGAGTAGCAGCAGCTCCTTATACTCTAGGACTTCCAGTCAATCTCCTGGGATGGTAAGAGACACAGTCAAAGAGCTCACAGGGAAAGCCCCAAACACCAATGAAGTTGAAGCACTCTCTCCAGCCCACCAGATGAACTGGTCCTCACTTTTGCCTTCATAGCAAGTTGCCAGCCAGTTTTGTTTGCTGGCTTGAGAAATGTCTGCTTCCCCAGGAATTTGACTTCTTAAAAATCTAATTCTATAAAGAACTTGCAATGACATCTAAGCATAGAGCAAAAATTTAGGATCTGCAGATTTCCTAAGGTTCAGATATGAACAGATCTAAGGGTAATAGTGGTTATGTGATTTTCATATTCTTAGGATGATAATTTAGGATAACATACTAATGCAAAATAGGTGATTACTTTCTGAGTTAACTATAAATTTTGCCCATGATTAAATGGTGCAGCTAGAGTCATCATTGACTGAAATTACATTTTATGTTATATAGATAAATAAAATATGGCTATATTAACACTTTAGATGTAATTTTAAAAAGAACATAAAATCAATGCATGTGCATATTCCGGATTAATCTTTAAGCAGTGGGTTTGTTCTTCAATATTCAGACCACTGCCAGTTACACAGAAGCATGTATATTTTTCTATTATTCAATAACTTTAGAAAAATTAGCACAATCTGAGTTATTTTGGAAATTATCACTTAGAGTTTAACAATACTAATATCAAGTTTCTTAAGAATGTTTTTTCCCTGTCATGTAGATTAAGGATAATCTGTTTATGTATTTAGCCATGCCACTGTATATTTATTCACTTTCTAGCTAAAGGAATCAATTAAAACATTAAAATTAAAACTAATGTAGTTTGAAGATGGCATTGTACTTTGAAACATTTTGGTAAGAGTATTCAGCCGTCAATGGAAAAGATATTCCTAACAGTGATGTTTTGAAGAATGACAGTGTGATCAGTCAAAGAATCTGATTTTTGAATTCTTGTCCAAACAAGTCCAATCTACATATCATTATTCCCTTCTAAAAACAGAATTCAATGGGAGCTATGCCTACTTAAAAACTGAAGAAGTAAGCAGTATCAGGTACTATTCTAAAACTTTGAAGTCTTCACGACATACATTATTTTTCCAAGTTAATATAGTCCAGAGTTTCACTCTTTTCCTTATTAAATTAGGTTGAAAAAGGTGGATAGAAAACTGGGCATGTCCATTAAAATTACTTTGGTTTAACAGGTCATTTCTAAGTAGGGATCAGCCCTTTGAGCACATCAGCAACTTCTGGAGGTGCTGTGTGCAGTCATTCTTCAGGAAGCCAATGGCAGAGGGAAGGCATGCACTGACCTGATGATCTCTGAAGGCAAAACTCACATCTATTTCAGTTAAAAAATATATATTACATTAATTTTGGTTGGAAAGCCTAATTGGCTGTTTAATTTCCCACTGTGCATAGTTTCAAAGTGCAGACAAAATAGTTACAAGTTTTCTTTTACTAGAAATATCATCCTACTAACATGCAACTTTCTGCTATTGTAATTTATGCAACCTTAAGACAGGGAGATAAGGTAAGGGCCACGTGGGCCCAGCTATGGCAGACTTTTTCTTATGAATATCAGCATCTCATGAATATAAAAAATTACAGGAAAATAAAATTTATAAAACCTAGACCTGGGAACAAAAATCTCAGATATCAACAACTCCAAAAGAATCTAGTGTCACATTCCTAAGAATGTCAGATTAAACTAACATGTGCCAGTCAATATTGGTACACTGTGACCCTTGATGCCTCCTAAGCAAAACTATTAAGTCCAACATTTTCTCCTGTAAGCACTTATCTGTAAGGATGGCTAACATGTCCTCTGAAGCAGATATTGAAACTGATTGGACAATAGGTAGATACCAGACAGGGGCCTGGGGGCCGACCTCTAGAAATAGGGGGAGAAAATCTTAATCTGCAACACAATGCAGCTCTCTTGAAACCCTATCATTTTCACTTCCCATGTGTCTGCTGCCTGACTGTGAATGGATTTGAAAAGGAATGGTTAGTGCTGAAAATTGGATCAGAGCTAACATTCTCTCATTTTTATCAGCAGCTGCCAAAGGTCATCTGACATAATAGCTGATGAATTCAAGCCCAGTGGATTTCATTTGCAATTTTCAATTTACTGAGGCCTCCAAACCCCACAGTGATAAAAGCTTCCCCTATCGTGGCCTGTCACAAACATCAAGAAACTGCACAAACCCACAAGAAAGAAATAGGAGAAAGCTGTGCATCATCACAGTTACAGATAAGGAGAACAGGAAGAAACAGTATCATGTAGAAAGGTGTGGAGCGGCATGTGTGGTTGAGTTTCTAAATGCCAATTGTAATGAAAAGACTATGAAGAGCAATCAAATAACTTCTACAGAATAACATCGCGGTTCCCCTCCCCCCTTCAGTTTGAAAATTGCCTTCTAATCTCTTGCTTGACATCCTGAAGATAAAAGTGAAAGTGAAAAACCCTGTTTATTTAGACATGGAAAGTATTGTACAGTTGATATATTTACTGTAGTTTTGATTTACAAATGCATGCTATTAAGAGACCTATTATCAGAGAAACAGTATGTCAGCGCAAAATGGGAAGCACATTTGTTTGCTGGCAGGCGGACTTCAGATCTTTACTTCTGATCCACAGGGAACACAAATGAACTCCAGTTCATGGGTGCTGGAGGTTTTAGAGTCTACTGATCCATATACCTACATGCAGTGACTTTTCCATATACAATGCAGAAGCTAACCACTTTTGCCCTATTTTTGTACCAGATCAACACTGTAAGAAATTTGCATAGGATCCTATTCCAAGTGGTTGAAGAAAATAACTAAATTATAAACAACTTAGTTCATATTGGAAGAAACACATTTTGCTAAAAGGCCAAGATCATCTTCTCTGCTTCTCAACGACTACACCACGAAAGAAAGTCTTCAGAAAGAAAGTTACTGTTTCACAGGTTAATGCTGAAAATAAGGTATTTCCAGGCAATAGCACCTAGTTCCAAAGTGCCAACTCAATCTCATCAGTAGCAAAATACTTTCAACTCTATTACATATTGCAGCAGAACAAGCTCATGTTTCAGTAGTCTCCACAATAACTCCAAGTCGAACAGACAGGAAACACAACTACTATCAGCTGGATTCTCCTTGGACTCAAAGCCAAAGATAATTTCAGCAGTAAAAAAACACCCTTGGCATAGTACTAAACATAAAATCACAGGAACACCAAGTACAGTAAGATGCATTATGCAGCGAATAATGACATTACCATTCAGTGCTTAGAATGGTTCAGTTTGTCTTTTGAAAAGTTATGAAGACCCCCAAAAAGGTAGATGTTTATGATGATGTGATTCTCTGTTGACTGCAAGTAATTAAGCAGTTCATCTAAACATCGGCAAGGGGTTTTTATAATTACTAATATCTTAAGAATAGTTCCAAGGGCATCCTTCCCTGTTTGAGCTTTATGATAATAGTTTCTTTACTATTTTGGGAAGGTTCATTTTAGAGTTGACAAAAAAACTATGTGTAGCCATAGACAGCATTTCAAAGATGGGGTGTTGCATTGCCTAGGTAGACCACCACAGAGCTGCTTCCCTTCAGATATATAACCAGCAGCTACACATCATAGTTGCACTTATAAATTTTATAGTGCTAGTACTACTATTACTTTTCAGGACCTAAAATATGATAGACCTCTTTCAGAAAGTAAAATCAAGATGAAATACTTTATACCGTAAATTAAATCGTATCTTGCGCAGACAGAAGAAAAGTGGGAAAGGTAAAATAAACACTGTGAAGAAAATGCAATGACTGCCTAGAGATCTTTTTTTGGTTTTATTTTTAATATGAGAGAGTTCTTTTCTCTCTTTTTTTTTTTTTTTTTAAAAAAAAAAAAAAAAAAAAACAATATTTATTAATTGATAATTTTTTTTCATTTTTAAACACCACAAAATTCTAAAATCCCCCCCCCCCCCAAAACAAAAAAAAAAAAAAGTTCTCAATATACTCCTTGGAATTTAGAAATTCTTGTTTGTCTTTAAGCTACTGTTATGATTATACAGATAACATTTGGAAGTTTTTTTTGTTTATTTATTTATTTCTGCAGGAATGTACAACTTGTTTGGTAAATAGGGAAGGAGAAGACCATGGGAAACACTTCTGGAAGAATGAGTGGGTCTTTCATAGAGAACATGGAAGCAACCTCAGCGTTTGATAGCATGAAAAACCTGACAGGCATTGTCAGGTGAGGGCCAGATCACATTTTCACTTCAAAAGTGACATGGAGGAAGGATTACAGATATTTAGAGTTCACAGATAATCACAAAACTTAGGATCACACGAATAGGTAATAAGGGCCTCTGAGTTACCTGGGGATATTTTAATGCTAAGTCAACTCTGGCATATGGAATTCTTGAAAGACAACGACTGCTTCATCAACCTGTTTTGCTTGCTCACTTTGAAGAAATTTAACTACTGTTCCTCCATTGGCTCTATGTCACAATATTGATGGTATTGCTTTGGAGTTTGGAAAGAGAGAAAGGAAGGAAAGCTTTCCTATTGCTGGAAAATCTGATTTGTTTTCATTGGCTGAAATCAGATAAATCAATACCTAAATGATTTTCCAAGTTCACATGTAATATGATAGCCATCACTGACTCATTTCAAACTTATAATTTTCTCATCCAGAAGAATCCTACTTTCATTTTTATTCCTTCTTGTATGGAATCCTCCAATTCAGTTTACCACACTTTCAGAAAAAGAAATCCCCAGAAGTCTTCCAAGCTCTCCAGTTTACATAAGGAAGCTAGCAGTCCTGGCCCTTCTACAACAAGCATTGCACTGTGCTTTGAAGCTGGGACGGCCTCTTCAAGATTTGCCACAACTGGTGCCAGCAGAGAAATATATATCAGTTCCAACATCTGTATTAACATCTATGGTGCCAACAGGGAAAAAAGATCTTGTCATATCCCTATTCCATTCAGTATCTACTCAAAATGGTCTATGCTGAATTATAATCAACTCATTCTCCCAGAGGACTCTTCAGGTGGTAGTCCCTTTTTTCCAGTACTGTAAAAGTCTAAGTGTAAGAATCAGGAACTCCTAGGATCTAATGTGAGCTCCGGCATTGTCTAACATACAGCCTTCACCAAATCAGTTAAACTTAGGACTTCAATATGATCTCTGCAAACTGAGAATAAAGTAATCAGTGCACTAGTAGAATTAATGCTTGAACAACAGCTGAAGTCTTAGAGGGGTTAAGTATCTCAGAGCATTCATTCATGAGTGATTTGTAATGATCACAGCAGAGGCAGTTTCTGGTTTCTTCTTCTTGGAATCACTCACATCTCAAGTTCCAGAATGGCTTCACATCTCTTTTGAAAGCAGGACACAGCTGGAAGGAGGATGTTAATTCTTGGGGAAGAGAGACCTGTATCCATAGAGTGAAGTAAAATATGCAGTCTCACCTGCTGAGTCTTGGTTAGAGAGAAAAGACAATAAGGGAGAAGACTGAAAACATGAAACTTTATTCATCATCTCCAAGTTCTCAGTTGTTAACTGAGAAGTTCAGACATCAAAGGCTACGTAAAAACATTTGACACTGAAAAATCAGATACTTCCACCATGCAGAATTACCAAAGATAATATATTACAGGAAAAAAAAAAAAAAAAAAAAAAAGGTTATTAGAGGCACTGATGTGTCTTATATAGAGGATAAAAATGCAAATGTTAAATGAAAACTGGTAAGTTAAAATGTACTTTTCATTGCCAGCTATTATGTTATGTCCAGAAGCTATAGCTGAGCCGATTAGAAAATTTACTGACACTAAAACAATGTAGATTAATACATAGCTGAAGAATTATTAGTCTAGCATAACTGAACACATTACTCAACAATATAACCACAGTCTATTTATAGTAATTCTATTTGTGTTAGAAAGATCATGTCTGAAATTATATGACTTTACTCTTACACCAACCTTTTCATTTTAACCAGCAGATTATTATTTCAGAGCATTTGCTATCCATCTGTTTTAAATAAATCTGCAAAAAAAATGGGGCTATAATTTGCTTGAATTCCGCTTCTTTTAAATGCATGTAAAATTTTATTTATGAAAAGTAATACCTTACACTACATAGTCTGTAGTGTCGTTTCTGTTCAGATCCCATCATCTGTGTTCTCTGCAACAAACCAGCAGATTTGGACTGGATTATCAGTTTTGCTTATGTTAAAAAATAATGAAGTACAATAAAATTATCCAATCCAGTAACAGTCTGAGGGCCCTCAGTTCCTAAAGAAGCGAACACAAACTGAAAATATTCAGTTATCTTGTAGGATCCAGCCCTGAGGCACCTGCAAACCTTCTGTAGAAAACCTCTCTGACTTCATCAGAGCAAAATTGGAAAGAAAACAATTTTCTTGTACCACTGTCTTGCCTGTTTCAATTATCAGTGTCTGATCTCACAAGGCATCAAGCACCCTCCTGTGAGGTCCTCCAGCCCCCACTGAAATCATCAAAGGGAGCTGAGGGTATTCACTGCCAGGCAGGACTGGACCCTAAGAGAGTAGAGAGCCACATGCAAGCATGGGCTGGCTCTAGCCAACTGTCAGTCTAAACAATAAGACCCTGTTACTGACACCAGAGTTACATCAGCCCAGGATTGTAAGAAAAGTGCTCCACAACCCATAAACATTTGCTGCAGTAGCAGAAGTAGATTAAATTTTACTGTATATCCTCAAGGGTGATTGCAGTGGATGGGACTCTGGCCTTTTAAGTTAGGCTCTGTCTTTCAACAGCCAAATCTGAAAGGTCATTGGAAAAATGAGCCTAGCTACTTCAATTTAGTATGTCTATCACAGCATACATCAGAAAAAATGTGCACACAAACTATTATGATTCATGATGCATTTCATAATCTGTTATTCATCTTCCCCAGAAAACAGGAGGGATGACTTCGTGATACAGTCCGCACTACCGGCTGACTGCCTTCACTGTACCATATTTTGATATTACATTTAGGTTTCAGTAAAAGCACACCATGCTAAACATAGAGTCCATTCTTGAGTCAACTCCTGAAGACAAGCTATCACTTATGTTGCCTAATTTAAAAAAATCTGGTTCTAGCTTAGCCTATGAGATGTTAATGACACTTTTAAAAGCATGGAAACAACTGAAGCAGTAGACAAGATTTCACAGAAGTTCTTAATACAAATTTTAAGTTCCTTATATTACCTATTGTCAATCATTACGTGAAACATAGTGTGACAATCACTGCTATAGATAATACTGACAGAAAACCTTTTAACAGCCAATTTCCAAGTGTTCAAAATGTAGTGAAATACCAGTGTTAAGATGATTTATCCAGTAATTCTAGTTGTGAAAGTTGTTAAGAAAAGCTAGAAAAAGCTACTATCCCCTGTGTGTATATATCTTTTTGTTTATCTGTATTCATATTGCTGACATGAAGCACATGTCATTGTACCTATACATAATTGCATAAATCATGAAAGACTACTACTAACCTTATAATCATGATATTTAAACATTACAGCTGCTTTCTCATTCCCACAATATAATGACTGTCTGCCACTAACAGCTGATTATTACCATGAGACTGGGGCAGCTACTGCCATGAATCCAATTCAATAGTGTTTGAGAGGGTAAAATTCCATCTTTATTGAAATTATTGGAAATAATCAATGCAAATTAATCTATCTCAGTGGCAAACATGGAGTTAAAGTACTAAAAAATGCAAAGTAGGACTTCATAATACAACTAGTATGTGTAACAGAAGATCATAGCACAGTGATAGAAAGGGTAAAAGTTTCCTTTTTGAAAAAGTGAAGTTGGTCATTGTAGTTTAGGTTTCTTTGCAGACAGACCAAACTAAAACTCAAATTCTGCATTTATGAATCAGATTCTCAGACTGTGGAGACTAAAACTGACTGCATTTTATGATAGCCATGGTGCTTGAATCACTCAGAAGAGCTAAAATACAAGACATAAGTGATGGAAATATTCTTGAACAAAATCAGAAATGTTATCACCCAGATCGTGGCTGAAGTTCTCACTCTGAAATACCAGCCTGAGAACAATGTGAGGAATCCTTCATCAATCACATTCTAGGACCCTTTTGTCTTTGCCAGAGTATAAACTGTTCCCCCAAATTCACGAAGAGCTGCTGAACACAACAGATGTCAACTCAGTCTTAACAGAATCCATCTAAATGGTGGAAGCTCAGAGGATATTCTGGTAGAAATATCCATCCGCTTGCTTTGCTCCTGTTTCTCCCTACATCTTGGACAGAGCATGCTGAATGTTGAGGGCCTTAAATTGATCCATGACATCCTTACACACATCTCTCCATTTACTTACGATTCATCTATTTTTATGGAATATTTTCTAAACAGTTCCTTGGAGAAAGTGATCTTCACCCATAGGAAACTAGTTTTGAATACTTAATTTCTTCATCTGTTAAGACTCCATCTACTTTCCTGCTATATTTGTGAGTGCAAGCAAAGCTGATAGCGCGTTGCACAAAACAGCGGCACAAGACCTGCCATCCTTCTTGAACATGCAGTCTGGACCTACCTCCTTTGTCTCACACATTAGTAACCTATTGCAACAAGATCTTTGGAATAAAACTTATAAATCCTTTTCTCTAAGAGAGAGGAATTATAAGAATCCTGATTCTACATCTCTTTAGTCAGCTTTACTTGTTTCATGGAAAATACAGCCTATTTCTCTTTAACTTTTTTCTCTTTAGCCTCCCTTTAGAGATGTGCTACATATAATGTTTATCTTTGATCAGACTTATTCAGCAGATAGTAGCAGCTTTTGTTTTTAAAAAGTGACCAGAGAATTGGTTTGCTATCAAGTGTATAGTTAAGATGCCTCATACAGCTCTGTTTTTCTGTACCTCTCTCATTCTCTGCCAACTGGTACCTCAGTCTTATTGGTATCCAATAATAAGCCCGATTACAGCTAGCCCTAGGAGACATGACAAAAAGAGAGTCCTCATCTTGCATTAATTGCTCGTATTGAAACTATGCCACATCTCTCGAAGCTAGATGTTGCTTAGTATCCCTTTGATATGATAATGACATGCTTCTTAGCAGATGAATATGCAAATTAAAAGCAGTAATTTGGTGGCATGCACCTGCTGACACTGCACTACTATGCTTATGTGCTCCTCTGTAACACTGCAGTTACACAAAAGCATCACAGAGGTAAAATTAAATTCTAATGCTGTATATATTAAACAGATGCTTCCACTTTTCTTTGTATATCTACTTTTTACAGAATTTGCTATTGGAATCTCAGTTCTCCCTTCATGCAATTAGTGGACATTTATGTGTCATACACAGAAATGTACTTGGAGCTATTTAAGGGCTCTGTTTTTAAAGAAATGGTTTACATGAACTGCACTCTCAAAGATTTTTTTTTTTTTTTTTTTTTTTTTCCTTCATAGCAGAGAGGCAGAGGATTTTAATCTTAATGCACAAAAGACCTTCATTCATAAAATAAATGCATACTTGAGCATGGCAGCTTGTGACAGAAAATTTCTGTAGTAAAGATACTGCAGAATATACAGTTATCCAAACTTCCTGATACCAATTATGAAAATTTTCAAGTAGTTTCAATGAATAATCTATGTGCATTAATCACACAGAGCCAGTTTATACCCTCAGGTATGTACTGGAAGCTCTTTTATATATGATTAAGATGTTGAATGTGAAAGTGGAATTTGGTTCCAAACTACCAGGCTGCTCAGAAGCACTATTAAGCTGAGGGTGCCAACCTGCTCAGTTCAGGAGAGCACATCTCATAACATTGGTCTTAAGAGTACTAAGTCACACACTGGAGCTACTCAAAAAAAGTTCCCAGATGAGTTACGATAGAAATACTGAGACATTACCAAGCTCATTTAAGTTTCTTCATAAACAGCTATGCAACTGAAAGAATTGAACTGATTTTTCGTAGGATTACAATAGTGACCAGGAAAATTTAACTTCTTATAAATTTAGACAATTTAGGAAACACATATTGTGTACTGTCCAAAACAGAAAAGGAACACAAAACTAAGCTTCATAAACTATCCTGCTTGGGTTTGCAGAGGTTCCTAAATGCTTATTTGGGCACCTCCAGAGGTGAAGGGTATATTCCTCTACAGTTCCCTGTACCTGAGAGAGGCTGTCTGTACCTGTTTTCTGGCAAGTGGGTAGCACACGTCTTACTCCTGTTGTTTACTCCATGCCACACATAGGCCATCTGCATGTGAGAAAGAATGCTCCCCCAGTCTCTTTGAAAGAGCAGCTCATCAGAGAGGTGATGTTCTTTCTTTTAGTCATGTTTTATTGCCAAAAAGAAAGGATGTGTTAATGGCAAAGCATGTGAACTACTAAATGTCACGTTTTTGCAACTTGGAAATTGAATTCCCTTCACTCAAGTCCAGACTTTATTCCCACTTATTTCACTACCTAATTTGCTATTTGCATGTTGCCAATGTAAAAGAATTTATAATTAAATACTTTTATTTGATCCCTACCATCAGTAAACATGAACTTGTTTTACGCCATTCATTGTGCATATAAAGTACATATGAGTTTTTTCTTGAATAAGACTGAAAGAAAACTGTGAATATGAGGAATTCAAGGGGGAATAAATTGTTTGAAATTCATACACTAAATAACAA
The DNA here is from genome assembly GCA_011076525.1 of Nettapus auritus. Taxonomy (NCBI): domain Eukaryota; kingdom Metazoa; phylum Chordata; class Aves; order Anseriformes; family Anatidae; genus Nettapus; species Nettapus auritus. The sequence goes on from CM021773.1 coordinate 18,111,742, forward strand.
AGAGACACAAAATTAGCATTTTTAATGTACACAAGAATGATGGAAACAGTGTTGGCCCTACTAGAGACCTTAGGTCATCTGACTTTATCATTGGGTAGAGGGGCTTCATTCTCTACCTCGCAAGAGGAAGAGAAACTGATGAAATCAGATAACTATGATGAAGACTAGAATAAGACAACTTCAAGTAATGAAGTTCATACAGAAATACAAAAGAAATGCAAGAATAAAGGAATTTGTGTCAAAATAGATTAAAAATACATGCTGAAATTAAAAAAGAATTTAGTAAAATATACAAATTTCTGGACATTATTGAGATGGAAAGGGGCCAAACTCTGTACTGTTTTAGCCATACTAAAACAAACGTGTCCACATAAGGCTTTATATACACAGTAAATAAACTATTAGACATATTAGACCATATTAGACAAGCAACAATCAAATATATATGTATTCATATACATATGCATATATATAGTGGTGCACCTATGACAGAAGTAACAAAGGCATAATAATGGGAAATACTCATCAGGACATTAGACCTTTTTTCCCTGTGAAATTCTGGTTTACTTCTTTTTAAATATTTTTAATAGTTTTGTACAGTATAGCCTTATACAAATTTTGTGTGAAAAAGGTTTTCTTCAAATGGCCCCTGCTATGTATGACTATTGCACTACACTATCTAATAATTATTGCTGACCATTATATTTCTTTGCTATCCATGCATAATTTTCCTTGGTATCATTTCCAAGGTTCTCTCTCCCAATGAATATTCATTAATGAATCATCTCACTATAATAAATTATCATTTTTTCAGCAAAATTTCATTATTCTTGGGTTTTATTTAGATCTACAGCATATCTACATACTGGTTCATTATATCTACAGTCTTTTTTTTTCTACAACATTATTCAATTTTACCTCATCTTCAAATAACACTGAAGTACTTCTTCAGGGTCTTTAAGCAAATTCAATCTTGTTCAGTCTTTAGTCTCTAACTACTTATTTCCTTAGGATAATGCTTATTAGTATTCCTTCTGTTTGTCAAGCAATTTTCATTCCATAAGAGTGTCCAGATAATTAAATTCAGAAGAATGTATTGTGACTAAAAGTTCCCTGCATAAAATCTTTTGTCACCCATCAATTCTGTAACTTCAAATTTTTATTCCCTTTAAAGTAGCATACTTTTACCAAAGATGAACAGTTTTTAAATCAAGGATGGCAAAACTAGAAAACAAAACACATTCAGACAAAGCAAATAAATAAATAATAATAAAAAAATAAAATAGAATTCTCTGAAAGTTCTGAAGTTTTCACCTGTAGCCAGTCTCATTTCCACTGAATATCCTTTATTTCTTTCTAAAATTTATTTATATCAGTCCTTCTATCCTGTTCTATGTTGCCAGAGTCGTGCAGAGTGCTTCATGTATTTATATGTATATATATACATGAGAGAAATATATATATATATATGTATTTATATACATGAGAATCTTCCCACAGTGCAGTTGTAGCTATGTCTTACTATCTTTTCAGTATGTGTTTGGATCTATTCTGTCCTGAAGATGCATTCTAACATAGTATAACTTCCTACTTACCAAATACCCACTTTTATTTTTAAAAGACTGGAATTTACATCCTTTAAAAATATGTATAATTCCTTTTATAAAGCACATGCCATTTCCTCAGCAGCAGGTGGCATTAGAATTAACAGAAACAATAACTAAACCAAGTACATCATTATGGAAAGGAAAGGCTGCAATAAGAACACTAAATTTATGGCTAACCTTTCACCATAATCAAAACACAGACATGAGGCTAATATCCTCATCCCTAAAGCTTCAGAAATCATTACTGAAAACATTCTTTATGGATATACCACTCAAAGTAGAATCTCCACTACACAGGGCTTTTGAAGATATTCTGGGAGGTAAAAAAGCCTCTAGCTGGCACCCAAGGAGAAGGGATCCTGAGAATATCAGGGGTTTTCATGCTGCTAACAATTTGTCAGCAAAACTAAAATATCTTAGCAAAGTGGCTTAGGGAAGCTCAGCTTAGAATCAATGAGGAAAGACACTACTAGAACAGGCTTGGGGCATGATCAGATAGTACCAAGTTTCTAAATTATATTTAGACCACAGCAAATGCTAGGATCCAATGGCTACCACTGAAGCCCTTTGGCACAATTGTAATATTCTCTGAGACCTCAACTGTATCGTCCTGCAACAGCTCAAGTATCCAAGATAACATACAAAGCAGAGTCATAGTGAAACTGAGTCAAAAAATTATGCATGTCTTGCCACGCTCAAGTGTAAGTCTAGCAAGCATCATAGCTTACATCAAAATCAGGGAGAAAAGCCCTTGTCATTCCTATAGGCACCTAGAAGCCTAAGGTAAGCTAACAAAATCTTTATTTAGAATCAAATCAGAACATCTCCTTACATACATTATTTTAAAGATGTTCCACATAATATTTACAATTCCCCTTTGCTGGCTAATAGGGGCAACTTATATTATTTCACGTGCTTGGAGATGTTTTTTTTTTTTTCAGGGTAAACATAGTTTAGGCTCCTTTCAGCCAGTAATGGAATTTCACATTAAGCAGGAATAACTTCAAAATATTCACATGACTGCAGCAGAAACTGCTTACGTTACTCAAGAAATCAATCTTTAGAGACTAAGAGCCTTGTAATGTAATAACACTACTTGGTTTCAGCCCCTTATCTGTATTTTTTTTTTTTTTTTTTTTTTTTTTTCAGTAAAATGAAAACAGTAAGAATGTCAGATTGCCATTATCTGTCAGGAACTTGAGCAGGAAAACAAAACAGGTTTAGCGCAATGATGAACAGTTGTGACAAATCATCAGCATTTTCTCTAGATCCTCATTTGAAAGCAGTTTCATATTTCATCTTTAGACTCTGCATTTCCTCTCACATGAAGCAAAAAATTATCTAGTCTTTTACACTATGCCACATTTACACAATTTATGTAGCACATCTCAAGAAGTGAAACAGATTCACCTTTTTTTGTACACCTAATTATGACACCAGTCAAAGTCTTTGGTTTAAAGTAATTCATATGAACAATTACCTTTTTTTTTTTTTTTTTTTAAACAGAAAGATCTACAAGGACTGCTGTAAGGTCTAGGTGTCCAAAATATGAGTACCAGAATGGTAGCTTACAATTTGCTAGAAGAGGGTATAGCTTCAATTTTACCTAGGAAGACATCAAATCTGGGGGTATTAAATAAATGTTCATTTTATTTTTCATATAATTTTAGTCTCTATTGACAACAAAATACTTAAAGAGATGCATTAACTCTACAATACATGTTGCCTCGAATAACATTCTACTGGGGTTTGAGGGTTTCTGGCCCCAATGACTTCTTCAGCATTTTAGCCATGAGTCCATACGGCAGTGCAATCAATCAGTAGCAAATAACTCTTAAAAGCAGAAAAGTTCATGTACCCATGCTGCATACTGCCATCAAACATCCCTTTATTTCTTCTGCTCCTCATCTAAGATGTGCAGAAAGGTCATGAGCAGTAAAAATACCTTCTCAGTCAGCCTAAGTGCTAGGGGTGAGACTCCAGAAGACAGATCTATGGGAAACAACTGGCATCCCTGGTCCCCCTGCTGAAGAGCTTTGGGTAAAATATGACAAAAGTATCTTTTTATGTACTTACACCAATACTCTCCACTTCTTGAGGAGACGTAGTATTGATCTTACCAAGTGATTAATGCTGCTCTATTAATTTCTGAACTTTGCTCCTCAGAAGCAGTACTGCAGATAGTTTTTCTTATTCTCATACCTCAGTAAACCCAATGCTGACCAAACTGTTTTGTTCTAACAAACATCTGAATACAAAACCTTCTAAAAAGCCTCATTAAGATTTCCATCTAGCAAAACAGAGAACAATCTGCTACGTTCATACTTTCACAGGTTGTAGCACTTATTTATCCTAGGCCTCATTTTCCTCTTTGATGCAAATCATAAGTAGATCTACTAAAGCAAAAGGGTCTTCTTTTATGAAAAACTTCCTCCCCCAGCAGTAAAACTGAACACTTCCCCATTTCAAAAAGAGCACAAGCATTTAACATGTAAACATACAAGATGCTATTCTGCGTGCAGACTCCTTGATTTAGAAAGCTTTAGTAACTTAGTAAGTAACCAGACAGATAAAGTTTATAATGGTAAAACATATTGCATTAATACCATTAAACATCAATTAATGTAAACAGCTTAGTCTCAGAACTGTCACTGAGTAAGTGAATGCACAATGACACACTGTTACTAATTCACTGTCAGTAGAAAGCTGTATACAAATAATCCTCTAGGATATTTCTTACTGAAAAAAATGAGAGGAAAAACTGTGTGACCACTCAGTTGACAGCAGAGTGTTTGTCCAACATTATGTCAGATTCTGTTATTCCTTTTTTTTTTTTTTTGGCACCCTCTGCTCAAACTAATTGATGGTGGTTCCACTGAAATGTCATAGCCTTGTGATTTCTTGTCAGCTTTACTGACCTCGTTTTAGCTTTGAGTTTCACATTTTAAAGAGGAAAAATTAGACAAGCATACTTCACAGTATAGCCCACCCACACATCCCTGAGCCAACAATTCTTCAAGTGTGTGGGTTCACCACACACGAGCTCCACCTGACTGATTTTTACCTGGTGCGTGACCTTCAATTGAAAATTCCAACAGCATGCAACTTGTCTTTGGCAAATGAATTGTAAGTACGCCAGCTGCCAGATGTCTTCATTTTAAAACACCTTCAAAACTGCTTTCTGGCATTGATCCACAGGCAAAACAAGCTAAGCTGTAGCTGTAATTTCTATTCTGTGTGCAAAAAAGGGGAGGAAACGTAAGATGTGTTGCTTTACATCTCTAAGAACTGTACAAGGGAGAGGGAAAAAACAACTCATTACTGATGTGCTACATATTTTCGGGAAGAGTTTTTCCAGTACACAGAGCATATCCAAAATTTACATAAATATTCACCCTAATGAAATAGTCATTTGAAGTAACATAGTTCTGAACAAAGGGATTCCCTCTGTACCATGAAAATTAATGCCTGTGCCTCCAAATGTGGACTAGCCAACCCATTTTGCCTAAGGTTTAGCAAAACTGCTTGGCAAAACCATGTGAAGGTAGAGATCTTAATTAAATCTGTGCACAAGACCTGGGATCACATGCTTTCAATTACTTTTGTTATATTCCATTTTTCTGGTTGTTTTCTTTCAGAATATGAAATTCATCCTTTGGCCACCAGAAGTTTCAATGCTATTGACAGATCTTTAGAACAAATCTGCGCATATTTGTTTTTCATTTGGCACTGTGATGAACTCATTCTCCTATCATGAAAAAAAAAAAAAAAAAAGTGGCAATTTCCTTTCACTTTCCTTTGAGTATCTAGATTTACCCTATTCCATGTGTCGGATCACACATGCAGCCCCAGAGCCTAATATGATTCAGAATCACTCTTTCTAGTGCCAGAAAAATATTGGTGCACACAACAATCTCTACTTTCTGCCATCAGACCATTAACTGCAGGCTCACTGATCAGCTGCCCAGTTGCATATGTAGCTTACAAATATGTATGCTTTGGTTCTCTACTGCATTCTTACAGCTATAATTCCTTAGATTGCCACAAGTAGAAGAACCAGGAGAAAAAATTACTGTGTAAAGACATTTCAGAAGAGTCAGACTTGGGAAGTGATGCTTTTTATGCTAATTAACAACATCAACTGTCCTATCAACAAATGCCTTTTTTTATGGAGCCTAACAGTCTTGGACCCTGACTGGCACTGTAACAAAGACTGCTTTGGTACATGCAACAAGGATCTGCCATCTACTGCTGACAAAATGGGAATGCAGAGAAACCCAGTCAGAAGTGGCACAGAGATCTCATGTCCTGTGAAATTAGAGAGAACTTATTACAGTACCTGAACCTCTTTTTAATTTTATATCGAGGGGAAGGGGAGCTTTGTAGTTCACATACATGCCCTTTCATGTTTCATGAGCTCCAAGCAGAGGTCACTGTGCCCCACAATATTAATTGAGCAAGCATTCTCTGCCAGTACTCATATTTTCTATGATGGCATATAAATGACAAAATACACCTATTGCAAATCAGTTTCCCTTCAGTACAGAAGCTACAGATATGTCAAAGGGGAGAGAAAAAATATCCTGACAAGAGGACAAGAAAGTCATGTGTGCAACACCTTGAAATGGTCCAGCGGCTACAGAGTAAGAACTTCTTTCACAGTCGAGTGAGCTACTGAATGCATGTATTACGTATGAGGATCCCAAAGCATATAGCTAATCTACTTGATTACCTTTTAATACCATATAATATTCAAACCAAGCTTACAGACAGTGTGTAATACCTCAGAATAAAGCACAGCACTTCAGAACAATTGCCTAAAACACATGGTATACCTGGAAACCAAAACTGCCTTTGGCATGAAGAATACAAAATAAGACTTGACACACATTACCTGACTTTTCAGAGTCAAAAAGTACAGATAGGTCAAGAAGTGACTGAATTCATATTTTAGCCCAGGTATTTGACATTAAAAACAAAACCAAAAAAAACCCCTGACTCTTGTTTAGATGGAGTTACAGAAGTAGCTGTTTTGCAGTTATCATAATCTGAAATAACATTTTGTGTTGGTTTCCCATTTACATTTAAAAAAAGATAAGTGTCCCTAAATCTTTCTGCCTACCTGTTTAGAAGGACAGGTGAATAGGTATTTGAACTATGGGAATGGAAACTGGTATTTGATACTGTGTCCAGAGTTCATCACTGCTCAAAGGTGAAGACTTCCTACTGCTTTGTTTGCTTACACAAATATGGCTACACCAGCCTTGGCTGCATATCAGCTCTCCTAAAATTTGCTGCACTAAGGATTTACATGCCTTGGAAATCACCCTCGGCTCACAAATGTTATCATGTAATTACATTTCTCTTTCTGAACACACAAGCATCGAGCCTCAAGGTCATCCATCTTCACTCTCATGTCCAGCAATGAGGCATCAATCATGATAGTTACAGGCATAGAAAGGAAAAAAAAAAAAAAAAAGAGTGGAAGGTCTCATGGGACATTTCAGGATAAAGAAAACCAATGCATTCAAGAGTACATGCTGACCCTAACCAGCACTATATGGGACCACTGTTGCATTATGATATGTGGTTTCATACTTGTTCACTATGGTATGTTGGCGCTGAGTTGTCATCATGCCAGTTGAATTAGATACCAATAGAAAAATGAGGTTGCTAATGCCCCAGATTTGTCCTGAGGAAAGTAATGTAAGCATTGATGCAGATTCAAAGATCTTCACGATGCTATTAGGTTTAATGTCTAAATATTTACTTTCAAATTAAGTTGATAACCAAGCAGAGATGATTTCAAGTGGTCTCAAACACCTGCAAAAAAGCAACTATTGTATTCCATTTATATCTGGTTATACATTGTTTTTCCCAAAGTATTCTGTAGCTTCTGCTAGAATTTGAAGGAATGCCTACAGAACTTTGAACTGATACAAATTCTGAACTACCACAATCTCAGGTACTACTTCTGAGGTGTTGTACACACCTCTGGGTGATGTTTTTGGTGACCAGCATTGTCTTCTTGAACTTCAGCTTCTGGATGAACAAAATTGTGTTTCATTACTACCAAATTGCATTTCCATGCTCCTTTTTCTTCAAAATTTGAAAAAACAAAACCACTTTCTTTCTGATTTAGATGAGATACCTCCTTTCACTCCCAGTACCAGAAAATGAGAGGACTTCTTACTATTACAAACCCATTTCAGAAGGCTCTGTAAAGAATGAAGGAGTAATGGAGTTTGCAATTGAAGACTGGTGTGACTATAGTGTAAAAGACTGACAACTTGTCTATGACCCAGAAACATCACTCATAGCCATATCTGACTGTGATAGACCAGGTTTATGAAGAGAGATTTGATAAGTCACACAGTTATATGATACCAACAAGATTTTTTTTTTTAAGTGTTTCTGTCAAAATTTCTCCTTATCCATAAAGATGGTGTGAACTTGGGATGGTTTTCCTTCAGCTACAGGATCGCTATGTTTTCTGAGATAACCTGAAAAATTCATGATGTTGCAGGCTTTTTTTTTTTTTTTTTAATTGTATCTGTTCCCTTCTCATTTGATTTGCACCTAATTTTCTGAAAACTTCTTCCTAACAGGAAGAAAAAATATTAGAATCCTTGATATACAGGCGCATGCCTGACATCCTAGAATTTAACATGGTGTCCAAAAAAAATTGAATACTAAGATGTGACGTATTAGAAATACAACTGGTTGGGTGTTCTGAATCCCACTTATTTTCCAAAACCGTCAAGGGGGGCAGAAAAAATGAGCTTTTACAAGATATATAATTTCAGGGCCAAAATTAGTGCACTGGGGAGGCAAAAGGGAAAGACAATATAGTGGTTACTATTAATAGACTTGAGCAGCAATTCAAGTTCTTGCAGGATAACAGAGCTGGTGTACCAGTTTCTAATACTTGAGAACATGAAGAATCATTCTTTTTCTCCTTGTCCACCATAGAAACTTCAGTAATCAGACAGGATTTTATCTGAATCATTCACAGTAGTATAAAGTAAATTCTCAATGATATGCACTTCAGAAAATACAAGCATTGATTTAAAGCCACATGTAACACAGAACAGTGGGGAAGCTCACCTCATATTTCTTTCAACCTGTTACTTGCATTCAAGGCTTAACACCTATTTGAATAAATGTTTTGTTTTTAAAGTTTAATATGACAGACATTCCAGCCTGTTGCTAGGTAAGCTGCTTTGACGGCTAATTACTGTCCAAGTTAAACATTGGTACCCTATTTTCAGACTGAATTTGGCTGGTGCTAACATCATCCATTGCAACCTGTTATGTCTTTTGTTGACTAGATTAAAGGAATGCCTACTATCAGAAATTTCTTCAGAAAGCAACTAATAAAATCAGATGAGCTGAGGCAGTGAGCTTTAGTCAGGACTTGAACACTCAAAGGTGCTCATGTATCTACAGCCAGCTAATGTCAAAGCCATCAAAATTTGTTTGCATATATGTAGCTAGCCTAGCAAGAGGAGTAAAACTACACACACAAGTAGGTTTTATTGTGCATTCTCCCAAAGAAGAATAAAACAAGAGTACAAGAGAAATAGTTTAGAACTTCTGAATTATGTTTTCCCATTTCTTCTCTATCACCGTATCTCAAAGGTCATGTTATGACTAAATCAGATTCAAAAATAATTCTCATCAGCAAAACTGAATTATTAAATGTTATTTGCAGAGGGAAAAAACAAAACAAAACAACAACAAACAAACTTGACAACAGGTTCAAACAGTATGCAGCAAATATAGAACTTTAGTTTGTGTAATGTATTACATTAAGTGGCAGTAAAAAATATAAATTGTAAAATACATTGCATTATCTCCTCTATTTGGATCATGAAGTTTCCCTATGGAAATATATCCTATCTATTCATATTTCATACCTTTTTGACTAGAAAAGTCAGAGTGCTAAGAAACTACATGAAAGAATAACATGTGGAGAATTTCAGACATAAATTATTGTATTGCATTTTTTTTTTTTTAATTATTACATTTTCAGACATACTTTTTTTTTTTTTTTTTTTTTTTTTTTCCCCAAATGTCTCTCTAGGCATTTGATCTTGGAATTGTCTCAAAGATCCAACATACTTTTATGTGAAAAAGCAGGTCTTCCCAAACCAACTTCCAAAACTCTGGGCCTTACTACACCATTTTTCCCCAGTCAATCAGATATTACAGAGAACATATCCATAACAAAGAGAGGCAAAAGCATAAGAAGATGTAATAAAATCTGTAGTCAAGTTCAGAATGGATGTGAATCAGCATAGTTTCATGGAAGGCAATGGAGGTAGTCTAGTTTACCTCATGAAAGGATTAAAATCTCACAGATTATTGCATTTTAAAATAACAGTTCATTTAAACAAATGCTGCAATATAGCTTCTGTAGAATGCAGACGGTTGATTAAGAAATTATGTTTTGGCTTATATTCAAATTACCTCGGTAATATGTGTTAATATTTCCAAAGTGTAACTTGGATAACACCCACTAGCCTATTCTGTCAGCAGCAGCCCTATAGGAATATTTCAGTGGACAAGCAAACTGTTCTTATGTACATATAAATCTATGTATAATGGCACAGTCAAGATTTCATGCAAATAAATCCAACTCTAACAAGAATGAGGCACAATCTAGTCAATGGTCAATAATACAATAAAAATATTTGTTTTTTATTTTTCTGTGCACTTGTCCTTCATCACTGTCTATGATGACTTGAGAATGGCCAAGAACAGTATGTTGCTACATTTGGTGAATATGAACCTCATTATTCTTGACTTACATTTAAAAAAAAATCTAATAAAAAACACAACAATATTTTTCGCTACAAAAATATCTAACACAGCCCACAGTTATGTTCCAAGTTTTTCTCCTGATCCTGTCTAAAACAACAAAACAGACAAACAAACAAACAACCTTAGATTTTCTTCTCTCAGTCATATTTACACATGACACTTTTGCTCTTCTCCTTCAGTCCCTTTGCTTTTCCTTGCCACCCTCACTACTGATGGAGTCTTGCATCCCTATATTTTTCGTGCAGCAAGTCTGCAATCAACACCTAATGTTTACACTGTATTTATCTGCCAGGTGAGTCACATAAGCAATCCATTTTCAGATAGATAAATCACATTTTTAAGACACATAGCTTGGATGCACTCAATGAAAACAGATCTCTTAGTACACTAACTTGTCAAAGGTGATCATACATACTTTCTCAAAACTGTAAACAAACCGATAGCCATAAAAGCTGAGTTTGGACCTTTGTCTAGTAATGCTTTCTCACTGCTTGCTGGTGAAGATGGTCAACCAAAGCAAAACTTCTGTCATGATCTATTAATAGAGAATAAGGATTAATGAAGGATTATATCATAATGAGTCTGCCTGCAGAGTTGCTTCAGTTCTTGTCCTTTACTGCCAAAATACAGTTCTCATTTCCAACAAACAAAGTCTATCTGAGAGAAAGCACAGAGCCCCTTTAGAACTGGAAAGTCCTGTGCATAATAATGAATGACTAACTCTTCTTTTGCCAAAGCGCTTCAGCACTTTCAATGTCATAGGTCAAGGCAGTGATTCAGAGGGGGCCTGATCCTTATCTAAGCTTTTGCAAGAAAATTAGAATGTGTTGTAGCCTTATTAAAGAAATGTTTGTTCCACCATCACTGAAATGAAAAGAAAGCAGCTCAACGCAGTTTTGCAAATCACAGCAATAAACTGCTCGAGTTAACTGCTTTATTACAAATATTTAATTATTCTCTATGCTAAAGATCCTACCCTCATAAGACAAAGTAAATAGTATTCTCGATAATTTATTTTGATCTGAAGTGTCTGAGAGGGTATTTTATCAAATTGATAGACTCTAGTAGCCTTCATATTGAAAATGAAAACAAAAGTAATTCATACACTTACAGAAACTACTTCAGCTCCAACAAGAACAATAAAAACAATATAGTTTTTTTTTTCTTAAATTATTTAAACAATCCTTAATATTTATACATAAAGCTCCCTGTATATTCTCAATAGACACTGCATAAAGAAAACTTATATACATAATAAAGTTGGTCATACTATACACAGTATTAGTATTGCAGTAGTTGTCTGATAAAGAAGTAATTTTCTATAAGTTTAACAGTTAAACTTGGCACAGTTAAATTCAACTGTTAAAAAATCTCTCTATGCAATCCACTTTTCTTTAAAACATTTAATGCAATAGGGAAGAAATTAATTAGAAGACAGGTATCACTAAGAAAATAAGTGAAAAAATAAGACCATTATATTAGCCACTGAAAAGAGAATGGCCAAATTTGAATTTGATTTCTGTTTGTTAGACTAGCTATAGCAAAACAAAAGAAAAACATAAATAAAGTTACACCTCATCTAAGTTGAATGTCAAATAAAATGTAACCAGAGAGTATATTAGGACTGAAAAGCAGAATACTAATCTCTAAAATTAGAAAATTGATCAACTGGGATATGCATCAGAGAGATTCATCAAAGCCTTGCAACAGCCTATCTCCATTTACTGTTTAGATACAGCTAATCTACATCATTAAATTGACCATTCAGTAACTGAAAATCTGCCATGTAGGTCCCGACTTTTCATAGAGGCTTTTAAATATGTATTCGGTAACTACAAAGTACTGAATATATTTTCAGTCTTTTTATACTAAGATTTACAACTAATGACCTTAAGCAATGTCATGCATGTAAAACAAAATTATGAGACCACCCTGGTTTGAGCAGAATTAAGGTATAGAATCATACTTCATTCTCATTCAAATTCAGTAGGATAGAACAAAAAAAAAAAAAAAAAAAAAAAAAAAAAAAAAAAAATCCATAGTTATATAGCTAAACCTATTTCATAGTTTTACTTTGTAAAACATGCCTCTTCACTTGTATTTTGCTATTACAGGCTCAATATAAGTAGACAATTATCTAAGCTTAGTGCCAAGAATGATAATGCATTGAGCACATGCAAAATCCTTGTGCAACATCAACTACAGCCCGCAGGGATAAAACATTTATCAGTTGCTCCTTAGAGCACTAGTGGCTTGAAAATTTGGCTGCCCATGCCGACATTTAGTGAAATCATAGTTTTAGCTTCATTCAGAACCCAACACAGTAAAGCCTGATACCAGGATGACTCTGCTGGCAATCTGCCTCCCCGTACCCACTTGCACTGCAGGCTACTTTCTGTCCCACTACTTTCCATGAAAGAAGTCCTTTTACTTAACTGCAGTAGTTGGCACAGTGCCCCTTTCATGGACCAAACTAACCGTCATCTTGGATGTAACAAATTAGTACATTCTCAGAATAATAATAAGTATGGACATGAAAACACTATTGTTTTTACTTGGAAATGAAGTAACTACATTTTAGCTGGGTGACTTTTTCAGTTCAGCACCACAGGCAAAAATAAATCTTATAAAAAAGAATGGACAATTACAGGAGATATGAGACACAGCTTTTGCTGTGTGTTCAGAAGTAAAAGAACTACTTCTCATGCTGCCTGAAGAATATACTGTAAAATAAAATTGTGAATATCAAACAATTGGTTCATTTAAAAAGAATTGCTGTAGGGTTTTGATTCTTGATTTACATCTGATAAAGATATTTTTGCTTGTAAAATACAGAAATGCTTAAGAAAACTATTAATATTAAAATGAAATATTTTACAAAATACATTGAAAACATTAGATATAGAGTAATACAAGAACTAGGATTGAGCTAAGCAAAGAATTATGACGGCATAAATTCCAAAAGTAAAACAGACGTAGGTATTGTGGAATATATCTTAAACTACAAATAAATATTCCTAAAGCATAACATATTTACCGTTTTATCTGGGCACTGTGATTTTAATGAAAATACATTTTTATCAAAGTATGTACATTTATTTGCATGTTAGATCTTTTAAAAACATTATTTCAGAACAGATGTTGTGATATCATTTTAAACAGCTGGTAAAAGTAAATTCTCCTCATTATTCTCGTCACTCTAGCACAGACGTCCTAGGCCAAGTTCTCTGAAGACTACAGATAACTAAAACTTTCCTGTATCATAGCCCAATACAGTAACAGCTCTCTTGCCAAACTATGATATGGAACATTAACGGGGATTTGAATAACAAGTGCATCCTCTACTGTGTAACTCCTTAGAAGCAGATGAGACTAAATTAGTGTGAAGTGCTGACAAGTACGAAAGATTAAAACAAATATTTCTGTAAATATGCTAAATATATTGCCATTTTATGTCATATTCAGTCTGTGAAGCAAAAAAATCCAATGTATATCACATATTTTAAAGAATACTGAGTTTGAGACAGTTTAAATAATTCAAGGTATTTTATGTAAAAATGTAACAATTTTGCTAAACTTTCTGGTTCAAATGAGTCCAAGAATATCTCATTATAAATGGAGACAGTCCTGAAAAAGCAATCAAGCATGACTAAAAAGATCACTCTTTTACACAAAAAAATAGCCTTCTTATTTTACCCTTTGTTGGAAAGACATTTGGCCAGCCACAGGGGAAATACATAATCTACTTTTATATTCAAATAATATATTTCAAAATTCTATGCATACAAGGACCTTAAAACAATTCTGGGTGGAATATATAAGACATGGGTTTATGTGATCCTAATAACTGAATTGCTGACATGGGCTGACAATTACTTGGGGGGGTTGTTTGTTTGTTTCTGTTACTTTAAAGCATGTGTACAAGGATTTTGTCCATTAGTTATTTCTAATGTGACTTTGAAGTAAAATACCAATGGAAAGACATTACAGTAAAATATATAGGGAGCTTCTGGCTAGAAAAAAAAAAAAAAATATTACTTATGATGAGCATGCACATTTTCATGGGGATGTTGATTATTAGAGCTATATTAATTCTGAATCTTAATTCTGATTAAAGAAGCATTCCACCCTAATCACAGCTTTTAAAATTAAATCTTTTTATTTAAAATATACAAACCTCACGGTTTGTGTATATATTTTTTAAAATTATTTTTATAAATTCATAAAAATGTTCAAATAAAAAAATGCACTGATTTGTTTTCAGAATTTCAAGGACTAACGAATCAGCATCTTAATTTTTAAGGACACTAATGTCAGTGGTTCTGCAGGAAAACTGCTTTTCAAGGCAATACTGCCAGGGTAAGAGTCAGGGAGGAGAGATGCAATTGATGTTTTTCACTTTACTTTAAACAAGACGACTGTTATTCAGTTTCTCAATACCCAGGATTATGAAGATCAGAGTACTATACACCCCAGAAGAGGAAAAGCTTAAAGCAATTACAGTTCCCTTCTAAGTACTGTAGCACTCACTGTTGGTTTTCAACAAATAAGCAGTCTACACACATCTTTACTGCTTCGTAACTGCATGAGGTTCATACTCCTGAAACTCACAAATATGAAAAAGGAACGGGAAACTCAATTGATATAACATCACCATTTTAAGCTCTGAATTTTATCGCTCGTGAAAAGTTAAAGTTTTTTTTCATATTAGCTGGAAATGTTCCACACTTATGCCTTTGCCGAGAAACAGTGAAGTTACAATATCTGTGCAAAGGGCCGAGGAGTGAAATGTCAGTATGACTTGCGCATTCATAGTTTCCTCTGGACCCTTTCAGCTTCTACAGCAGAGCAGGATGAATATTTGTGCTAACTACACATTTCAGTACAAAGAACCCAATTCAGAGAAAAAAAAAATCTCATGCCATTTATGGCGTCTGTGCACTTTACAAACTACAATTATAAATGGTTTATTCATTCAGAGGGAAGAGCCTCTATAACAGTCGTGCAAGCGACCTGCCCCTTGCTGGGCTTGATGAGCCTGATCCAAAGCCCAGTGAGGGGATGGAATCAACTTGCATCAGCTTCAGCTCTTGAATTCTTGTCTCCCCCACAAACATTTTATATTAAAAGAACTGCATGACCAAGTCGAAATGCACAATGTGGACTTGTACATAAAAATTGTACTCTGGTTTAAACACCTGAGCTGAAATTGCATGTCTGCATTGATAGGTCAGAATGAAGATAAGTTTACTGAAAATGATTCTTGGGCATTTTGCAAACACTGCTTTTAAATAGCAATTACTGGTTTATGAAAACAACAACTTCATATGGATCCCACTTATACATACAAAGTGTTATATTTATTATTCTTCCTCTACTGGTGTATCCTACAAGCACTAACAATTTTACACAAATGTTCCTAAAAAAGAAAACAGATATAGCTGTATGTCCACAGCAGTTAATAGCACAGGCAGCTAATTAATTATGTACTTGTGTGTGCAACTAGCTATTCATGCAAATTATGCGAGCAGTTGAGCACATACTTGGTACACACAAATACTTAATTGCCCAGAGTGCTGAAAGTCTTACCCAGTGTCAAAAATGTCACACCTAACAGTTGCTTTGAGCTTCTAGACCCTCAGGACCTATAGATCCGATTACACCTCTCACATTTGAACGACATGCTTACCTGCAACATTCACAACAACCTGCTACATTAATCCAGATACACAAGATTGAAGAAACAAGTTTTCTATACAGATCTAGCAAAAATGATTTCTGTTATAAGCAAAGGAAAACTATTCTGATTTTTTATGCTCTAAGTACAATTTGAAGACTTAAGATGCATACAGGGCAAAAAGATGTGAGGGAAAAGAAAATCAAAATGTATTTCTTGTATTATGCAACACTGTGCCTCTGTCTCCTTGCCACTATTTCACTGATATGTTAGGAGTGCAACAAAAAGGTACAGTCTGAAACCCCGCATAAATTTTCCCTGATTATGCCATCAACTTTTCAAAGGGTTAACGGGAAAAGCTGCTCGTTGTGCCCCCTCCTGGCTGCAGCTCCACTGCAGCCTCTAACCAAGGGCAAGGGCAGCACGAATCATTGCCTGCCCTTTCTTTGTTGAGCATCACTATTTTAAATGCACTCACAATAACATGAAGTCAAATTATTTTCAGGCCAAATATTAGGATCTTCAAGTTTTCAAAAGAAATGCATTAAAATAAAGATAACTAGTACTTTGCGTTGAAAGATCTACAAAAGTTTGAAACATTTAAAAGGACGGTGTTTTCTCTTGAATCATATTACTAGTTAAACTCAATGCAGGACACATTGTTAAGTCTGTACTAACTCTACCTCATACCTACAAAAGAAGAAAAAAAAGCTTCCTTTATTATTAACAAAACCAGGGTTTGGAAGTGCAATCTAATGTGGGCATCTAAGAGTCACTAGATGGTAGTGTAATTCTAATACCATGTGTAATTTGGGGGTAATGGTTTAAGGCTAATTACAATTACACTGAACTTTTTTGGTAATGATTGTAGACTTGATATTTAAGATATGATAGCTGCATATGAATATGTAAACTTCATATGCATAGCCTGTGTTTTAATCTTTATTCTTTGAACAGATGAGGCAAATCCAAATCAAAGATAGGATATTTTATGACCACTTGGAGCATTAATATCTCATCTGTTATCATATAGATAAAGAGAATATGAACGTTCACCAGAAAGTCAGAAACAAGTATTCCTTTACTACCAGGAAGTAAATATCCAGAATACAGAATCTGAGACAGAAGAAAGCTGCAGGACTGAGGAAAAGAAAAGAAGATGTAAAGTAGAATCACAAGAGGTTGTAAGAGGGAACAAAAGCTGTATACACCTTCATATGGAATTGACAAATTAATATATATATATATTTTCCTGGACATCCACAAGAGAAGACCTAGTTCAACCTGTGTTATTCAAAGGATCTGAATTAAATCCAGTGTGTTTGATCCAAATTATTTAATTTGCAACTATAATTTTATTCTGAGATTTTTCCTAGTACTAAAGTCTAGGTCTAAAGTTAGAGCAATCCTAATTGGTTTCAGTGATAAGGGATATGTGCATACCTTTGAATTTTATATCATTTGTAATTGCCACAATGTCCTAGCACCTTGTCTGTAGGGGCAGTATTAGGAAATGTTTAGGTCTGAACCATTCTGATGACCCTTGCTTGCCTTCCCCTCATCCCAAGTACCACTAGAGAAACAAGTAC
This sequence comes from Nettapus auritus, assembly GCA_011076525.1. Taxonomy (NCBI): domain Eukaryota; kingdom Metazoa; phylum Chordata; class Aves; order Anseriformes; family Anatidae; genus Nettapus; species Nettapus auritus. The sequence continues at coordinate 18,129,441 of CM021773.1, forward strand.
TAGCCCTCCACTAAGGTAGGAGGAAAAAAACACAATTCTTCCCCACTAAAAGAAAGTCTGTCTGAGTTCTGGCTACCCAAAGAAGTATAAAATACCCAGAACTGCAGCCTTATAAACAAAGTATTTATAAATACTCCTTATTAAAAACAACAGCAACAAAAACCATCCTAAAGCTTCTTAATTAATACATGCATTTCACAAATATCACTTACACTATTTTATACCTGGCACACTGAAGGACTGCTCTGTGTTACAGGTCATGGTCTCTCATGATTAACATTATCCAGATATAAAATCAAACTTATCAAGATCGACTTTTTTTTTTTTTTTTTTTTTTCCTACAGCATGTCAAGAAGGCTAAAGAGGATACAGTTAAAATGTTTTTCTCTGAAGAAAATAGAGTGAAGAAAATATATATATATATTTGCCAACTGTAAAACTTTTCTTTCACCTAGTGACCTCATGTGTTGACATTTATTTGGATTTTCAGGTTAATCTAGACAAGGAACACCAACAAACACATTCTTTTGACAGAAACACTAGCACACCTGTCAAGTCTCCTGAACTATGAACTCATTGATTTGCCCCCACTTAACTCCATATTACAGATGAAGGTCTAGATATTGTGATGGACAGAGCTAAGTCTCCTCTCTTGCTTCAGGATCTCAGGTGCTAGAATTGACCCTAGTCACCATCACATTGGTATTTGGGATGCCTGAAGAAGCAAAAAGGTCTTGTGCTACACAGCAGCATACGGATATCAGCTTCCCAGTGAGACCTTGTCTCCAAGAAACCAGCTGGGAGCGTGGCTCCCTGGCTGTACCTGCACGTCATAGCTGTGCTTGGCAATGAGACCCAGGCAACCCAGCATGAGGCACTTCCTGCACCCAATATGTGGTATGTGATACCTTTGTCAAACACCCAGATGTGACCTGGTGCTTGACCACATGAAAATTCTAGTAGTTGCTGAGACAGGAAGAGGTTGAGATATTTGCTGCAAAGTTTAGATATGAGAACTTTATTTCCATTCTAGATGAAAATATGCTTCATACAAACCTCTCAAAAAATAAAGGAAAAATTAAAAAAAAAAAAAAAAAAAAGTATTTAACAAAATTAAGTGATAAGGTTAAATAAAGAAGAATAATAAGGGAGAAAAATCAACCAACCAAAAAAAACCAAAAACAAACAAAAAAAAAACAGCTGAGATTAGTCAAGAATTACACAGGCAAAGTTGCTTTAATAAAAAACACATGACTTTGTATCAGTAGGACATGATGCTAAGTTTGTATACAAGTGTGCATTCCACACCTCCTGTATTACATTTTATTTAACCTTATCACTTAATTTTGTTAAATACTTTTTTTAAAAAAAAAAAAATTTTCCTTTATTTTTTGAGGGGTTTGTATGCTGCCCTGCATCCCCTACCCAGGGGACTCGCCTCACCCCACCCTCTGAAGGCAATATCACAAAACTATGTATAAAAACTGTCAGCACTAGCAACTTCTTACCTTAATTCATTCAACAGAAAGAATGATGGACAATATCTCTGCACTGGAAAACAAATCTGCTAAATGCTGGAATTTCATATTTTTCAATGTATGCGAATTTTCTACCTTAAGACTTTTTTTTTTTTTTTAAAAAAAATTTAAAAAAAAAAAAAACTTTAAGGCTACCCTTAATTCTGGAAAGCATTAGAGTGATATACCACTTTTGTTGTAACCACTAAGTGAGTAAAAGCTTACTTGCTCTGTTCTATTCCAAACTAATATACCAATATAACACCAACATTTATCTTATCATTAGTGATTGAGGTATGGAAGAAGGAAGTTGTAAATAATATAAATAATTTTAAAATTAAGAAAAAATAAAAAAGTACTAATTCCTGAGTCAATCTATTGCTCAAAAATGGAATTCTAAACCTAAACTACATTTTCCCAGCCATTTTTCCCCCCAAGCATTTCACTGAAAGTATGGCATTAAAAAGAAATTAAAAGAGCTAATCAGGACAGGTAATGGCCTGTGTTCAATAAGTCTTAATTTTAAGAAGGGAAAGAATTTTAGAAAGAGCAAAGACCAGCACTTAATTTAACCACAAAGTGGACAGTGTTCCTTCCTGACAGAGGGTTGAAGAAACTGAGGCCCAGATTCCCCAATTCAGCACAATGCTTATCACAGCACTTGGCAGAAAAAGATGGCTTTGAGATTCCCGTGGCAATGGCTGAGAGCAATTCAGCTCCTTCCTTCCCATGGTTCAGAGCAACCTCGTGATTACTGCCTATCGGTGGCCCTAACATGTAATCCACCACTTGCAACACAAACATTACTACTTATTTCAGTGGGTATCGGATCAAATCTCACGGCTGTATTACAGCTGTGCAAAACATCAGAAGGAAGAGCACCATATTTACCTCTGGCCAATTTTCTATATGAAATAATACAAAGGTATAATAATAATGCCACTGTGACCAACTCTGTGCCTCCTATTAATTTCCCCCTCAAATTTCTGAATATCGTTCTCCAGTCCCCAACGTTGCATAGGGTTAGAAAAGGTCTACTTGTCTGCATATCTTCTTGCACATGCATTTCAATTAGCCATTTAAATTCTATAATAGGTTGCTTGGACATTACCAGCACCCCACTTAATTTAAAATTACAAAGCCAAAATGTCCACAAAAACAGTGTCTGCTCATACACACTGAGACAATGTTTGATGTATTCCCACCACAGGGAAGAAATGAAATGATTTTCAAAACCTTATTTGCATTGATGAGTGGTCAGTGAGTCCTCAGGTCAATACAGACATTCTTGCAAAACATATTGATAAGAGGATGTGATTTTGATCATCACTACTCTTAAGAAAAAAAAGTCTGTGGAAAGATGCTCCCCAGTGTTAATGTATGTTATCAGCCTTCACTCAAGGCAAATACTGAAAAAAACCCTGCAGGTAACATCGCAATAAATTCACCCAGAGTGTGAACATTTTTCTTTAAAAAGCAAACTCACTTTATGTTGCCCGTGCTGACTCATCCAGTTGACTTGACATATCCTCCATATCAGCTCCATACCTTTTTAAAAATAAACAAAACAAAAATTAATGGATGGTCCTCTAGTCAATAACTGGTTATACACACTACCTCCTAGCAGTAACAACTTGTACTTGTTTCATGTCTTTCATAGTAGGATCTCAAAGCAACAGATTACAATTACACCTCATCCTCCCTAAGAAGCAGAGAAATTGGAAAAACAGATGTTTAGCAACCTTGAAAAAAATCTCTATACAGGTTCCTTACAGAAAGCAGGGATAAAAACATAAGGTTGACCCTTTCTTTCATTTTCTAACATTTTAGCTACTGCCTTCTGATGAAGGAAGAAGGAACGTTCACATTTCTCAGAAATTTAGGATATCTTCAGATATTAGTGTTAGTTGGGAAAATCTTATTTCTTAACCCTTATATTATGGATAATTAATTCTTCTTTTCCTCCTCCCTAATTTTCCATCAGCACCACCCATTTAGTAACAGATAATTCTGTGTCTTTCTTCTTTTGACTACCATTGCTGCAATGCTGAAGAGAATGAGTGAGGGGAGGAGTAAAGTAGAAAGAGTGGAGAATGAAAAGGGAGGGTTTGGATGGGGGGAGAAAGAGATGAAGAACAAGCAGAGGTCAAAGCAAAGAAGAAAGAAAACAGGAGAAAAATAAAAGAATGAAAAAGCAAGAGAAGCAGAGAAGAAACTAAAATACTTCTGGGAGACTTGGAAACATTTTGGAGAGGTGACTGGTATATCCCTTAATCTTTCCATTTATATATCCCACCTACTATCCTTCTATCTCCAGCAGGCTGAAGGGCTTCAGGACAACAGTATTTTGCCTCAGGGAATTTTATTTATATTCCTATGTCTAGATGGGACACAAACAAACAAACAAAAACCCAACCACACCACCATGATACAGAATCTAGCACACGTGGGTTCCAGTCCTACTGTCAGACCCTTGGATATGGCTAAACTCAAAGACATTTTGTTTATGTTCCCCCGTATTCTTACGCACATCTAATGGCAACACAAGCACAGTGGTACAAGTGCAATTCTATGGCAGAAGGAACCTGAGCTCTCTGGATGACAGAGGAGCAGAGACATTTGCAGGAGAGTGGCGGCCTAGTGCTCTGCTCATGTTCCACTTGCACGGAGCCTTTCAGCCCCTGCTGAGGCATGGGCCTCTGGCAGAAGTGGCACTCTGCAAAGATTACAAGTTTTTTAGATCAAATAAAGTAAAGGTCGTAGCCTGCTCATGCCCAGGGAGAAAGGATTGCCTTTTTGTCATTGACTACTAAGAAGTTAAGAGTAGAAAAAGGATGGATTTGTTCTCAGACAAGAAATTAGGTCTGAAACATTTCTTTCCTGTTCTGGGTTTTCTCATACATTGACTGAAGCATTAGGGAAAATATTTCAAGAATGTCTTGCAATTTGCAGGCTTATTTATGCAAATTGACAAAAATCGCATCCAGTCAACAGCTCTACATCAGCTTATCCTGCTTAAAAAAAAAAAAAAAAATCTAATCTTTAGTGTCTGATTTGAACACACTGTTGGCCATCTTGTGAAGTTGAACACTGCTGAAAATCAGGCAATGAATATTTCATATCAGGCTTGCAAGATTGATGGATATTTTTAAAAAACAACAACACAACACTTTGCTATTCATCTCTGATAAAGTGGAGATAACACTAGATGGTATGAACATACAATTCTTGATTCAAGGAATAACACATGCAGCACTGATGCCTTCATTCCTGACAGCTTGGGTTCTGTGTGCCTTTAATCTAGTATCGCCAGTATGCTAGTCTTCTCCTTTAAAGATCTGCCTACAGAAACAGTCACTGTGGACAGAGCATAAGAGCATAGACTGACTATTCTCTGCTGGCCTTGAAGTGGTGTATACAAATAGGTATTTGGGGACTCTTCTAAGAGGTTCATAAATGAATGCTGACCACTGCTGACCATTTTGTGCATGTTCTACACCAGTCTCCTCAATCTGTTTGTAAAGACTTCTGCCTATACTGAAGGCTATTTAGGATGGAACTTGGCACATCCAGAATGAAAGTCCCAAGCCTCTGAACAACAGCACGAGGCTTCCAGCTGCAGATGGTCACAGATCACACCCTCCATCACTCATCATGGAAGCAGTGTGGAACACATGCTGATCAGCCACCCCTAGATGCACGTAGTTCAGTTTTAAGAAGGAAATTTGAAAGCCCTCAGATTTCAAACAGACCTTTGTTTCTGTTCAAAGTTCAGAACTTGTTCTCTTGGACTAATCTATAGATCCAGCAGATCTATAACATGTAGATGAAAGTGAAAAGGCACAATTGTTTATGTAACTAAACTGAACGGGTAAGGTGTCCTTACCACAACTCTGCAATTTTCCACAATGCTGTGTTGAGCTTCACAGTTCCAGCCTCAGGTTTTGACTTAACAATACGGTCCCCCATACCCACCAAGTTTTTTGTTTACTGTGGGATATTTCCAGACAGTAAAAACAATGTCTTCTTGAACTATCAAGAAAAATGTGTATCATGCAGCATGATCCTTGATCCCAGGACATTTCTCTTGTGACCCCTGAATAGTCCAAACTTTTCTTTGAACATCTTTGTGCAAATGGCTGTTTTCTCTAGTTACTCTTTTCAGCTGCTAGGGACCAGCAAGAAAATAATCTCCTCACTCTCTCTGGCCAGGGTGAATAAACACAGGCTTAAAAATCCCATACAATCTGCCTTGGTTCAACACATAATATACCATTAGCTGGACAAATCCATATTCATAAAACTCAGCAAAAAGATAGTCAAATCTTCACATATCACACCTAAGTTTCTGATGTCTCATTCCAAATATGATGTAAAACATGTTACAAATAAATAAATAAAAATAAACATAATGAAACCAAAGGAATGCCTAACCACTTTTTTTTGTTTGTTTCTAAAACTTTTCTGAGTCCAAATCCATGCTTAAACAATCTAAAGACTTACTTTTAAAAGCAAGCCAACAAAGAATTTTCTTTTACTGCTTCACCTATAGTTATCTGTACAAGAGAAAAAAAAAAAAAAAAGGAAAATCACAACACTTTAAAAATATAAGTTGTATTTGCAGGTTTTTTTTTCTTGGAAAAGGGGAATTAAACTATTAAAGGACACCTTGTTAAGTAATTATATAGCAACATCACTGTGCAATTAAATAGCCATCAGTCCCTGCAGCTGAGAAATTTCAGGTAATTATTCAAAGATAATTTAATAGGAGAATTACTGTATTCAAGAAAGCATTAGCTAGTAATCTACCTCAATTAAAGCAGCCAATTAATTTCAGCACCTTGATAATAGTTGCCTTTTGCAAAACTATCCTCCCCTACACACACACACAAATCCTAAATTTTAAAATAATCAAAAATGTGAATTTGGTGCAATTTAGCTTCCATTTTAACAATTCACATCCAGAGAATTTGGGATGCTTTTATTTTACATTATGTTATTAGCGTGCATTACTCTTACTGTTCAGTTTTACTGTGGATAAAATTGTACCCATGGTTTGTAAGTTAGAATAACAAGGTGCATGAAGAAAATCTGTATAAAAGGAATAAACATTTGTCTGTTCATACCAAAACAGAACACAAAAAGCTGCATAATAACTGAAAAAGTGTCTCATTGTGACAATATGTCTTCAGGGAATGATGGGACTCTCACAGGGTATTGCTTGGTTGTGCTACTGTACAGTGCACTGGAGACAGAAGTCATTAATCACACAGTTGCAAACGGTGCTCATTGTAACAGATCTAGTGCAGGAACAAAAAAGTGAATATGTAACGCAGTAGTTAGTTACACAGCAAAATATTTTCTCAAGGTTGGGACACACTGGAAGGTCTTTTTTGCTACAATGGTGAATATCAAGAGGTTTTACATCTTGCAGTTTCATGCTTTTGAGTTTGGACTCCTTGAACTGAGATACCAACAAAAATACCAAAAACAAGGAGGAGACATGGAGAATTTTCAGAGAGGCACAAAAGGCAATTAGGCATCCAGCTCTTATACAGATTCAGTGGTTGCTGAGGTCCTAAATTCCTTGCACTTCTTTTAAAATCAAAATATGTAACAATCAAGAAACGGTTCCTTTTTTAGAAATATCCTGTTATGCAGATGTTCACTGTTTTAATTACCATTTTCTGCCTCAACCAGATCTGTATTATGTTTTCTTTCATTTCCTTTTTAATTTGTTTTTAAATAGAAAATAAATGATGGTTGCAAATAAAAGAACACCCATGTGATTCAGATCTTCATATATTTTCCATATATGCCAAGAGTTTTCTTCCCTCCCCCTTAAACCACGGCAATGTGTTGATGGTAGACTGAATAAGCGTCCTTTTATCTAAGCACTGAAAATATGCATAAACAAACACAAAACCCAGCCTCGGCAAGACTGAATCCTGACTCATTTAAGAAAAATACAGAACTGTATAGATGCTTAGGGTATTTATCTACTCTTTTTCATAGGATGAAACAAAACATAGATGTAAAAACCTCCGAACTCCAGATCTGGAATAATCCTAACATATGCGGTAGTGGCTTTTGTTGAAATGAGTCTGCATTGTGATTAGAGCTGTTACTTGTTAAATAACTGAAAGTCACATAAAATCTGTTAGACTGGGGCCCCTGCCATGAATCTTTGTTTCAATTCAGTTTTCATGTCAACAGGTTTCCGATGTTTCCCTTACTGACTCATCAGTGTTGAATAAGTTTCTATTTAATTCAAGAGTACTCAGCATTACCTGACCCATTAGCACTGTCCCAGAATCTGGAGAGGTATACAAGTTTTCCTTGCCCACTGTGCAGCTATTTTTAGTCCCTCATAATTCCCAATAGTTCTCTACAAAATAATTGTTACAAAAAAATTAACTGGGCTACTGTGAATAGAACCAAAATTTCTTCAAACTCTTGACATACTTATATGTGTTTAATATATCCCTGAGCCTTACTTGTAATAAGCAGATCTCCCAACTTCAGATTTTTATCATCACTGAGTAGCCTTTTTGCTTAAGGCAGTAAAGAAAACAAACAAACAAAAACCAAACACAAGCATACCCACAAACTGATCCGCTATATATCTCTATCTCAAAACCTGTGTATCACTCTCCACACTGATAATCAACAAGGTACTTCAGCACATATCTGTTTTAAATCACATTGATTAAAATAGGATTAATCATATATCTAAACCCAGACTCATCCTTAAGTATCTTGCCTTATAAGAAAACAAAGATAGGCATTTCACTGACCACTGGTTTTCTCACCTTCTCATTTTAGTGACAGATAGAAGAGCATATATTAGACGGAACTGGTGCGGGCTCTTAAGCCTTTGCAGGTGGTTGTGATCCCTGTGATGGAAAATCTAATTTTTCTTCACTGTTGTGAAGAGGGATGAGAAAGAATATAGCACCACAGAGATTAGGCAAGAGCCCTAAAAGGCTCCCAATGCAGTCTGTAGTAGTGATGAGCTGAACAGCAGGTATTTGAGGACTCCTGCTCCCCATTTTCTCTTTCTCATAGAAAACACAATGATTTTTCATACCAAGCTAAACAAGTAAACACAAAAAGTACCATATACTGATAGGATTAGAATCAGAATTTATCAGGAGGCTGCACTGTAAATTATATAACCAGAATAAGAAATTGACAATGTTTACTATTGAGAGCTACAATTCTCTTGGCATCCAGAGTCAAATTATACATGTATTAATCCCCCAATCACAAGTTTACTCTCTCAACAATATAATCCAAGTGATTAGAGAAAGTAGAGATTCATCCAAAATAACCACAAGATACCTAAAGGATTTAATTTGCTCCATCACTGTGCCACTTGCTGTTCTAATTATCATTTCATCCAGAGTTACCTGTAATTTTCTTTTAGTGCCAAAAAAAATTGTACATTTTGTTTCTTAACATCTAGTAGGAGTCTGCTATTAATCAGTCATTTTTCAACACTTAGAAAATTGTTTTTAGGGGTTTAGTACACATTTTATTAATGGATCATACATAGCAGCATTATCTGCATTGATAATTGATTAATAAAATATTCAAGAATTTTAGTGTTAATAGGGACCCCCTGAGAAGCTTCATCATCAGCCAACAGGCCAAATTCACAAGCTCTCAATTAAGTACTCTGACAAATTGGGATCACTGAGATTCTTCTTTAGGACTGCATATTATTTTTCTACCTGTTCTGCATGAGGAAAAAGAAAAAGATCATCTGAGCCGTATGTGCAGTGAGGTATGTGACTGTGTTAAGCAAACGTGGTTTAGCTAGGATTCAACACCTGGTGTCTGTTTTCAGCAACTACTTTTAAAAGGCAAGCAAAATGATAGGCTCACCTCAGTAGAACTGAAAGCAGACTTCAGAATTTTAATTAAATGAACAGTACTACAAAACATCACACTGTTTTTCAAGTAGAAAACAACTCTTCTCAGAGGTACAAGTGCGAAAGGCTGAGAGACACCCTCAAAAACATCTCACTTCCTTAAAATCCCCAGTAGGTAACTTGTTTCTTCCTACAAGCCGGCAGTCAGAGGGACTGGTGGAGGGGGCTGCAGGTGGCTGGCAGCCAGACAGCATGTGTCCTCACCACATGGTGGCAAGTCCTGCTTCCATCTGCACGGGCAGCATTTTCAGAAGCAAGGACTTCTTGTAGGACCCTTTTTAGGCCACCATCAGTCACTCACAAGTCGTAAACTAACAATGTTGTAAGCTACCATTTCAGACCACCAGTAATAAATCCTTGAACTCTGGATCTCTATGGCAGGGAAAACTCAGTCAGCTCACTTCTGCCAAGCCCTAAATTCAACCAGAGGACAAAAAAACAAAACAACAAAAAACAGCAGACGAACAACTAACAACCTTAATGCAAGAGAGAGAAGAAGAAAGGGCTCAAAAAGTGGCAGCTTTATGATTGGAAAAGACAAATATTAGGTCTGCTCCAGATTCTCTGTTGTGAACCAGACAAAAGGTCTGCTAATGCTGTATCTTCTCTAAGGGTATGTAAGTGTGCAATGTCCTGTATAAAAACAGGACAGACCTGCAGTGTTGCTTCTCCCAAAAGCTTCCAGCAATTCTCCCACTTGAGACCTCCTCAGCCCTCTAACAGGAACGAGCATTCCCCGCATTAATATGAAAAAAGGAAAAACATAAAATAGCAGAAAGCAATAGTTTAGCGAGTACAACGTAAGGGGGTAATGTGCAAGCACATCAAACAGCAAATTGTTTACAGAAATTATTCACAGAACAGTTTCAAAAGATTTAAGAAACTTGTAGGCTGCATGCAATTAAGATACAAACAACAAAAAAGATATTTAAGTTATTTACTATAAACAATACCTTTACAAAAAAGAAAAAAAAAAAAAAAAAAAAAAGGTAAAATAAGCTCTCAAAAAAAAAAATCAAAAATATAATTTTAATTCCTAAGTAAGTTTATTATTATTAGAAAACAGCCTGCTCTAGTATCTTAAGCAAGAGAAACCATAACCAAAAGAAAATAACAGACAGGAATCAGCTACCATCATGAACTAAGTTCTTCATGGCAGCATTCATCTACGTGTGACCGCAAACCCCTTTTCTCCACCTGCCTTGTATTGCCAACTTGAGGAAAAAAAATCTAAACTTTCTGCAGAAAATGAGAAAATTATTATTAAAAAAAAAAGATTAAAATTGAGGAGAACGGGAACATTTCAGGTAAAATGTAGTTAGGTACAGAGACTTTAATAAAGGAAAATAAGGAAAAGAAGTTCAGCTTAAATTTCTTGCTGAACAGAACAAGGCTGGTATTCCACCATCACTAAGGCTGTGACTGGGAACTGGTTCCCTGCTAAATCCATAGATGATAGTGTCACCCAATTCACTTCCAAAACTTAAACTCTAGGGGTAAAGTAATTCAGATTTTTAAAAGATTTTATCCAAATACTGATTCATTTCAGAATGAAGGTGAGATTTTTATTGCAATAGCAGTTGTGAATCTGAGCACTATTTAACACCAGTCATTTCTGCTTCACTACTGTCAATTAGGAGTGTTAAAATAAGTAGCATAAATATTCCCATTACTGGAAACAAATTGGTGTATGTTTATAATGTTGTTTATGTCTATGGCACTATTAAAAGTTAGTCATACAACAAGAAAAATCAGTTCCACCACATTCACTAAGCACAGAACTATAAATTGAGTTAAATTCAAATTGAAACAATACCACCAGGAAAAATATTTTCCTTTTTTGATTAGTTGATAACATCTTAATCTGCTATCAGACAAATAATTTATCTTGTGGTGAATCAGAAATGGGGCATCATCCATTTTATCAGCTACCATCTCTGTGGATCTTGGAATGCTGTTTTTAAGAAACAGCAAACAGAAATGAACAGAAAAAGCTCTGCCAAGTTATCAAAAACACTTGCATTAAAAAAGCCCTATAAAATCTAATCCTGACATCAGTAGGTTACAACTTTGCATGTCCCCAGGGCACTAAAATAATACTCTTTAGAACAGCAGGAGGACTATTTTAGACTTCAGCTTTCTAGTTCTAACAAGGCTTTTACATTTTTTTTCTAGGAATTAAGGATGCTAATCACAATCTCCAAATGTGCATTGCTGGGTTGTAAAAATATTAGACCACAAACTGACATGGCAGCAATGTATTATGCTGCTATGAAGGAGTCCTGAATAGGAGGAAAACTCAAGATTCCAGGCCTGCCATCACAAAGGTCAACATAATTGGCCACATACAGCAAAATCAACCCCCATGTCTTCCCCTAGCCAAGCTGACTGTCGAGGAAAACCTGTCTTCCTACTGGGATAAATAAAGTCTAAAGTAGGAGGAGCAGGAGGTTTGGAAATTTTAGATGTAAAAATGTAAGGAACCCTAAAGATGGTATCAAAATTTATCCTTTAAGATATCTTGTGATGAGGTAACGTGGTTTGGTTTAAATTATTTTTATTTTTGAACTATTCCAAATGTTTGATGAGATTATATTTTTCACTAACAATGCCTGGATTTTAATGCATTACTGAGTAAAACATTTTATAATATTACAATGCATTTAAGTAAATACTTCGCTCATTTTCCTTTTAAAATATATACTCACCATATTATTATTTCAGTATGTTGATTCCATATAGCTTGTGTAGGATGCTACATATGCTGTGGCTAACTCATTCCACATAAAAGAACCTTCTGTCACACCTGGATCTCAGTTTAAAATTGGCCCAGTTAAATTACAGATTTTGTGACATCCTATCCTTACTCAGGGTCTTCACAGGAGAAATCAGCTTCATTTTATTAAGAGATTATTTGTGGCAACCATGTAATATTGTCACCTGTAATTCTAATAAAATGGACCTCACGAGCCAACCTATTTCTTACAGTTCTCTTCTCCTAAAGGTCTTAATTATTCCTTACAATGTATCTAGCTATACAGATTAGTAAAAAGAAAAACCTTTGCCATTTCTAGTTTTATGAAAAGATTCAACAATCAAGTCAAAAACCTGAAGAGCAGAAAGTAAAACATAATAAAATGCCTTTCCTATCAGAGAAATTTCAGCAAATCAAAATTTAACTTAATATATTTTCTAAGGAATTCCAGGCAAAACATTAAAAAAAAAAAAAAAAAAAAAAAAAGGCAGATCAGAAGCAAAAATCTGAGAAATAAATGAAACAATGGACAAGAAAGGGACCTATGGTTTTTCACGTAGTTTCATTATTTTTCTAAAAATTTGTCCAAATTAAAAAACATGTAGTTATATCTTAAAGCAAAACCAACCAACGACTACAACAACAACAAACACACACACAAAAAACAAGCTTTAAAATTATTTGCAAACCTAAAGTCTTACAAGCCAAATATAGCAATGTGTTATCAAACTGCCAACTAAAATTCCAGAAACCACAATAAGCAGCAAAGTGACTCAAGCATACGATGACTGAGGATTACATTCATGTAACATACATTAATTTTCAAAGAGATTGTACCGCACCTGCTTGAACTATCTTCAGAGTGATCACTGCATCTAGCGCTGATGAGACCACATAAATCTTAGAGAAATTATTGGATAATGATGACATACTTCTTAAATGTCCTCAAAGAAAGCTTTTAAAATATTTTTATTTTATAGTGTTGGCAGTACTACTGCTGTACATTGATTGTAAGTGTAGTGGGGCTTAAAAACGTAGATGAAATATTCACTTTGTTATCTCCATTGAGGTAGCCCAGTAGAAAGTAAGGAAAGCACTAAACAAACTTCTGTGGAAGGGATAATTGCTGACAGACTTTTACAAATAACCTTTTAAAATGAACTGGACAATTATACTATTTGCTAGAGCAAAATGAACTAGGAAGGGTGCATATACACATGCTGATGCAATAGGGTATGCAATGCAATATGATGTATTATCTCTATATGCTTGTTCTAATACAGAAGTGCATCTTTTCCACTAAAATACAATAAACAGCCTTCTGAGAACTACATAGCAATGTCAGCCAACTCCTTCTAGGGCTGGATGACTATATCCTACAACACCCCAAGCAATCCAGTTGTGTTACTGAATGAAAAAAAAAAAAAAAAAAAAAAAGCTGCTAATAATGTATATGTTACATGGCAGTTCATTGCACAAAACTCACAACTGCATTAATGAGATTAGTTTAAATAATGAAGTAATATGCCTGTGGCAATTTCTCACTTGTTTTGTAATCCAAGCACCATGCAGTTGAGGGAAGAGAGATGGGATCAGACAGACTTTGGTCAAGCAGGTGATCTCTTGCCCTTAAGCACCCTTTCTGCAGGGCTCTTGGGCTCTGCAGCAGCTTTGGGTCCAGTTGTGGTCAGGCACAATCTATCTCATACTGCAACGGACTACTCTCTGACCTGGTTGGATAGGAACCAAAGCAGGTGCAACTCTGTCACTATAAACGTCATGACTTGGGTATACAAGGGTATACACTAAATAATATAAGAATATGCTTTCCATATGCTCTGACTTCAACACAGCAACGTACTTCAACACATGCCTGGCTTTCATAACTGTGCAAAAAGCCCTACTGAATTAAGTAAGGGTAATTCCATGATTTCAGTCAAGCACATGCTTAACTTGCACAGTTAAGGCTTTTATTGTTGTTGTTGTTTTCCCCAACAAATATAGCTTAAAGTTTTTTTTTTTTTTTTTTTTTTTTTTGGAAGGGGGGGGGGGGGGGCTATCTTTACTTACCATTCCTCATAAAGGGACAAATCCTGCAAGAGTGATTACACCCTTCACATCCATGAATTTCAATATGAGATTCATGTTTGCAGTGCTTTACTGAGGCCAACCCGTAAGATAAAATAGATTTTTTTTCAGACAGATTTGTGGGAAAACAGTACCAAACTTCCAAACATGCATATATACATATGCATGATATACTACAATATATCATATGCAATATTGCCCAAATACAAGCCAATGGGAAAGTCAGTTGCTGGGCTGTACTTAGTTTCACTGCTAGTTAATTGATGATAAGCATTTAGGATATAATGAGATTGTGTTCTCTTGCCTAAAAGAGTCTCCAAGTCAGAAATGACAGTTACAAGTTTGAAGTGAGAAACATCCAGGATGAAAGGTTCACAAAGCCTTGACAACTACATCTCTCACGATTTTTCTTTGGATTCATCATGAGCCTACAGAGACCAGTTAAAATGGAGAACAGAAACATGCAGTGACAAAACCCATAACAAGCATAAAACACCTTTGACATGACATGACTAACTGGTACAGAAGATTAACGAAGACTAAGAGAGTTGACTACAAACATGACCTTACCATTAAAATAACACGCACCACGACTTCTTTAGAACTGAGGCTGGATATTTGTAACTTGTCCAAAAAATAACTGATTTGGAAGCAAAAGAGTGAAGACTAGCCTTGAATATCCTTTTTAGACATCTTAAGTCACATAGCTAGAACTTTGCTGCAACTAAGGCCAAAATTCTTGCTAACTCTTAGTTGTCTCAGTGACAATAAGAAATGCAGCTATACTATGAAGTAAATATTTGAGGAAAAAATTATTCTTAAAACTGCTATATCTGGATAAATGAATCCTTTAAGAAAGACAAAACTCATATTTGCTTTGGTTGCTTATAGGCTAGCACAGAAAGGTTAATCCTATTCAACATACAAGTTCCTCTCAGAGATAAAAACTTATGAACTTATCAGAGACATTAAAAAAAATAAAATTCACAGATCCAGTTGTACTGCAAATATTTTGACCTTGACAGCTCATAGGCCACCAGATTCCAGGTTCACCAGCACAACCCTCTGACGTCTCACATCTCATGACTTTGAAATCAAAGACAGAAAAGCTGATACTCCACTTACAACTTTGTAAAGCAGCAGTTGAGAAAATTCTGAAAATCCTGAAAAGGAAAATCCATGAATGGTCTCTCCAAAAGATGAAGGGAGAAGGATGCTGTTATGCAGCTGGATATGAAGCACTATCAATAGGAACTACATCTATGAATACCAGGAGCAAAGCTCTAACCCAGCTCTGCCTTAGGCAGAGGCATGAGTGAGAAAACATCCTAAGGAGCTTATTTTCTCCCACAGCACATTCAAACAGTGATAGAGAAAAAGATCTCTGATAAATTGAATCTTGCATTAATTATGAAGAAGACTGGTCACAATATAAGGACGCAGCCAGTTCCCCAGCCCTGACAGTGCAAAGCAGCTGCTAGCGGGGCAATGCAGGGAGATTTAAGATGCCATTCTTTAAAAAGGCAATGAGGGGCTTTTAGCATGTTGTTCAAGGCTGTCCTTAACCACAATGCTCCTGTTGGCATAAAATTGCTAGACCAGCCAGCCAGATGACCACTCCCTTTCTGCACACCTTTGAGAATTACCTGTTTGCAAAAACGTTGCTTATGTCAAATAGGTTGAAAGAAGCACGTTGCACAGAAAGCCTATGAATAGTAGGAAGGGAGAGAGGGAAAGGAAACAAGCAAAGCAATGGAATAAAAACAAGAGCCCCATGCATCTTATATGCTGAAGAAATAATGTCTTTTCTAAATTACGTGCAGACTTGTTTCCATTTTCATATTCTTTACTGATTTTTTTGGAAGCTACAGAAAATGAGCATAAGAGACAAAAAAGTACTTCGCCCTGCAGGAATACAAAAATTGTAAAAGCACAGGCAGCACTACAGAGGAGCAGTGCCATTCACTCACAAAGAATTTTGTGCATGTAGATGGCTGATTAATTGCTGGCCTGCCTAGACGAAGCTGCAACGAGCCAGATACTGTCAGCATGCCATCTGTTACCATGGAAATGCACAATGTTCCTGTTTCTGACAAACCCTTGAATACTGGATAGATTGTGCCATATGTAAATAAGGCAAATTAGTTTTCCTATATCTTCCAGACAAGGTTAGACTAAAAGAAAATATATCTGTTTAAACATACTGTAGCCTCCAAGATGTGAACTGGGTAAACCTTCTTTTTTCCATAAAAATCTCATTCAAATTGTTGTTAGAACTGAAGCAGCGTAGACTAGCATTAAGAAGCATAAAATTAATTCCCAACTGGTAATGTTTACAAAAGCAGTACTAAAAAAAAAAAAAAAAAAAGTCAACAAAAAAGATATGCTGTATGCTTACTACATTCACCATAGTCATTAATTTTTTCTTTCTTATCTCTTCGCTGCTCCCACCCCTCCACCCAAAAAGAATGTGGCAATGTTATTAAGACAAATAAATAAAAAGGGAACTTTCATTTCTATGGTGATATATGGTATAGTTGGGGTCATTTCACCAAAATGTCGATTTCTTAAGATGCTATAGATTTTAGACATGGAAATATTTCATTTATTAATTTGAGTAGTGTTACATTTATAGCTGAGGCATATTAGCTTAACTCCACTAAAGTCAGAGGAGCTGCAGTAATTTATATGTGCTAAGGATCTGGCTTTAAGGATTTTTTAAGCCAGAGCTTAACCAGCTACTCCAAAGATCATGTTATCACATCCTGAAAAATATAACAAACTCCAAAGTAAAAGATTTAAAACTTAAGGCTCGGATTAACTTCTTGATTTTATAATTGTACATAAAACTAAAGGAAAGTAGTTTAAAACCAGTAAAATATGTTAACTGCACTCACTGAGAACATAACACATTTTATTTTGGGTGGCTGTGAACCCTGGAATATGTTGTTTTGCTGAGCTGGCTTCTCCTTGAAAGTGGTCACCACTTTGCAAAGCACAGCTGATGCAACATGGCTTTATGCTAAGACATCTAATCCCAGAAGTACCAGGTTAGTATTAGTATAATCCCCTGGAGTATAAAGCTGATAGAATTAATACCGTACGTTATCCTTCTTGCCGGTTAGCAATATAAAGTGAGTTGATAAAAAGGAGCATGTCCACAACACCCCTCCAGGATACTTCTGCCCTAGCATAGTTTGGAGCCCTTCCGAACCATGAAATAATCACAAGTTAAAGATGTTTAAGATACTTTAACACAGTGGATGAGCACACAGTGGTCATAGGACTGGAGGAGCACCACGATGTGCCTGAAGTCTCTTTTCATTATGTGCATTTACCCAATTACTCAGATTTCTATTTTCACTCCGTGCTTTTATGGGGTAACACAACATACTGGTATAACATAGATGACACTATAAAAATTGGGATATAAAAATGATGCAGATCCTGCAACTTTCATCGTATTGCATTGTAAATACAGGCTTTACAGATTCTTAACCTACTTCCTGCTCCCCACCCCACAACTTTTTGCGTTTTTCAGCGCTGAGATTGATGCATAGTATAACAATAGCTGAGTAGTAACCTCACAAAATTAACAGGCAGCTGTGTATGAATATCTACCTGATAAGAGAATTAATCAGTAGCTCCAGTAACAATAAGGTTATCATGTTCATGGTAAACACACTGTGTACCTTTAATATTTTTATACACTCCTTTTCTTGATGTTCAACTTCGCTCTGCTACTAAGTATCACCTCTAAAAATCGAGGCGCTATCTCCGACATTTGCTCAAAACATAGCTTCTTTTGAGCAAAACCACCTGATTCTACAGTTTCACATAACCTTAGAATACTCAGCTGCCCAGAACTTCATTATAGCAACCTTTGTTAAATGAAAATAAAGAATCTATAAAATAGAGAAGATTTATACAAAAAACTTTATAACTTAACGAGACCCATTTTTGTAGAATAAGATAAGATTAATCACTCCTCACAACAGCTTTCATGGGATCTATGCCAGAGAGTTCTCTGACATTGGCTTCTTCCCAAGGAAGCACGTGCTGCAGTGCTTTGGAGTTCTGCTCTTCTCCTCCTCATCCCTGAGTGTTTTGAATGCAAGAACATATAGGGGATGTGACACTCAATGACTTAAATGAGTGCTGCCCACCTAAGTACAGGAATAAAATTAAGAATCTGAAGAAGGGAAGATTGATGGGGAGTGTGAACATGTAGAATCCATTTTGAAAAAACGGATGTAGTTGCAGGTAACCTTCATTTTTTCTTTTAATGTCTTCTAAGTAGTCCTACTTACGAAACAGTGTGAAAGCATTCCATGATAGCTTCTAATCTAAGCAAGCTGACAATGACATGCTATTTAATCAGCAAGCAGAGCACTGCTTTGCCAAATTGAGCAGCTGAATGGTGTGCTACGTCTGCTACGTAGTGTTTTATGAATGCAAGACCAGAGTTCAAACTTTGAGAAAATTCTGTAATAAAAATGAGCCTACATCACACAGTGTAGGTCACCTTTGCCCTGTGGAATACGACTTGATCCTGAAACAGAGGAGAAATATTAGTTCATACTCACCCACATATAGACTAACCAACTTCACCTCTGTGATCTAATTATTTGCAAAACATGTAAGAAAACTGTGCCCCTCAAAATTCTCCGATCATATTTAAGTAATTGGGTAAGGTTTTGCAGCACTTGACCCATGAAAATTTGCTTTGTTTAATGTTAATGAAGTCTGGAAAGCACAACCAGAAAACTGACTCAGGTAAAATTCAATTATAAACTTGCACAAGTATTTAGCTTTTGGGGATTCATCAGGCATAGCCCACTCTCAAAGTCAGAAAAACTGCTTTGCAAGTTGCTACCAAAAGAGCCATAGGAAAACTCCTGTGTATGGTAGAAAGGAGGCTTTATTACATTTTTTGATAATTTAGTTGAAATATGGACTTAGTGTTGGATGAGCAAAACTGCAAAAACAGAGTTGCAAAACTTGGAAACTGAGTTGAAATTAGAGCCAAGACTGAGGCTAAGTAATTGCTGGTTGTGTCTCAGATTCTCTACTTAGATGCTGTCAGAATTTGTCCTGACAAGCACATTTCTCCTGAATTAACTTTTTTTTTTTTTTTTTTTTTGGGTAAATTCTATTAGACGAATTGGGTAAAAAGGGCTGGATGAAAGAAAATCTGATATTTCTGTTGAGCCAGTGATGAACAGACAGGTTGCATACTCTTTTGGAGTATATAATCAGCATGCATCTGATTATATAGTTCTCCTCCTCCTGATGCTCAGTAGACCCCACTGGTACTTTCTACAGTAGCAGATTTAAAACCAAATACAGGGAGTGGACTTTATCCCCCAATAACCCTAACCACAAAAGTTTTGGGTTTGACCTCTGAAAAAGAAGAGGACTAAGACAAGAGCATTAAATTTTCAAATAATTTCTCAGTGAGACTGAACAAGGCCATGAAGCACTAGAAGCCAATTTGCTCTTGCAAGTGTATTCTAGGTTCTCTCTAATAATGTCTGCTGGAATAAAGATTAATTCCTGTCAATAGAGCTCCTGGATATTCCCTGCATACAAAGCATCTGATTCACCTCCCTCATGCTGCTTGATTTGCAGCACTTTCGCTCTGACATTTGGTAATGAGTATCTAAAGACAATCAACTTTTTACACACAGATTTTACAGTGTCACATCTCACCTCTTTTGACAAAGCTACAGTAAAATTCTTCAGAGGAAATAAAATGAGAAAGTCTCTGAAACGTTGTCAGAGATTGTTCCACTGGAAGAACCAGAAAATATGTTTTTGAACAGATTAAGAAATGCTGTGAATCCCAAATGCTAGGGAAGAGGAAGACAACTTGCAACAAATGCCTAGGTGCTGCAATGTCATATCTCTGTCCCCTGACATCTTTATTCCAGAAGTGCTGTTTAACAGTTTCCTCCAACAATAGCTAATTTATTTATCATGCCTCTGTATCCCCACTCTTCAGATAGAACCGTGTACATAGAAGAAGAGGGCAAGGCACCCAAGTGAATCTGAGCAGCATTTGTAGGATTTACCATGGACTTGTGCAAAATTTTAACATTTCTTTACATGTGTGGTGAAGAAATTATTTTCATTTCAAGATATCACTCCATTTTTTGTTGTCTCAATACTGATCCCCTATAAGATTCTGGCCTACTGAGTCTAATTTTATTTTTGTAGTCTTGTTACTGAAAGAACATTGCAAACACCAGACAAGTTTTATTGCCAAAAGACAGGACAAATCAATAGAGAGTTTATTCAAGGGCCCTGGCTAGCCCCAGCTGTTTATTTCAGAATGTATTTTTCATTATGTTTATTTTGTTACTCTGTCAGTGGTTGTCAAGGAATAACCTTTGTGAGTGGAGGTGAGGAATTCCGTTTGGGAGACTTCACATTCACTTCTTGAAGCATCTTCAAGTCTTTGCTAGAAATAAGTTCAGTTCATAATTTCTAATATTCCCATATTTACCTGCAAGACTGTATTCTTATAATTTCTACAAATCCATGGATATCATCTTGTACAGCTTTGTACAAAATCAGGCCAACTAAAAATGAATACATTATATGCTCACACACACACACATATATATTATTTTTTCTGTACTGCTCTCTGGAGAGGACAGAGAAGAGCATCTAACAAACTGCTTGGGCAGATCTGCCTGGAAAGATTATCTACTCAACGGAGTTAAGAACACTCATTCACAACATGTCATTCTTGGGTATCATCAGCAAAATGCAAGGGGAAGCAGAATGAGAAACTATGAAAATACTCATGTGAGGGAATACACACAAGGCTATAAAGATCCATACCATCTTACCACCTTAACAATACCCTTTGGTTTTGCACCTGTTCACGATTGTATCTAAAGCAAAATTTGAAATACTAAAAATGCTTAATTCAAATCTAAATGGTGATGTTCAGAGAGCTTAAGTCATCCTTGTCATTTTAATGTTCATAAAGCAATATTAATTCACACCTGCTGAGGATTTAGCACTATTTAATACACCAAGGACAGGTGTGATATCAAAATATCCAACACCCTCTTCCCAAATATTTAATACGATTTTGGTGTTGCACTAACCACAGCATTAATAGAACTTTACTAGTCAGACCCCTACATTCATTACTTTGTCTAAATTATTCCCCACCAAAGCATTGTCACAAGGTTACATATACATACTCTTATAAGAGCGTATTCCAAGTTACTTTTTGTGATCTTTTGTTAAAGTACTCAGACTTTTTAATAAGTAAAGCATCTGACAGTAGCTGTAAACACTACTATTAACCAAAGAGCTGTAAATATCCATAAATGCCACAAAATGTAGTTACCGCTGTTTCTATTTATTGAGAAAATTCTCATTTTAAGCCTCAGAAATAAATGTGTTCAATCAATACTAGAGGTCCAGTAGAGAGACAAAAAAGGAGGGGGGAAGAAAGAAACAAAACTCCAAGGCACAGGTTTAAATCCATCTTTATTTTTTTTTTTTTTATTTTTTATTTTTCTCTGGAACAGTAGATAATATTACCTCTGTCAACACAATGACACAGAACTTTGTCTCAATTTCCCTTAGGTAAGATCAAAAAGTATCTCCTAGAATGTAAAATACATATTTTTTAATTAATCTGAAAATGAACCAGTGGCAGTTGATACAATATAAGAGAATTTAAGCAGTCATTTTCTTAAAAGTGCTTTTACCTTTAGCTAACGTTACATTAAAATTTAGTGTTATCTATGTTATTCTTGATAGTGGTCATTGGGAGCCCTGATACATGAAAGTCTGCAGTTTCTTTTGAAAATTGCATTGATTAAATTGACTGTATTCACTTGGTTAGTTGAGTAAAACAATATTGTTTATTGAATACTTTTTCCATCGTGACTCCAATATTATTGCAGCTCTGTTACTGACAGATTAAGTATTTTCTAGACCTCTAGTATGATTCTGGCAAATTACCTCCTTCATTCTCCCTCTCTCATTTGACTGCCTATTGAGATTACAAAAACTTGGGGCTGATGACATCTCTTCTATTTTTCTGTTTATGTACAATAGGTATTATAATGAGGCTCCAACCACAAAGTGTAGACACCTCAGTAATTCTGTAATAAAAGCAGCTAAAGACCACAATTTCTGCAGGTCTTTCTGGACTTTTAACCCGTCCAGCATCTCTATAGTTTGTAAAAGCAGCTGAAGTTCTGCTCTGTTTTCGATAGCTTCTTACCTCTTCTCCCCTATCACCCTCTTTGTAGGGCTTCATCATTTTCATGGTATCAAAACTGAACAGTAATATATTGGCAGGGAAATTTAAGGCTGGAAATGAATCCTTTACTGAAACAGATGAGCTGCTAACCACTCAGTTTTATTGATAGCCATGGACTTTTAGGATGACTGCTTGTTGCCATGAACAAGTCCATCCATCTAAATTCAGAACTTTAATACATATGCATACTCTATGTTCATTCTTTTCTACCCCGTTTTTGGTGTTTTACCGTGATGAAACATAATACATAACACCTGAAACATATGTAAAATTACAAGAATAAAAACAAATTAACTTTGAAAATAACAACATGCAACAAATTAAAAACAGGTTCCTCAAATCCTTAAGCATGACAAAGTTTTGTTGTTGTTTTTATTTATAGGGTTCCTTGAAGCCTTTGTACATGACCATCACACCTGCCCACCATTACACTAGCATTACCTACTTCTTTAAATCCACAAAATACACAGTAAATATGCAGCTAAATTGCCCAGATGATAAATCCTCCAGCTCACCCAGCTAAGGATTAGGAACGGGTAAATTATTTCAAAACCTATGAGATCCAAAGATCTCTCCTTTACTTTCCCTAATCTCATAACATTCAAGGAAAAGAAACATTAGTAATCCTTGCAAGTTTTTCAGTCTCTTTAAATCTGTTGTGCATTTGTTGAATCTAGCTCAGTGCCTATTGTACACTAATAGATAACCATTTTTGTTACAAGCTTTGTGCTAGAAAATTGACTGTGACATCTATTAGGCAGCTATATCTTCAGCTCAGACGAATAATTGATGCAATGATCAATTATCGGATAGCAAAATCCATGGTGATGGTTTGCTAACTGATTAGACAGCATGAAAATTAGGTCTATTACTACCACCTGTTATAGCCTGTAAAATGATATATAAGACACTAACTGAAGATTTTAATAAAATGCTTACTGTATGCAGTGTTATGCTTAACAGAAATTTTAGTGTAGTGCACAAAACCAGATACAAGTAATTTCTGCTGTATGTAGTATATTCATGTTACACATCTTGTACAGAGTTCAGGGGCTGCGCTGGGTAAGGCTTGTTCTATTAGAAGAAAAGGTGTATAGGGAGAATTATCCTTAAGGATTTGATCCTTCCTAGAAATGTGATAATCCTCAAAACCTTGAGATGAAACTTCAGTTGGAGCTCGAGATCACATACTCAAAACCAAACCAATCAAACAAACCACAAAACCAACCAACCAAAAAAAAAACAAACAGAAAAACCCTCTGGGAAGCAGGGTAGAAAAAAATGCACCTTTTTACAAGAAATTGAAAAAGGTGCAAATTACTTCCAAATGCTTGCTAAAAAAAATCTCCATTCATCAGGTCTAGAAAATTATCCCCAATAATTGGAAAAAGTTGCAGAGAAAAGTAATTAGTACATTCATATGTGCACAATGCCTGGTTCCTACTACTAAGTAGAACTCATCTTAACTAACGTGAGCACACACAGACTGTCTAACCGGAAACCGTCTAACAATGAAGATGTGAAGTTCAAATGGTTAAGATTCATGTAAGACACGGTAACAAGACAGTTCTTGAAAATGCAAGTCCAAACCTGAAAGAAGGCTCCCATAGTAGCTATGCTTACAAGAGCACGATCTATTAATTCCTTCACCATATCTCAGCAAAGACTTGATAAGCATCAATACCTTGGAAACATGCAGCCATAGAACGATCGATAAATATACTGAATCAAGGCATATTTTCAACAAACTGTCCCAAAGATAAGGAAAATATAAAACAACAAAAACTAGCACCGGTTCAGCCCTAGAGCAGAAAGACAAGAAGATCTGGCCAGCACTGGCAAGAAATTAATCACAGTACCTGAAAGAGACAACCATTCAAGATCTTTCACCCAGCCTCCATCAGTCCATCAGGACACTTGCTAACATATTGTGGTTTGAGATCAAACGTCATCAGTGAAATTGGTATGAGAACTATCATTTCCAAAGACTGCTCCCAAAGGATCTTGTAACTATTTTTGTTTTGCTGCACAGCTTTTTGGGAAGATCTGTCAACATCTAGCTTTTAAGCCCTACAGCTGCGAGGGTAATACATAGCTCAGAGCTCACAAGAATACATAAATCTCTCAAAGAGATTTTCTTTGTGTAAGATGTTTAAATAAGCTAAGAGGAGGAACATCTTTCCCTACAAACTTCATTAGTGAATGAAATCAAATAGCTGGGAAACTCCAGACAGGAAAATAAAATAAATAAAAAATATGCAGTAACTGCTGGAAGTAAAGTTTGCACACAGCTCTTTCACTCCAAGCTGAAACAAACTTCTTCCAAAACAGAGGGAAAAGTTTACATTTTCTGGGAACACCTTCAAAAATACTGTCTCACGAGTGAAATATGAAAAGATAAAACATGGAGACATCCACAAGAGAATGCAGGTAATGCGAGTAAGAGAAGAAAAATGGGACATTTATGTCCATACACATTTATGTTTCCCACAGGAAGTGATTTTGGAGGTGAGCTTACCCTGTAGCTACTGTTAAAAATAAATGGAAAAAAACAACTTGGAGCACCAAAAGTCATTTGTATCCAAGCATTCATACATGAGCATACATGGATTAAATGGAATTTATAAAATCTCATAGTGCAATGCAGGTACAGATTAAGTCTTCCTGAATTAAGCCTCACATCATATCTGGCTTCAATAAAGCCCACACCCACCAAGCTGCCCCCAACGGGCCAATAAAATACTTGAAATGTTTATCAGATAGAGTCATTTGGTCAGTCAGTGATTTATAACATGTGATTATTACTTGCTTAATATATGAGCCATGGCCAGGACAGTATTAAGATGTTAATGAATCAGGTAACATCTGATTAGAATAAAATGCGGGAGGCTTATGACAAGATGGAGTTCAGATATGTCAGTGATCTACACCAGCTTATAGGTACAGTCTCATAAACAAGAGATATATAGAAGCAATTTGAGGACGGTATGGATTACCCAAGTAACTATCACTCAAAAGAGCAAGAGGAATGCAGGGAATGAATGAGGCACGAATAGTGATGGAGAAAAAAAACACTAAGAGATCAGGGGATTCCACTGGATGATAAAATAAGTTAGATTACTATAAAGTACTCTGCAGCTTCTTCAAAAATAAATGCTGCAGCAGTTCACTAAATATTCAACAAACCAGCCTTGAAGTATAGAAAAATGTGTTTTTCTGTTAAAATCTGTTTCTAAGAAGACAAATTACACACCAAAAATGCAGGGTAAGTACAGTCTAGTGTCAGGTAGTGACCCCTAAACCAATAGCCACATTCAATGTGCAGAACGCTGAGCAAAAATGATACAAGCATTGGTGCTTTCTCAAAAAGCCTTCAGATTATTATTGCTGCAGTACAGGAGAAATAATAAGGAAGATACTGGAATATGAGACCATGCCATTCATTACTTTTAGTGCACCTAATTACTCAGTCCTGTACTGTATCATATGGTGATGTAGTTCACTGGGTCCGTAATGTGCAATCTCATTGAAACCAGCACTTTCTGACTAAAAGAGCAACTGGGACTGTACTTCACAACCCATCTGCTCCACTTCAACCAACCACTCCAAGAGAGATGGGCAGGGCCCCGCTGACTGGAGGAAGGACACTATAGCCAAGGGACACCCACAAAACAAAACAAAAGTTGAGAAAAATGAAGGTTTCTGCAAAACACAAGGTCAACCATGTCCTTTAACGTAGCTTCACTGACAAATTCACCAGCTGCTACCAGCAAATAGTTATGCAAGTAACATTTCACTTACATTTTTCATCCATTTAGTAGACAAATTGTTATGAGCTATATCAAATATCTCACTAATGCCCTCTACTGAAGGAAACCAGCTACAAACAAGATGCAGCCACTCTCAAACATCTGTAACCTAGTGAAAACTTTTGGAACTGGATACATCACTAGCTTGAAATGGTTTTATTATCCATACAAAAAAAATACAGTGAAAATACGTATCCTGTATTACCCTTTATTCTTTGGGCTTTTACAGAATTATACTTGGTTCTGGATAAAATAATACCTTCCAGTACTTAATTTTGCACCTGTAAATAGAAGTCATCATTCAATTTCTATTTTAGAACAGAATAAAATTAAAATTATTCTTTCAAAAAACATACTTTCTTTAAGAAAGCATACCTCAAGTCTAAATGGGATTTCTATTCATAAAACTGCCTTCATAGGTCAAAGATCAAAAATTAGTGAGGGTCCACAACATGCAGAGCTTTAAAAAATGTCACATCCTTTCATTTTCAGCATAAGAAATGGGCAACTTGTTCAGGGCAAATACTTGTTTGAACTGAGGATTTTATTATTAATCTCTGAAGACTGCTGAATTTAGGGTCACAGTAAGGGTTGATTAGGTACAAGGTGCACAAAGCTCTCCTCTGTCAATGCTATTGAAAGAAGCAAGTAATTTAGATTCAGAATTGGTCTTGGATTGAAGCTCACTCCATTACCGACCATTTTCAATTTCAGCTATACAATAAACATCAAGCTCAGCAAGGAAATTAGTACATTTGGTAATGTATTGGGAGAGATGGGTGGGTCTTTGACAAGATGACACTTATCACCAAAGCTTCAGTTAATGAAACCCTTGAGTGGTTTCTGCGTTTGACATATTTTGACATTTTTTGAAATCACATCCAGCGGGTTTTTTTTACCCCACAATGTTCTTCTTTACGAGAAAAAAAAAAAAAAAAAATCCATCTATCTTTAAAATGAGTACTGAAGTACTGCAGTATTATTGGAAAAAATTAAAGAGATGCTGACTGCATTGAAGGCAGGGGAGAAGAGAATCTGACTTTCTTTAAATGTAGAAAATACAGCAAGATACACAGTATTAAATTGAGGAAATGCCAAAGCTAACATTTTCAGAAGAGAGCTTCAACAGGCATGTTTGCTGTTAGCCTGTTTGTTCTGAAAATGCTATAAACTATAATAGGAAGTGTGTCATTAATGTGACCGCAGAAAATGTTTAGTCTTAAATTTTCAGATTTGTTTTTACCTTACCATGTAAAATTTACTATAAAGTACTTTAGAATGTTTGTCATTAATAAGATTAAAATATGAGAGTTTCTATTAAAATATGAACCCGTGAAACAAGTTTTCCTGAGATAGTTTCACAACAGAATTGGTTTTATTTTTGTTTAGCATGATGTTCTCTATTATTTAAGTTTAAAATAGTGAGAACAAATAAGAAAATAACTTATAGCTATAAACCTTGAGCAAACTTACTGTACAAAAGACACCAAACTATGTGCAAAAAATGAAAGAAAATTAGGAGACAGAAAGGGGGAATGAACAATTGCTAGCCTAAAAGTAGCTCTCTGTAGCTGATGACCCAAAACTACCACAATAGCTCTCAGATCACTTTAAATGCTGCTTTGTAGCAATGTGGCACCTACATTGTAAGACTAGAATTAAAAAGGGTCACAAGAGACAGAAGACTTAGAGATCTCTAATTCTGAGTGGTTTGATATTTACTCTTCAGCTTTCTTGAAAGCCGAGGGAAATTATTATGGATTCATATATTTCAATCTCACACAGCTCTATTATTGTTCATTTTTTCATTCAGAACTGAGAGAACAATTAAAACAAAAAATACAAAGCAATCTAAACAGGGACATTCCTGAACTCTGCTAGACCTACAACGCAACACTTACAGCTCCAGTTCCTAGCCGGGTGGTCCCTCCCAAAGATTTTTTTTCAACACAAGTGGGAGGTCACCTTGAAGATTTCAGGGACAGGGATTGTATTATACAGGATACATACTCCTGAAGAGTTGCATTGTGTTGCAATGCAATTTTTATTTAAAACCTTGCCCTCCCATGACTCTGCTCTAAGCATTTCCCTTGCCTCCCTCAGTCAAAGTTTAAGGTGGCAGAGCAAGTACCATGTGTATTTCTGCCCTCTTGAAACCCTAAAGCAGAGATAATAGAAGATGATATCTTCTGAACCAAAGAAATCCTGTATCACAAAAGAGTTAATGATTATTTCTCTAGCTTTAGAGGATTTGTTTTGCTTTGTTTTGTTTAAACTGGAACCGTTTCCCACAATACTATGACCAGAATTTGCCATATCCTACTGAGTCTTCGGATCTCTCTGACATAGTTTCATTTTACACTTCAAGATGAGTTCAAATGACCCAAGCTACAAAATATTAGTATCATTACTGTGCAAGTGTCAGTAGCACCCAAAAGATATATTACACTGCATGGAATAATGCAGAAGACCAGGTGCTTCTGGGATTCCAACAATCTCCCTTTGAACTAGACCATTTGCTCTCACCAAGACAGTAAGTATAAATTAAGGATGTCCAAAAATCCAAGGGGAATGTCAATGAAAATTTGAGATGTCCCACATTTTCATTTCAATACTGGAAATTTTTGGATGTAGGTTCTGTAATTTGACCTGCCACTTTAATACGATGGAGATAAGGAAGAACAAGTTAGATGTCACATGGCTGGGTTAAGTGTTTTGTCTTACCTGTATTCAGACAAATATTTTGCACTTAGTGAAAGACTTTCAATAAAAGAAATGCACAATTATACTGGGTACTCATAAAAATGAGTAACTGAATAAATAGTTCACTTCATCTTGTAATTCAGAACAGGAGTGTGTGGATCCACACATTTTATTCTAGAAAGTTTGAAAAAATCAGGCTTAAACTTTCAAATCGCTAGATATGATCCCAAGGAACAGAATCGTTTAAGTACCATACTACACAGTGCGATGTGTAATTATTTTCTGACAGCATTTACCAGAAATCTGGGTAGTTTTCATACTTCTGACTAGTCAAAAACATTTAGCCTGTTCCACTAATAAAGATACCTGTCAGTATACAGCAGATTGGAACCCACATACTGAGAAATCTTCACTTGTTCAAACGAGCAAGTTTACAAAGTAAGAAAATTCTTGTATAACCTCAGTTCCAAAATGCTTTCTGATCCAGTTAAGACATAACACATGCTACAGTGACTGTTTCAGAAGTCATTGATCAAACCAAGCAAATTAACTCAATGCTTTATATTTTTATCCTAATACAGAGCCAGTTTTCCAAATTTTATTCAGTTAGTACTCTAAGTCAATCGGATCTTCCGTTATCACTGCTCAAGTAATGGATGGTTTGGTTTGGATGGACAACATGACATACAGTACCCATCCATTTCAAATCTGTCTTGCCACCATCACAAAGAAAGGATGGATTTGTGCTTTTTCCTGTATGTTTGCAGGCACTAGACTAGCTGAGCCTACCTTCAATTTCTCCTGACTTACAAAATCAAGAGCTCCAGCCCTCGGCGGCTGGAGCTCCCGAACAGTGGGAATGCCTCCTGGCCCATGCACTGCAGAAGGGAGTAATGCTGAGGGTGTGGTTATGTGCCCTCACGTCCTCCTTTCTTCTACAAACGTCCGCTCATTTTGTGCATCTTCATGTGGGATGGGTTTCTGACAGATTATGTCAAACCATGCAACCTATCTCTCTGCAAAGGGAGCTGATTTTTGACCTCCCTCACACCTCATATGTTCCTAGTGGCCTTTCACCTTACTGAATAACTGATTATGCATCCAGAATAGGTTTTGCCCTAATTGTCTTTCACAGCATGAACTCATGAACTACCATCTTATTCTGCCTCTCTCTGCACCCCTTACCAGTGCAACTCCTTCCACTGTTAAAGAATATGTGAATATGAGCACTACTGGATGAATTATGTTCTTCATGCCCCAGAAAAAAAAAAAAAAAGTTTTAAATGGTGAAAAAAAAAATCTGACTTGTCTAAACAAGTTTTCTAGAAAGAGGAAAGCTGACACTTTGTGCAAAATATTTAATTTTCTTGAGATTCAAGTTTTTTGTGTGTGTGGGGAAAAATACTGAAAATCAACCAGACACTGTCACATATTATTAATGACCTACAATAACCATCTGTACTTCTACCACTCTTTTCTACATAGCTCCTTAAAAAAATGCATAATGTTTACCAGAGTACTTCACTGTTTTCTTCAGTTTAAAGCATGCAACATGCTCTAGTCCCATGCCCAACACCCACCAAGTAAAGTTGCATGACTGCAGGTAGGATAAACCAATTGCAACATCCTCCATTGAATGGGAGACAGCCAAAGGTCTGCTGGATAACTGAAGGGTTCAAGAAAATTTCTAAGAAAATTATTCCATTCCTTTTCCACCTTCTAGAAGCAGATAAAGAAGTGAATTTTCTTATTCAAATCCATCAGTTACATGCAAATTTACAAAGGTAAAACAATAAGATTTTATAAAAAGCTGCCAGGCAAAATGTTCCACTGACATAGGTTCTGATTATCAACAGAATGCAATTAATACAGTCCTTTACATTATTTATTTTTCCTATTATTTTCCCTGTCATACTTCACTGTAAGAAAGAAGTAGTGTAAAAGACCCAGATGAAGCAGGGGTTCTCTGTGGTCACCCAGAAGGCCAAGAAAGCCTGGAAGAGATGGAAAGAACCAGGAGAAACACACAGACATTTGGAGAGCCTCCTGGAGGTATCTCCAACCTTCCACACAACGGACAAAATAATCCAAAGTAGCTTTATCATTAAGCTACTGACAATTACCACTTTCCCCAGAGGTTTGTGAACAAAAAGTAGATTTCCTTTTAATATTTGCATATGTTTTCTTAACGGCTTGGGATTTAAACTCAAAAATGCAGTTAGGCTCTACAGTATCTATCCCAAAACACCAAAAGCCACAAAGGTTGAAAATGATACATTTTGTCTTCCATGAATCAATATAAAAAAAAGAATATGAAATCCAAATCAGGATTCATCAGCATCTATAGCTTTATATAATTCCAAATAGAATATTCAGGCTTGCTGAAAACATACAGATTTTGTGTGTGTGCATTTGTATTTTGGCATGGCAGTGACAAAACTAAAATCTTTCTTGTCGAAAACAATTCAACAAAGAATAATGAGCAGATGACTCTTGAAAGACAGTGTCCTTAGTTCAACTGCTTAGACTTACTGTCCACTGAATTTCATAGTACTCAAAGGTTTACTATAAAAGCTTTTGTCAGAAATAAGTTCAAGGTTGCCTTTTTCTCCTTACTTTAAACCATTCTTCTAACTCCAACTGGTATCTCTAATATCTCTTAATGCCTCCCCTTTGACACCTCCCCAAATGCATCATTTTTCTCAATCACTCTAATGAAAGACTTCTGACACCCTCATTCTCTCTCTGTTCATGATTCTACTTTGACTATAAGTTCCTCGGGTCAGGGTCTACTTTTTTTCTTCTGCATTTCTACCTTAAGTTATATAAAAAGGGTCTGGACCAATAGCTAGACCTTCAAGTATCAATACAATAAAAATACTAAATTCTTGTAATAGGTTTCTGGTAAAAGTTTTAGCTTTTAGTAGACATTGTAAGCTTCCTGGTGATCCAGGATAAAGTTTTGTGGTTGACATTGGTAGTAGGTTGATGGTTGGGCCAGATTATCTTGCAAGTCTTTTCTGACCTTAATGATTTTATGATTCTGTCCCTACGCTTCTGAATTAAAACTGTCCGAAGAACATTCTTACATTTATAGCAACTACAGCATTAGAGAATCTGTTTCTGAAGCTGGGCCTTGAATTGTCACATGGGTTGGAAAGAGAAAATTACCTTGATTGCTCTAATAAGTTAGCGTGTATTTTACAGGTATGTCTGAGGACATGACAATTATGGTGAAAAGATTAGAGAAGGAAGCAAATAAAGAAATACGGTCACTTTATTGTTTTCAGGAATCACTAAATTGTACACCAAAATTAATGCATGTAACTGGGGGGCAGCATAATATGCTATATCTGAATTAGAAAAACAAAAGAGACAATGATCCTATTCAACGGTTTAGAAAATAAGATGCAGGCAGAAGTGCTAAAAAAGTGAGTATTCACATAAGAGAAATAAAGGAAAGATTTTGTTCAGCAAGGTACATATAATGGATCACTTAAGTGGAAGATTACTTTCAAGAGTAGTTTCAGGTTCCAAACTTAGAATGGCCAGTAAATAAGAAAGGAAATATTTTAGATATTAAAAAAACCTGTATTTATTATATTTGAACCAGTTTCATAAATTTGTAATGAGAAAAACTTTGTGTGGAATTTCTGCAGATAGGACCTCAGCAAGAAGAGATACTGTTCCAGCTAAAATAACCCAGAACGGGCATCTCTCCATTCGTCAATGTACATGAGCTGATTCTCAGTGAAGTGAAAGTCACGAGGAAATGTATAATAAGTCAATCCTAGAATGAGCATTGAAAGTAACGTATGGTTTGACTTAAATTATCAGAACCAGTTGGAGAAGAAAGTATCAAACATTATGGAACAGAAGACCCTAAAACAACTAGGCAGACTCTACAGCGCTGCTAATGTTCACTCTTCATTTTGACTCCACTTGCTAGCTTGTAGTTTCACTTGCTTATCTTTGAGATCACCATGCAGATTCAATGCGGTGTCTTTATCCATGTACTTCTTGTACCCTTACACAAGTAGACAGTACATGGTTATAATAAATAAGTGCCTAAT
Source organism: Nettapus auritus (assembly GCA_011076525.1). Lineage (NCBI taxonomy): Eukaryota > Metazoa > Chordata > Aves > Anseriformes > Anatidae > Nettapus > Nettapus auritus. The sequence continues at coordinate 18,162,619 of CM021773.1, forward strand.
GAAGCTCTCCTCAACAGAGCTGACAATTTACTTAAACATTTATATATTATCATAGCATCTTTGCCACACAAAGCTTTAAAACAAAACTGTTCACTTTTTTCCAGAACATGTTGTTTGAAACCGTATACCTCTTTCATATTTTCTGAAACTTTCCTTCATCTGTCCAGAAAGGGTCAGTGTTCCAACATAATTCCTTTCTTTCCACTAAGTTCTGCATACTTGGACACATGCACTCAGTTGCAAAAAAAGCCAGAACTGCTTCACAAAGAAAGCATCATTCACTTACATAATAAGTTTAAAAAATGGAAAGGCAGCAGAGGAAAGTTATACAAAAAAATTTAAACTACAGCATTCAGAATGGAAACAAGTAGGGGAAAATCCTGGAATGGAAGCCAAATATTTTAGAACTTTCAAAAACTTTCTTTTCACTTTCTAACTAGTGAAGCTGTAAAACAACACAAAATCCAAAGCTCTATGCACATACAACATATCACTGAGTTCACCTTGCTGTTGGAACCTCATCCTTCACAGTTTGTAGCTTTTTATTAAAGTTAACAATATAACCATTATAAATGCATTGTTTGCTTTTAGTAGAAATAAAAACGTGCCTATGTTTAATTAGGTTTGACTGTAAATGGCTGCAAGTAGACTGTGAAGTGCTCATTGTAGAGAATGCGATGTAGGAACATGGCAGTCCCACTTTTGCTGCTGTTATTGTTTGCCTAGAGACACCTTTCCGCAAGACTAAATTCAACATGACAAGGTGTCTGTCTGCACCATGACATCTGTATCACTACAACAGAAAAAAAAGAGAAATTCATTTTTAAATGTAAGCTTAAAACATGTAGAATAGCACGAACTAAGAAATACAGGCATATTAAGGAAAAATATATGGCTCTCCTTTATCTGCATGCTTCCATAGAACATGCTATAATTGTATCCACATTTTCATTAATTCAAGATATATATATTTTTTTCTATTTTATGTTTTTTTCCATCTTAAACTGGAAAAATGTATTTTCCGGATTCCCTGAAGCTTATTTTTTCACAGTTTTTATATTACCATGAAAATAATATGTGAATATTTGATCACATGTAATTTGTTTTGATTTTGAGATTTAAAAAATGAATAAAATTCATAGATAACCTAGTCATTTTAAAGTGAAAAAACCAGACTAATATGTATTTCAATTTTTAATATGTATTTAAAGATCATTATTATTTTAATTAGCAGGTAAGGTTTTATTTCGTTTGTTTATTAATTTTAATTTTAGAACTATCACTTGGGTTCTTTTCCTTCCAGGGCAGTTTCTAAACAAATGACTTTTTAAAGTATTAAGGAAAGATGGAAATAATGTTTTCTTTATTCTGGTAATATTCTGGTAATATTCTTATTCCATCTTAGATTAAAAAAAGTCTTTGCTATAGTTACATGCTTACTCTGGTCCTATAACTATTAACCTGCTACGATGACGTGTGTCAGATATACCTAAACTATGTTTAGATAAACTATGTTTAGGCATGGTTCATTCATTTGCCAAATTTTTGTAATAGTAACTTTTAGAAAAACGTGATGAAAGTGAATGCACATGGACCAAAAAGAGTGCTTCAAAACAAGAAAAGTTTGAGATTTCCTCATGAGAAGAAATTTCTTTTATCTTTCAAACACAGTATATCATAAAGCTCTACTAAAATCTGAGCATGTGGAAAAAGGACCATTCTTCAAAAGAAGCTTACATACTTTTCATTAAATTATTTCCCCAAGATAAGCAAAAGTATTCATTTACAGAGGACTGTGCCCATGCTTCACCCTTTCCCTTTATAATCCATTTAAAACCAGTTCTTACAATTGTATTTCCCTCTATATTGCAAACAGTTGAAGTATTTTTTATCCACTGCCTTCAACTACAAAATGGCTGGAGAGATTTTATTCCAACTTGCAAATAAAACATAGAACATCATAGGCTGAGAGCAGAAACTAGTTGAGCAAAATTTTTCAAATGGTTAAAGCTTTGCCATCTTAGCAAATGAAAGAAAGGTGGAAACTGTTGTTAAACCTTAATTCTTAACTACCATTTACAGTGTTCATTATAGTTAATAGTGAGTTTTATTCCATTGTTCCATTAAACAATGGAATAACCTTCTACGAAAGGTTACATGAGATCAGTAGCAGCAGAAGTAATTGAGACAGGCATAGAAATTAGTAGGAAATCTCTTCAAAAGAGTTAAATAATTTAACTAAAAAAATTAAAGCAATGGAGATTAAGAATCAACAAACAGTCCCATAAATAAGTATGTGAAGTAGGAATGTTACTCCCCAGTATCCTCAGGGAATTAAAAACAGTACTAATGAGAATAAAACTACATATTTATGAAGTTTCTACTTTCCCTTAATTTGTCATATTTTTACTTAATATATTTTCAGAGATACATTTTATATTCAAAAACTTACATGCAACTAATTTAGATATACTTCAGATCTCACTGGGAAATTAAATTAGAAAACATAAAGAGTAACAGACTAAAATTACGTTGTAACTGTAAATATGTCCCTATTTTGCTGCAGGGTAGATCAATGACAAGTCTGTAAGATGAAATCAGCCTTAAAAACACCTCCAGCCAAAGAGTTAAGGGTCTATAATAAAGAAACATAACTTATTCACTAGGGCATGTATTTTGGTATTTATAAGTGCATATATTATTTAAAATTTCAATTGTTACAGCTTGTTCAGTTGTTCCATAATCAATAGCAAAACAAATGAGAAGGATCAAATTGTATTTTAATAATAAATGGGATCAGAATTAATTCTTTACTTTTAAAACTAAAGTTAATGAACAATACATGTTTAAAGCATATTTAAATGCTATAGTACATTTCCATTCTTAAAGTGGACCATGTATCACTGTATCAAATAATTTTAAAAAATCAGCATTTACTTTTAAAATGAGAGACATTTTAATCTCATGAATAAAATGTTCCTATCCCCAAAATAATACATACATAGTATATGGTGAATAAAGTTGCACTCATCTCTTTTCTTCTTCTAAATTTGAAAACATGGAACAGACATCTATTATTTTGAAAGATGTTATTTGTTCTATGTACAGCTATGTTATAAAGCAGTAGACAAACAGTAACCTATACCTAAATGCACCTTTTTATTATTATTTTCAGAGTTCTGAATTATTTTTTAAATCACAAATCATTTCATTTTTAAGCTAAAATACTACAGAAAAAATTATGCAGATGCAATCATAATTGCTAAACATGTGTTATATATAATGTAGAAATAAAAAAAAAAGTATTTTGAACAGGTGGACCTTTAAAAAAAGATTCCTAATTATTCTTATACTGTTAAAATTATTTCAATTTTGCATCTCAGCAGATACACATTTGTACACCAGAAACAGGTGTTCATCAAAAGGAGATGATAAAGAGATACTGCAGTCTAGGCTTGGAACCTCGCCTGCATGGTGTGATGACAGATAAATTAGAAAAATCCTACTAAACATCTCTCTACACTTCAGAAGGAGATTACACCTTTTTAAAAAGGCAAAACATGCAGTTCAATTACTTATTGTCTTGGCGTGTGGTTGTGATGAAAGAAGGAATCTTAAACATCAATAGAGCTAAACTAACTTCCCAGATGGCCTTCAGAAGAGGGAAACCTTCAGCAATCCACCTGCACATAAAGCAACTTTCTGCTATTTAAAATAACATAAATGTTTCCCCACCCATCCATTCAAATAATCCCTTTATTTTAAATGGCTATTTGATGCATACCTCCTTTTCTTTCCCCCTACCAAAAACAAAAAGGAAAATCTTGTAGAAATAAAAAGTTATTATTTGTGGGATTACCTCAATCAATGTCTTTATTGCTCCCTCTACTTTGTTTCCAAGCTGCACTGCAACATTCATTGTACTTGTATTTTTCATTTAATATAAAAGTTATAGCAAATATGTTGTATCAGTGAAAACAATCATTAACACACATGTAAGATGTGGAGTCGTGGGTTGGTTAAATACTTATAGAGATGCATTCTAGCGTTTGATGAGAATTTCCTAACTAACTCCAATAAATTTATGCTTGGAACCCTGAAGAATCCAAATTACTGTTCTAAGCAAAGCTATTTACTAATGCATTTAACGGGTGTAATCCGAGACATGATATACATTAGTACACAAAATGTAAGATTTGTGTGTGTTGCAGGCGAGTCATCAGAAGATCTAACCTTTAGTTATACATTCATACCTAAGTTATCAAGAAACATGTTTTAATCTTAAATTAAGCTTATTGCAGTGATGATGATATGAGAGATGGGGACAAGGAACTCTAGTCCGTAATGTCATTACAGTCTGAATTTGTTACTTTAGCTGTTCTTATTTGAATATAGCACAATTTGGACATTGTTCACATGGTTTTATGATCTGAATAAGTGAATTGCAGGAAAATTATCTCACGTGAAGACCCAGGAAAAAAAAGGATAGTTTCATTTGAAATTTCTTTGGGAGCATTCAGGTTCAATATAAAAGTCCCATAGTAGAGTTCAATATATGCACTAGTATATTGCAATTACAAGATGACCTCATATGATGTTACTGTTACAGGTTTCCAACAATTAAAACGGAACCTACTAAAGGCAATGCTGAAAATTAAAGCAAGTTTCTCTGTTAATTTATTATTGGCTACCTGTTATGTGATACGTTATGCATAGTCAGAATTGGTCCTAAGAAACTGACTTCACATTTCAAAGTGGGTTTTGGTAGTGAACTGACAGGCACAGGTTAGGGTATTTTTGCATGCAGAGACTATTGACGTAAAAAGAAACAAGATTGAATCCTGGATTCCAAGCTAGTATATACTGAAATCAGCAGACATTAAAATTACTGAGGGGTGAAAAAAATAATGATGCTTTCTGCTGTATACATAGTTGTTTCAATATGAAAATGAAACTAAATTGCAGGTAACAGGAGTCTTTTATTCTTTCTAATTTTGAGCTCATCTCCAATAGCTGCAGCTCCTTGTTAGAGAGGAGGCTGACAATAATCAATGAGATGCAACCCTCAAGCTCCAGACAAAATGCCAGCACAGCCCTCAGTTGGGCAAAATTTGGATGCCCTTGATTTAAGCTTTCTAAGCCTCTACAGTTCCAGTTCAGGAGATTAATATAATTCCCACAGCTCATACTTCTCAGAAGATATTTTTTGTTTGATGCTCACTATATTATTGATAAAATATACAGACCCAACTGTTTTGGTACTCATTGTGTCAGAGAATGAAATACTTTTAGACAATTCTCACCAAGCAGAACAGAAGTGATGCCAGCAACACATTCCTGCTTAGTAACTAAACCTTTAAGTTGTATCACTTCACAGGTTGTACTTCTGTGTCCACCTTCACCCACAAAAGATGCAACTTTGACTGCCATCAGCCCAAATGGGAGCATGAAAATTCCATATTCACCAGCTGCTTGCTGTCCGGTGCACTGCCATTCACCGTTAGAAAATGCCATCTGGTAAAAACTGCCCCTCAGATCTCTAGAAATTTCTTTAGACAGTGAGGAGCTACACCTGGCCTTTGTCAACTTTTTGCAACAGGAAATTTACAGATCTTTACACTCAGATATGTGATTGTATTTGAAATTAACGTACAAGCAGACTTATGGAATGGGCAAAGACTTATAGATGGGTATGAAATATAGAGAATAGAAAAAGCATTAGTTGGAAAGCAAAGAGGTGTCAGTCAGGTATCACTAAGAACAGGAGAGAGCAGACAATGACAACTAAATTCAAATTATAATTACATTTTAAATATTCCTTTAAATATTTCTTTTCCATATTCCTTTTTTTTTATTATTTTTATTTTTCTCTATTGCACCCTTAGTCACCTGTTCCAGCAGCCCCTTCATACTCCATCCAATGAGAGTACCCCACTCTGCTCCTGTTCTTTAATGGTACAAACACGCATGTTATACCCCTATTTGTCCAGGTCCTTCCTTCTTCTATACCACTATTGATATAAATGCATTTCTTAAGTAGTTTCATGTGACTTTTTTGCTTTTCAGAACAGCATCCAAAGCTCTTAGTGGCTACGTTAGTTTTTTAATTCACACGGTAGCAGTGCACATTGACAGCTAGTAACGGGAACCCTACTGACAACCAGCACACAGGGCCTGTTGGGTTGACTGTCCTCTGCTTCCTCTGCTCAGAGCCCATTTCTGTTCCTAACCCCTGATCACAGTCTGCAAGTAGTTTAGCATTTGTACAGCATAAAGTTCATTTAAAAATATTACAAATTTCCTGCTTTTTAAAAGTTTGAACAGTGTTTTTATTCAGCGGAAAATAATTGTACTGATAACAGTTGTGTAAAAAATACCAGAGTAGCAGCACTGCTACAAAACTATTCATCTGGTAGATGAAAAAGAAGTGTTACGTGTTTTAAAATATGTATGTCATACAACTCTTTTTTGAATATGAACCTATTTTTAATGAAGTTTGCCAACCAGTACAATCACGTTAATAGAAAACCGCAAACAGCCTCCCGAGTACCAATTTGCAAGGACTGCTGTAGCTTCAAATATTGTGATAAGATACAGTAAAGCAAGAACTTGGCCTAATACTATTCAGCAAACAACTTCTGATTTACAAAATAAGCAAGCATTATAGCGATGGGTTTGAGCTTTAAAATATTCCTATCTCTGCCTACGACTGAGGTGATTGAGAGTCACCCATGTAAAATTAATAGACAAATAGACACTGAGTCTCCTAACTAGCTGGGGAGATGCAGTTGCTACAACATGCTGTTCCCCTGCATTATTCTTGTTCAGTGCATACATAACTGAAAATAAACACCAGCCAGATTTCTTTGACAAACCACGATAGATAAATATTTTTCACATGCCTAGCCCTAACTCTTCATCATTTTCAGATAAATTGCTTCTTCTGTACTAGGAAGGTTTCACATCATATGCCATGAAAAATGCTATTTAAGTTTATGGACATCATTGGATAGTTTTGAAAGCACTGTACTGCTTTGTACATAATGGTTACAGACCTTTTTAACCTTTGTAGACTTAACAAAAGGCGACAAACATCATGGAAAGTTTTGAGTAAATTTAAATAGCATTTGGCTTCACCACCTTTGAACCAATCCACTGGAAATCTTCAAAACAAGCTCTCTGCTCTCAGTCACCAGTCACTCTTCTTGTCTTAAACAAATGGTATAAGTACAATTTTAAAAAATGACGGCTAACAGCCTAATACCTGCTGATTTCACAATACTGTAGCAATTATTAAGTAGTTTAGAAAAAAAAAGCCTACAAACAGATGCATTACCTTCAGCAGATGTTCCTTTATTTGCCAAGTCTATGTCAGTCATTCTGCCTTAGGCATTCTCCTCATTTTGTTTGTTTTCTCTTTCCCAAACAGTTTTTTCTAGGTATACTTTTAGCTATGCAGACTTCAGAGTAAAAAATTCCTTCTCTTTGTGAAAACAGAAGCTTTAAATTTCTGTAAATACTTTTCATCGTAACAGAGGAAATCCTCTCGCCTGTAGTCAGCCTATTTCTAGTTTTCTATGATTTAATGTTTTGGCAGTCTCTCAACTGGCTCGTTCCAAGCTTCATGTATCTGACAAATCTCCCTGTTTCTTTGGAAGATTGATGATCTCAAGAGCCTACTTCTGCGTTTCTAAAAAGCAGCTCAATCTCCAGCTATTTTTAGGAGCCCCAAAAGTGTAGCACGTATGTTTCACACTGACAGAGACATTCCTTCCCCTTTGCCCATTGAGGAGTTGCTCAGAACAGAAGACATTGTTGTTCAGCAAAGAAAAATGTGGTAACAGCCCACAGCAGAAACAAGTGAAAATCTGAAACAGAATAGGATTTGGATGCCAACTTAGCAAACAAAGTACTCAGGGATCTACTCCCTTTTCTTAGTATATACCTGAAGAAACATGGAGAAAAGAGAGACTGCATCTCCTCATGAAAATAAATAAATAAATAAATATAAAAATCAAACAATAATGTTTTTTAAGAGGTTATTTAAAATCTTCAAGGAGGGAAGGGAAAAAAGGGGGGGGGGGGGACAGGGAATTTAGGGACGAATAAGTGTTAGGTTAGTAAAAGATGTATATTTGAAAAGGGTATATCAATATGCACCTATGTGCATGCACTGGAGTTCCATCTTTACAGATTTAAGCATATCAAAAGGTACGGGAAGCAATTTTATTGTCCAAGTTCTGAGAGTTTCAGACATTTCAGATATCTATGAATAATTTTAACTAAGAAATCAATCCCCAGACGTGGTAGACTCCCAGGAACAGTAATTAGGCATTCTCATTCTGTTATCTCTTTTTAAGTTGCTTATTATAATTGTTCTTTTACAGTATCTTTGCTCAAAGTTGCAGAAAAGCATGGCAAAATAAAAATCATATGGAAAATAGCTTCAATTTTGCTTGATGGAACTCTTATCATATGCTTCCCTTCACTCTAGGTGAATCTGTTGCACCCTTTTTCTCTACTCTGAACTTTTCTGAATCCCAGAAACTATCTCAAGTTTGATCATTTTCCCAGGATATACTATTGGTTTCTGCTTACAGTGCAGTCTGGTTTACAGACCCAAAATTAGAGTCCAGATTTTATCATCTGCTCTACAGGCAACTGACCCTCTGGGAAGGTTTTAGAATTTTTCTTTCAGAAATTATCTTTCTTAAAATAAATAAATAAATAAATAAATAAATAAAACGTTCTGCTATCTTTGGGACAAGTATTTATATACATGTGCTTATAGACATTCAGATAATCATCTGTATCCTCCAAAATATCCCCCAAATTGTGAGGAAGATATATCTTGGAACAGATGTTACAATTCAAAACTTTTTTTTTTTTTTAAGGCAAAATTTACTAATAACATCCTCTCATTTTCAAAAAAAATATTAAAAAAAAATATTTTATCATCTTGCAAAACACAAGTATTCCCCCACCCCAACTTAAAGGAAACTGCCATCAATTTAAGATTAATTGGATTCAACAAGTCAGAAACCAAATACTGAAATTTACCCCCAATTTTGGCCTTCAGTTTTAAACACCAACCCTTACCAATGACCCCTATGTCTTGTTTTTACCTTACATAGAGTGCTACCAACCAAAGTTCAGTGCAGTATTTAACACACAGGCCCAGTACCAGCCAGAAAGTTAACTGCACTACAGCACTGCAGTGTCACTGGAAATCAGTCTAATGGGTTGTGAAGGAGTTGCACCCACCAATCCAGACTCCATTCCTTTAAGAAAGGTAACTCCCTTCATGCCTTAAGCCAGTATCGTAGGGGTTGGTGGAAGATCCTTCTCCCTTAAAGATTTTTCCTTAAAAGAAGCAGCACAACAGAAGTTGCACTCTAAGTTTTTATTCAATCAGGAGTTTGAGTACCATTCTGCTGTTAAAACAAATTATTAAAGCATCATGGCATTATCATTTTAAAAAACATAAATTTACTTATGATAAAATTATCACAAAATTTGCTTTTAAAATTAAGTATGCATGTGAAAACATGTCTAGAATTGTCTGTATTTTTGATGGAGAGAATGTTATTGCCTTGTGCATTAATGCTACATATGCTATTTAGTTTTGATACAGCTTCCTGTAATTTTGCTGCTTCTTTAAAGAAAGCATTATTTAACAGGACCTTAATTACACACACTTTTAACCTTACAGTGGCAAGGGTCAATTAATTTTACCCTGAAGCTTATAGGATCCATGCTTGTTAAATAAAATGGGAAAAAAAAATCACTGAGTTGATTTGAAAAGGGAAATAACATTATAGCCTCATAGGGCCAATAAAATTACAGCTAATCCTTCTGGGAATCCAAATGGCAATAAAGTGAAAGTGAGCACAGATTAACACATTGTAAATCCACTTACTACCCAGCAATGTTTACACAAGGATTTGCCATTGCCTGTTACCATTCGATCAGCATTTAACTGCACAGTTTGCCAAGATTTTACTGAAGAGGTTACTTTATTTCCTACAAATATCATTCAACGTGCTTTAATCAAGGGCAAGAATATGTACTGACATCTGATGGATGACGAAAAATGGGTGAGTTTCTAGGGCTTCATATTGATGACTTAGTGGAATATGAACAAGAGACTGAAATATCTAAGGAAATGCTTCAAGTGCAAGTGATCCTCTCTGTTAATGTTCCTGAATTTGAAATGCAGGGGAGTGCACTTTTCGTGTGTACTTTCAAAAAGCTATTTGCTTGAGTCCAAAACAGCTTTTTCCTTACTGCTCACTTATAATACAAACTGCACTCACATGGAGGCCAACAGCCAGCAAAAACATATTTCCATTTTAACGCCTTTAGATGATCAAAGCATCAGCTTAATATAATCAGCTCAAATCCATTTACCAGTGAGCCTACCACTGTGCCCAGGGACTGTTTTCCTTTCCAGCCCTATCTATTCTGGAACAGGTGCTATAATAGTAAATTAATTAGTCTGTGGAGATGCACCTTGTTCTCCATCTCCACAGGCCTCTTGTGGGTCAGGGCCTTGAGGAAAATGCCATCTGGGCAGAGTTTCCCCCAGAGAAACAATCAAAGCCTACAGATTGCAGACTACAGAGGAGGGTTAGTATAACAATTAACCTTATTAGTCTTTTTTTTTTTTTAAATGGTTAATAGTGTGTCAACATGTTGGCTCTGTAAATAATCTGTTTCACAAAATGATGTGTGCAACTAATTCAAATAAATAACTTCTAACTAAAAATCCTCTGAAGAAAATACAGATCATCTGGCACTGGAAATGTACAGGTGAATGAGTACTAAACAATAATTTGCACACATAGAAAGGCATCCCACAACAATACTAGAATATGTGAAGTTTAACATACTTTGAAAGACAATTTTTACTCTGACAATTTTTATACAGACCTGGAGGGATTTGTCCTCTTAATCATTTTGGTTATCTGTTTCTTGTTGTGTTTTTACCAAATATCTAATTATCAATGCAATCAGAACAAAATTCAATATATAACACAGGAGATATCAACATTTGTCTTGATACATGTGGCAGTCATTTAAAGTTTAATTTAAGGCCCTAAAAATCTAAGGCTGTATTTGAAATTTTTGGTACTGCTTTCACAGCAGACATTGTAAAACAAATGAGAATTTAGAAACTTCAAAATGCAAAAGAAAAGCAAAATCTGTATACAATAAACATTCCTTGCATATTTTCACTGTAAGATTGGAGAACAGAAATTAAGACAACAAAGCAAAATGAGCATCAAGTTCAACATTTCAGGCCATTTAAAAATACAAAGTACATATAAATTTATAAATACAAGGTAACAAAAATAACATTCCTAATGAATGACTTCAGTGAACAACTCCTTTAAACATATTTTACTCTGATAAAAACTACTGAATTTGCATAATAAGAAACAAAGCAAAATGATTAGTTCCTATAATGTTTTGATGACTTCTGACTCTCTGCTTGTGAATCACTTGAATTTCTTACATTTCTTATTCATCTTGCAAAATTTTATGCAGAGTTTTATTCCAATAATTTGTTATATTTCATATTTGAAAATGTGCTATTTTGATGGAATGCACTGTTCAATTTTTCTTGTTCCCTTCACATATAGATTTTCAGTGTAAACACCTAATGAGTTTCAACCTAGACTTTTTTTTTTTAATTTTTGAAAAAAATTAACTATTTTTAAAAGGAATTGTGCAAGTAACACCCAATTGTTAAGATGAAAAGTATAGAAACAAAGCCAAAGCAGGCAATCATGAAAAAGTAATTTAAGCATTCACTAATCTCTAAGTACAATGAAGATTAAATAACTTTTGGCATCCCAAATTTTTTTAACTCTCAAATACAAAACAGTTCTTCCTTTACAAGGAAAAGATTTTGAATGATTAGCCAAATTCTAGAATACCATTTGCTACCTGAATTCTTTCAAGTACCATGCCAAATATCTATACATGTAATACTAGTTATTTGACATGCCATGCATATCATTGCTCTTTTCATTACATGCATTCCCATAACAATCCTTTAGAAAAAGTTAGCAAAATATTTATACTTTAAATATTTCTGAAGCTTTCCCTATTCCTCCCCTCTATGAGTATAAAATGAGTATATGCGGAGGTAAGAGATAACAGATGTTAAGAAACATTAAGTGAAACTTCCCTGGCTGATACGTGAGGTATAGGAAACATTCATCTTAAATTCACTTGAGGCATACATCAACAGAAATCTACTTTGCAATACTCTGGAGACAAAGTTTTACATACGGGACTACTGTAGGAGAAGTAATCCCAGCTAGTTAGATAAGAGCTGAGGAACTCTCATCCTAAGCAAGAGCAACTTCAGCACCCTACAGCATCACATACCAATACCAAATGATGAATTTGTAGAAATTACAGAAGAATTCCCAGAACTGCTTTTATTTCTGTCAGAAAGGTCACACGCCCACTCTTCCTCTTTTCCACACTAAATTAATGTAATCCTTAAAATCAGAAATTGAAGAAATAAAATTCCATTCCTCCAAGAGATGAAAAATTCAACTCATAAGGTGACCAGAGTCCATTGGAAATTGGAAGTTATAATAAAGTGTGTGTTGGATGGGTAAGTTGAATGGGTAGGTTGTTAATCTGGATAATAGAAAAACACCTGTATTTACCTTTTATATAAAACTAGGAACGGAATCAACCAGACAAGTTCAAATATTACACCTTATTGTAGAAATGTCATTCATAACTGCTAGAATCACTTTCTCTGTACATTACTGAGCTGAAGGAGCAGGGTAGACCAGGGTGGAAGATTAACAGAATAGAGACACTAAGGGAAGCCAATGAAGCAGCCATAGGAGATGAAACACAATGTGTGTACTCACTGAAGCATCTGAAAAAAAATGAGCTACAAGGAGCTGAATTCAATGAAGCAACTGCAAGAGACGAGATACACTAAAGGGACTAGTAAAAGCCCTCAAGCGTTCCTCCAGTGAGACACACTAGTCCCCCTCCATTTTATTGTTTCCCTCCAAACACAAAAACAAGATACATTTGACATTGAGTTTCCTTAGTGTTTTTCAGATCAGCATAAAAAACATGTTTAGGAGATAATAAGCCTTATTCTGACATACTTGATCACAATATGCTAGAATGACAACTTGAATGTAACAAGAAATGTTTAGCACATCAGCGTCACAGAATTCAGGTAGCACAACCCATGAGTTCACCTACTTTTTTTCCTAAGTGTCAGCACCTTCCCTATCCTCTGCCTCCATGCAGACAAAAGACCTGCTATATACACATGAGGTACTCAGCAGTGATAGGCCTTTTCAGATTGACTCTACTCGAGAAAAATGGGAAAAAACAAACAGCAGCATTTTGTTAGATCTATGTCATGGTCATGCTAACAAAGAAAAACCGGTAAGTCTTACAGGCTAGAACCAAAAGGAAATCAGAAAGTACCTACACGGGAGAAAAAAAAAAAAATGTAGCTATTTACTACTTCTGCAATATCACCATGTATGTATTCTTACGTACTGCACTCTGGATTATCCCACAGTGCTCAGAGTTGCTAAAAGACTTCTCAAGATTCAAAATAACTATAAAGACACTAGGGTACCCAATGAGCATTTGAAACTACTCAAGTCATAGAGCTTCTCTCTAGAGTTATCACCATCTGAATTCAGATTTTTACTTAGATTTGAGAACTTTACACTTTACCTTCAAACCTGCAATTTTGTCCACAACTGTCATGATGCTGTATCTTAAAGAAAAATCTTACAAGTTTGTTGTTGTTGTTGTTGTTGTTTTGTTGGTGGTGGTGGTGTTTTAAAAAAAAAAAAAAGCTGAAAAGATTTAAGTTCTTCAAGCAAGAAGCCAAGGGCTCCGTGTCACTAGGCTAAACCAAACCTTTGTGAGCAACCCTGGATGCACACTGCCTGTCTCCATAACGCTCAGAATATTTTGAATGGAAGAAACTTTTGAGTGCAGAGTTCTAGGAAATATGCAAAGTAACATTCTGTGCCCTTAGCACTCAGGGTAAAATGTTAATCCTTTTTCAATGAAATAAGACTATCAGCATATTCTGCATAAGGTGTTAACCAGCTCCCTATCTTTAAAAATGAGATCATTTTCCCCAAACCAGCAGTTTCCATGCAGATCTCCGAAGTCAGAGATACAACAGGGTTACTGAAATGCTGTTTGTACATTTCCATTACTTTATGACTTTAACAGCAGAGGGAAAATACAGTATCCTCTACATCTCCATAGTGATTTCTTTTAAATTCAAGTGTTTGCAAACCAGAAGAAAATATGAATATTACAATTAAAAAGAGAACTGAACCACTGAGAGAAAGCAGGACATTTTCTGTGTTATTCCTCCACCCCATAGTTCTGCTTCTCTAATTTCACACGTATTTAGCATCTTGTCTAAGGGGCATTAGTGTATGTGGTGATGAGATGAAGGCAGCCTAATGCAGGCCTGGCAAGATCTCCCTGTCACCAGTCCTCCTGGGTCCGGAGATCAGCGTTCTTAAAATATGAGGATTTGATAGAGTTAATGCCATCCCCTCAAGCAGATGGTTTGGAACATTCTGTCAGCACTGCCACCGATTACCGCAAACAGCCTCGTTATGCTGATAGCCCCCCCGGGACCCGGTGCAGAGCTGGCTAACCTCGCTGTGAGAGGCACCACCAGCCCTCTCTGGGTCTACGAGGATGCAGCGCGCCTTCTGCAAACAGCCGGCGGTACCTCAGCACTGCAACTCCACAACTGGTTGTGGCTTTTCATTTTGCTGTATTTTACACTGCTCTTTATCATCCTGCAAATGGACACCATTAAATAACACCCTTTTGGTTTTTAGGGTTCAAACTGTTGCACTTCACAGGCTGGGGCAGTGCTGTCAGTCCCTCATTTAGCTATCCTGCCACCTACTCAGTGGCAAAACACTGCATTCATAGCCTATTTTGAATATATGAAATAGGAGCTTATATATTACATATGCATTAGCAACATTTTCTTCACTTCCCGAATAGATGAGTCAGGCTGAAATCATAGCTAACACCACTGCAAGAAGTTTCTACAAACGTGCTCTAGATTTTTTTAAAGTACCATCTCATAAGTAAACTTTGTATTACTCAAAATATTAACCTATTTAATACAAATAAACACCACCTGGCCATTATGGATTCGCTACTGCAGTTTTTTTTTCAGCATCATAAATCAGATCTAAATTTCTAAGTTTCAACTTATCTTCTAGAATCCTGGAGCAAAGTTACCAAGATTGCTTCTTTGTCCTGAGTTTGCTAACACCACCATATATAGTAGTAATGGGGAAAAAAAAAAAAAAGCCCCATTTATCTTCCAGCTGGAAGTCACTCTGCAAAGCAATTAACTGCTTTAAGAAAGATTAGAATTAAGGATGAAGAACTAACTGGCCTGAGAAACAGAGACACCGACACAAACTTTTTGGCCTGTCCTTCAACTAGGGCCACTCAGTAATACAACACCACTCAGTAATACACAACTTGGATCTTCCTGAACACATGATCTTGAGGAGGATCCAGGTTCTTTCCTTCCTTCTCTCAGGAACAGGCAAAGTACCAGAGTATGGATCACAAGTTATGAGCACTCGGATCTTGTAGCAGCAAAGCTCGTGGGAGATCTTCCTCAAAGCACGGTGAAGGTGGAAAGGAAAACACTGGACTGCCTCTTGAAAAGCACTGCATCCAAGAAGCACACCAAGGCTCTGATCCTACATACTGCAGTAAAGAGAGAGGAACCTCACTGCCCCTAACTAACTAGAAATTTTTCCACGTCTTCTTCCTGGGCTGTGCAAACAGAAATGCAGACTGGTTTGGATTGGAAGGGACCTTAGAAATCATCTCATTCCAAGCCCCTGCCATGGGCAGGGACACCTCCCACCAGACCAGGTTGCCCACATCCTGCCTGGCCTTAATCACCTGTAGGGATGGGGCACCACAGCTTCTCTGGACAACCTGTGCCTCACCACTGTGAAGAATTTCTTCCTAGCGTCTAATCTAAATCTGCCTTTTTTTTTTTTTTTTTTCAGTTTAAAACCATTTACCCCATGTCTTATCACTACACTTTGTCACAAAGAGTCCCTCCACAGCTTTCCTGTTGTTCCCTTAAGGTTCAGGAAGGTTCAGGCTCTTCCCAGAGCTTTCTCTTCCCCAGGCTGAACATCCCCAGATCTCTCAGCCTGTCTTGATAGGAGAGGTCCTCCATGCTCTACTATGAGCACCTCCTTGGGACCTGCTCCAACGGGTTCATGTCATGAGTGCAAGATGTGTTACCAAGTCAAAACCAAACGTTAAAAAAAAAAATCAACACAACAAACCAACACCAGATACTGACATAAGCACTCTCATATTGCGCGCAGTGTCCCACATAAACCACAGTTCTTTAAAAAAAATAAAAAAATAATCACTGATGGAACACTTAGAAACCAGGCTAACAACCAAAAAATCATCCTCCTCTGGTGACTGCTCAACAGCTTAACTAGATGTCTGAAGCCCAGTGGACAAAAAAGACAAGTGAATATAACTGAATTACTTTTGGCAATCGAGGCAGAGACTGACGGTTGGAAAACTGAACAGGCTGTGCCATTTGTCCAGATGGTCCCACCGACACCAAGCTGAGGTTTATTTGACAGGTTAAACAGCTGCTCGCGTAGTAATCATGTAATTTAAGGTCCATTCATAGAAAGATTTTTGATATCCTTGATTTCCTTTTAGCACTTTAAGAAATACATGTTCATTTGACCTGGTTCAAGTTTACGTCATTACCTGCAAGTGTTTGGGCCAGAAACCCTCTTTTCCTACCCAGTCACATAACTGTACTACAGCACTCACCAAATCAGCGCGGAGACTCCCACAGCATCTCACTAAGTGGGGTCTCTGAGCTCTGCTGTAATACACAGAAAAACAGCATCAGGAGGAATAACATTAAAACACACATTGCGTACAACAGTAGTTCAGCAATTCTACCAACTAGAGTGCTGCCTCCCCCCGCCACATTCAATATTTAGCCAAGAAAAAAAAAAAAAAGTTGCACAGCTGTGAATAAAGACAAACTGAAAAATCAAACAAGCCTACATTTCCTCCAGTCACTCAGTGCATCTACATTTTTTATTTCAGGTGCTATGTTAGGGGAGGAGTCCAAGAGGGTCCAGGACACTTGGTGCCACAGCTCGGGAGCAGGAGCTCTCACTGTCGGTGCAGGGTGGGTGACAAGTTACACAGCAACACCTGCTGGCAAAGCCACTAAGGAGAACGTCTGTGTTCCTCGCAGAAGCTGCACATTACTGGAGAAGCAAAAGCATCTAAATAATCACCGTGGGCCCAACCCCAAAAAGCCTCACCCTAGTGCCTTGCATCCTCACTGTGTAATCTCTGTAACGTGTTTGGATATTATAAGATTAAAACAAGAAATATAAACAAAAGAGACTTAAATAGGAGAAAAGACATAAAGGAGGAGACAGGAATATGATCAAGATAGACCACAGTGGCGACACTCCTGACAAACTTACCAAATATTTGTAGGATTGGACCTAATCTTGCTATTTTAACTTACAACAGCAAAAAGGCAATGCCTTTGAATCATATTTACAGGGACAATGGGTTTCATTAGGAGTTACTGCTTCTTCCCCATTAGATCCTCTTTCTGCGATGCTCAGAACACCTGCACTATTAAGTTTTTTCCCCCTTTTTTAAATAAGAAAAAATTAACAAAGTAAAATTTGTTGACAGTCCCCACAGTCAGCGCAGTGGGTGTTCTACATATGGGCTGTCACATTTTCCGTGTTCATTTCTGCAGGTGCTAAATGCATGCTGACAACAACATATGTTACCAGTCTTAAATGTTTTTTTTTATTGTTATTATTATTTTTATTTTAAACCTTGTAATTAGAGAGCTCACAGCTTGAAAAAAACCATACAGGTGAAAGCTGATTCTGCCCAGGGTATTTAACATTCACTTATATTCATTCATTCACCCTCTCTCTCACTCATTTGGGTATTTCCCTAATGATGCACAGGGAGAAAAGGAAAGGGGGTGGGGGGGGTTGGGGGGGGGGGAGTGTTCTATATTCCAAATATTAGTTATTTAAAAAAAAAAATCAAGCAAATTTTGAAAATAATAGCATGAAGAATGAGCTCTGATTCTCTTTGGAATCACCCTTTCTCCCCCGTGTCTCCTCACTTGTGCTTCTGAGCTCGCTTTTTGTTTACTTCCGTCTCTTATTTTAATCTCCTTAGTCCTGCCAAGCGTGTTATATGTGGTCTCCAAAGGTGTGTTTCCTATACATACTGTTATACAATAGGACTCACCTATTCATATATACAAGTTATATACCTATTAATTATAGTATTATTTTTGCCTGTTTAATGTATCACGTTGTTATTCATGGAAAACCTTACACTGCTCTTCAGGGCAGCACAATGTCAACAATCAGCACATACACAAAAGTCAGGGATAAATGTTATACTTCAGCAACACGTATCAGGTTATTTTTGTGTAACTGTTCCATGCACTGAATCAGAATACCTTTGGTCAGCTAAAAAAAGTCAGATTACAAAATCAGTCTACCTAGAAACTAAATCTGATTACCTGCATATCAAAAAAAAGCAATGAAATATCTTAAAAGTAATACTGTTTCATGTGTGATCAAAGTATTGCACACTACGAGAGTTAAAAATCAAAACTACAGAAAAATGTAATTTCTAAGATTGTTCTACAAAAATGATGCAGTAGGTTTTAATCACGCTATTTTAGTTTTAAACAAGACTGAAACATCTGTGAAAAACAATGCCTCTGCTTGTTTTTTGTGCAAGAATTCTACCTTAGGGTTGAAGACTCGATTTCCTTTCTTGAAAATAAAAAAAGTCTAAGAAGGACATTTAAGTGTAAGTAAACAAACACGTGACTGAGTTCACAGCTTTTAAGACAAATTATACCACTGTTATTTTCCCCTTCTGCTGGGCCTGCCAGGCTGTACAGCAGCACAGACAGGCGTTGCGTGCTCCAGGAAGGGAACTCTTGTATGCCCCCAGCTCTAATAAAAGACGATGTGGCAGGATTCATTTTGGCACACCACTGCTACCGTATGCTGCAATTGATCTTCGGCTTCCGAGGTGGTGGGAAAATACATGCTGCTCAGTTCCAGGCATTTATATTTTAGCCAGTTAAAAACAAAACTTGAGCAAATATGCCAAATATTTGCCTTCATTGAGAGGTAAGCCAAAGAAAACCGATGGGATAGAATAGCCCATCTGTGAATTGGCTCTACAACTCGGGCAGAATAACAATTAGAGGACTGCTTCATCAGTGGTGGTTTTCCTCAGGCTCAGAATGGCAAAACTTAGTTTCTGGATCCAGACAACTCCACTTCATCTCTAGCGAGAGTCCATCCTGAAATATGACGTCTAGAATTTTGATTAAAAGGATGCTCAGAAAAATGCAGTCTTCTCAACAGTTAGCTTCAGACAATAGAAATGTATTTGCAGACATAAAACACACTGCTGCACTGTAACGTCAAAAATTGTTACTCCATATCTTGCTTTTATACCAGGGCTGTGTCCCTACTGCTCAAAAATGATTGAAAGCTACATATCACAAATATGAAGTCAGACATTTTAATAGAAAAAGTGATATTTGCTAAACAAATCTATGCTTAAAGAAACAGCGTGTCAGCCACCAAATGCGCAGACACCCTCTATTAAACTCTATGCAGAGTTTTCTTAACTGTTAGATTCTCCTCCTGTCCTTATAAAGGGTTAAAATAGAGATGCTGTGAATGGAATGTATAATCCTTAAGGCCCTGGAGCATTAAGACATATCTGCTCCTTAGGGTCCATCTCTGTCCATAATCAATTTCTTCCCTTGGAGAACATTAATTGTCTCTAATGATAGCTTTCCATCAATACATCCTTGATCTTAAAAGGCCTGTACAGCTTTTTCCTTTATTCAATCAAATCATCTCTACAATTGCCCTCCTTTAGTAAGATAATACCTTTTAAGCCTTGTATTTTAATATAAAAAAATAAGAGGTAGCAGCAAATTCTAATGGAAGTGCTAACATTTGAGAACCAGGATGATGGCTTCCATTATCCTAAATAATGTTTGAAGATTACGGAAAGCACTGTGTTTCAAAAGGTGGAAACTAATCCCCCACTTTCAAATTATTCCTTGTACAAAAATCTGTTCTGACATTAGGAATTTTTGTGCCCTAACTACAGCACTGTATATTTAAATATTTGAATATGAAAGATAATTTTCAGCTCTGGAGGGAAAAAAGCAAATAATTACTATTTATAAGCAGTAAATGCTGAATAATTTGAGAAATTGACAACCTTAAACACAGAAGCCCTTTATTTTTTCATTCTCTGGTACAGGGGTGGCTTAACTGTTCACTCAAACCACTGTAACTCCAGTCAGAAGTTCCTAAAATTATTTAATTTCATGATGGCTCAAAAACTCAATCTCCTAGTGACCCACTAATGTGTCTTGCTTTCCCCACCCCCTTCTCTTCCTCGTATACGCTTTTCAAAAGGCGTGGAAATTCAATTTTTTGCCATTCAACTGATTTGTTTCCATTCAAATAGAGGATTTTTCCTGCACTTCTTTATCTAGATTGCCCAGCACCAATCTGTATTTCCACCCATATTCTAACACGCTTTTGTGGAAAATAGCACTACTGTTTGTAATGGCTCGAGGACCTCAAAATGAAACATGATGGTGGTACAAAAGGCCTCAAACCTTTCCAATTCTTTGCTTGGTATTTTTTAATATTCAGCATGAACACGACAGAATTTTGGTGCTGCCAATTCAGTATCACCTTTATCTAAGAAGAGCCATGGAGAAGATTTTCTGCAATTGGCTATCACCCACCCTGGCTATAACATTACAGCCTTCCTCTTCCGCAAAAATCACATACACATACAAACACACAATGTACGTATAAGCAGAAGATTGAAGATCAGGAAACTCAGGAAAAACTACCAAACATGAGCTCCGTGGATTTGCTTTTCATTCTCACACAGGCACATATGTTACACTGCCTGATATTCATTTTAATATTTGGTATTTTCCAAAAATATTGCTGGGCAAGAGGTTTGACTAAAAATATGAAAAAAATTAAAAAAAATAAGAAATATAAAATATAGGCAGGTAGATACAATCAATCCAACAGCTATCAAACCTAAACAAAACAAAACAGGAAAAAAAAGGAGACCAGTTAACAACCTAGATAAGAGATGAAAATTGCCAGTGAGGCAGATCAAGTTTATTCAATGCCCTGATAAGCACCTATTTGCTCTTCCCCATAATGCTCTCTCAGTATTTATAAATTATCATTTAATTATGCTGGCAAGTGGTAATTGTCAAATAAAGCTCAGATAGGCATAAGCCCTCAGGCTGCACATGACAGAAAAATATCTGTTAAAGCTGGGCTGATTCACACGCTTAGGAAATCATTTCCTTTCTTCTTTTTATCCTTGCCAACAAATTATATGAACTGGCACTTTGTGCTTTGTAGGCATTTTGAAGTCTATGCAGATTACAGGAAAGAAAAATTAGTTGTTTCAGTATCTACCATTCCTAAATTATTCTGCTGATTTAAGACACCATGTTCTGTTTTAACAAAAGAGTGCCAAAGATCAAGGAATCAGAGCCTTCCTCTGCTTAGAATTTATGCCCGGGGTCACTTTCAATTGGGTAAATCAAGATTTGGGGAATTATTGAATACTGTGCATAATAGATTTGATACAGAGCAATAGTTAAAATATGACATTTATCCCATTAGGATAGAAACACTAAGCAACATTTTTTTAAAGTCTCTTACTACTTAGATTCAATTATAGACCCATTAAACATTCTTGCATACACACCGATGCAGACAGACACCCACAGATTTGAAGGATTTCTTAGTTTACAGCACACACATGTAACTACTGAAGTATGCAGGAAACAACTGATAGAAGTTTAGTGATAAATAACAGTCAAAAAACAGATTCTTGAGAACTCTGACCTGGAACCTGACTGCGAACAACAAATACCAGATTGACTGCACATCACTAGAACATTTGTTTGCAATGCCATTTCTAGACCATTACTGCCACTAAGACAATGACATTGTTTTATCTCTATGCTATTTATTGTAAGTCAGAAACCCAGACAAACAGACAACTAGCATTAACATAACATCTCCTCCCCAGCAAGTATAATGCTGGATGCCACATTACATTCGTACTTCACTGTAAAAAGGTGCCTTTGGCTTACCAGAAAGAGCCCAAAGCAAATCCGTCTCCTTTTTCTTGGTACCTAAGCGTATGTGCATTCTCCTGGATCAGTGGAGTTCAAGAGAACCTCTCTCGTGTTTTCACACGTACTCCAGATACAGTTAGCTTATATTCAGATCTGAGCTGGTGCTATAAGTATCAATATCATCGGTAGAAACATAATGCATCTCCTACATTATCTCAAATCAGTTTGAAGAAGTCTCTGAGCTTTCTGAATCTTTCAGGAACAGTTTGGTGTCAAAGGTGGTTAGATTTTTTTCCCAACAAAACCCATTTTCCTTTCAGGCTGTCAGTGATCCCCAACATCTACCTTCCATTACTGAGTATACAGTTCACAACAGCTATGGCAGTCGGTACATATTATGGCAAGAAACCCTGGGAGAATGGAGGGGCAGTATAGGCCAGTATTCTGACTTCATGGGAATAGATATGAGTTCTCTTCCCGTTTGCAGGTTTCATGACTTCAGTCAATGCACAACACTGCATACGGACTGCTTCACACAACTACTTTGTTACTTCAGAGCCGCTGGGAAAGCACTGCTCAGCAATAAGTCTTTTCTCATGTCTGTAAGGACCTACTGCATCTTCCACTAGACTCATGAAGAACGTTGTCTTTCTCGGGCTACTCACAGGGACCACCAGTGCCCCAGGCATTAGATGGCATAGAGGCTGGCCAAGCAGCATAATTCACAGGTTATCCCAGACATCCAAGCAGCAAATAGCCAGAAAGAATTTACTGGTGCTGTCACAGCCAAAACAAATTAGTGTCTTACATTAAGCATAAGCAGCAAGACATGATGATTCTCATAGGAAGAGCTTTCAGCCTTATTGATCTACCACAAAAGCTACTGTATGACTATGTAGTCTAAAATACATATGCATATACATGTGTATATATATACACACATGCACACTCACTAGTTTTGCGGATTACTACCTTTTCCCAGAAAGAGATGCAGGAGGCAGTAGTGAGACTATTGAACAACAAGTTTCATACATTAAAAAAATAGTAAACCACAATTAGGAATGCTTTTCCATATATAAATCCTGCATTCAGAAATACTGGTGATTAATTCCTGCAAGTGAGCATTGCATCCTAGTACTCAGCCTACAGGTATGATGAATAAATGCCAAATCAGAGATTTATGCTGTAGGACAATCTGAAGAACTTTTGCTTTTGTAGCTTTGTTCCTGATCTGCAGGATTCAGCTAGTGCATGGGCTGTCAATCACAAGAGAGCATATCACTGAACCTATCAAACATGATGGCATTAGGATTTTGCACATGAACGTGACTCTTTCCCTATTTTGTCCCCCCATAAGACCATAAAACACAAGTGAATCTGTTTAACTGTGTTTATTTCAAACGGTATTTTTGGAGGTGGCATGCCTTTTTCACTAAGCATTGAAATTAATTAAAAAAAAAAAAATAATGCAACTACTTCCATAATACCAGAGTGCTCAACTAGTTATACAGAACTATTGGAGAATTGACAGAAAACTCAGGATTTTGGCGAGCTGTAATACTTGATCTGAAGTAGGCTTCGTGTTGAGAGTTGGCCAAGAAGTTTTTCCCACTAAATGCCTTTCTGTTCCTGGAACTTATTTCTTACTAAGACTAGCCTCAGTGACTCTTATGAAGAGTTATTATACTGAGATTGTGAAGAAATTCATGCCATATATTGGAAAAGCAAGAGGATCTTCTCACCGCATCATCATTACTTCCATTCTCCATTCACTAACTTGTGTTTTGCAGGTCTTCCTAGGTACATTTAGAATCATTTTAGAATTAGTAGGCAATTCATAAACAGGAGATTAAGAATCCATTCACCTCTCAAAAACAGTTTGTCTATATAGATTTTGACATCCTTAATCACAAAGTTGACTGGGGGGGCGAGGGGGGGGGTTGGAGAATAAAATAAAATGCATCATATTGCCAACCTTAAGTAGCCATGCAGGGAACTTCTGCTCTAGGGGAAATCTGCAAACCCACAATCTTTTCTATTAGCAAAGAGTATAACACTGTTCCTGACAGTTCTTATGCTTATAAGCCTTTGCTTGTACAGCAATATTTTGTTGAATTTACACAGCATGTAGCATTATCTAAAGTTACTACTGTAACTATATCTAAGGAATGACAGCATGTGGGACAGAGTCCAGTATGCCTGAATTAGTACTGATACTGTTCAAACACATGAACCAGTATTGCAACAGACTTCCAACCTGGAGGAAAAAGACGACAAGTCTATTGGCCTGATCCAGTTTACTCTGAAACCATCTTTCAGCTGGTAACAACCAGTATTGTACCTGTATTTTCTGGGAGACTTCTCTTCTGAAGCCCTCAACATGTAAGATTAAGAATGAAAGAATTGTGTGTGGCCTAATCAAATATAATTTGATATTCAAATCTACACGGGTTATTGGAAAGACTGCTTCTTTTCCTCACCCGGGAGAGCAACCTCTAGCTATATTATGCAATTAGTGACTCCCTATATTTTAATTTGAAAAGAACAGACCACATACAAATCGTCTCACAACTAGAGACTGACCTAAAATGGTCCTGTGTCTAAAGGTATGATGAGCACTAAGCGTTTTTCCATGATCTGAGTTGATAACTGCATCCTTGTTAATTATTTTTATTTTTTTTTCTAAGAAAAAAAAAAAAAAGACAACTTTTAGAATTATTTCTAGAGTCTGCCTTTTATATCAAGATCAGTAGGACTATTCGATAAGTAACACTACTCTGAGGACAAAGAGTCAAACTAATCAACTCCACGGACTCAGGATGTCTTTGCCTGTGGCCATGTCCCTTGTATTTACATGAAGTAATTTTTAATTTTTAGTTTTAAATGTTTTTGACACACTGGTTGAGTTTTCATTTGAAGTGTACAGAGAAAATAACATTGCGATCTTCTTAAAGATAGCTTAACACTTCCCTGAAAATTAGTTATAAATCACAAGAGGATAATAAAAGCTTTTCTTGAAAAGTCATGGTGGATTGGGAGGTGCAGACTAACCAGCTATCAAGGTAATTTCTCAATATCTACACTCTCCTTTCAGGGTCTTTTCTTTCTGAAAATATTTAATCACACGCATAAATGGTGGTTTTTAGTTTCTCCTCACATAAAACCTCTCTGAAACCATTCCTAATGTGCATACCATGAGAACACATAGGTTTTATTCAATTTAAGTCAGACCTACATAGTTGGATCTGAAGATTCATAGAAATTATGTGAAGAGCTAGAGATAAAGTTTATACTTAAACACATCTCTTTTCAGCAACAGCATTAGAGATGCTTCTTTTTACCTTCCACGTGTTTCCTGCTGTTTTTCTAGGTCAACCTAATAGAACGTTCATGGTCTGTTACCAGGACAGCAAAAGCAGGAACACGGGCTTTTTCTCTGGCAACATTCTCCAGCCTCCAGAGGGGCTGGTTTGAAAATATGAAGCTACATGCTGGCATAGCATGAAAGTGCAGAAATGAAGATATCAATTTTCTTTATAAATAGCTTATCTGAAAACATTCAAGAGAAAACTCTCTTATGCACAGGATAGCATCTTACCCTTTAGGGGCACTTCAGAGCAAAAGATCTACTACAGAAACTCATCTCTTCATTTTCAAATCCAGGTTTAAAATTAGGTTATTGAAAACTGGAGTTTAAAATTTTCTTATCTAAATGAGTTAATTTACATTGATTAAAAACTATGTACTTGGAAAAGCAGTGCTATCAATTAAAATGGAAGTATACTCAAATATCAGTTTTCCTGGAAATAGCAGATATTTTGACATACATTATATTCAGCACCATGGCAGCATGCACTATGTAATTTAGTTTCCTTGCTCATGAAGCAATTTATTTTTTTTTCTTAAGAATTTATTTTTAAACTTTGCTTACAGACTCATCCCATTATAATAATTCAGGCTCCCTCATACCCATTTTTGTAGGTCTTTCTTGGAAGGCAAGAAATAACGTGTTCCGTGACTACTACTAGAAAAATCACAGCTCACTGGCTGGCCACCTGCTTCTGAACAAGAGGTATAAAGTTGCAACCTGCGCACTTTTGCCCCAGTTAGGAAACCAGCTTGATTTTGGGTTTATTAATCTTCCCACCAACCTTCACAAAACTTTTAGGAACATATATATCTGATACTGCTACAGTTCTTTCAGATTGTTTACTTTAGCCAACAAGCATCAAAGGTACTGGGTAGAAGTACGTGCAGTTATTGGGAGAGGCAGCATCACTGCAAGACACAAAAGCAAGATACAGCTTCCTATTAGGTTCAGATCAAAAGATGTGGAACCAACTTCTTCCTTTGCTATTTATATTGAAGATTGACTCATTTGAATATATTACGTGCTGAGACACACCGAGAAAGAAGATGCTATAAAAGTACTAAGCACATTTCAGTCTGTTCTTATTAAAAATAGAGCATATACAAACAAGTCAGACAGCACAGGTGGCCTTCATGAGCATGAAGGTGGGAATCCCAGCCCCTTACACAGTTACACCATGCAGTGACACCCATAAAAAGGTGACTTGGGCAACTGGGACTTTGTTCTCTTCAGGCCAGGTAGCAGACATGGGCCTAAGGACATACAGGGTATTCATGGCATGCATATTTTTTTGTGTGTGTGGTTTAAGAGAGAAAATTCATTAACAGTAACAAAACATGTATTCCTCCTTTCAAAGACCTAGTCCTACCTTCTCCAATAGGTGGAAGATACGGGATGACAAGGATGCATTTTGGTTTGATTTCAGAGCTCAGCAACTCTCATTAGCTTGTGTAGGGTGTGGCCAAGAGGAATTTACACAAGTCTTCAGGTGCTTAGCTCACCACAGCTGGTCAGCAGGACTAAGCTATAATGGAAAAGGATCTTTAGGCAAAGATGCAAGACCTCTTTGGGAGGTCCCATCATCCCAACAGAAAGCTTGACAGGTGCATGTGGAACACAATTTGCTAGGAACTTGCTAGGAACACAATCCTCTGGACTAAGGGACATTAGTACCCTGTATCTTAGCAAGTAAGATGCACCATGTCCTTAATAAGCACAAAGAGGAGATATCGGCCTTATAGTTTCATAAACATCAACAAAAAAAAATATCTGATTTTTGTTATGTGGAAGTATGTTAAAACACATTTAAAGAATATTGGCTAATCTTGATTAAAAACTTTCCCTTCCTCCACCTGTATGTTTGTTCCTTCCCAGCCCCCACGCATTTTTCATGTGATCTAACTCTTCCCATGGTCTTGAATTTTTGAAAGGCATTCAAAATTTTGGAAGACTACTTATGAGCATCATGTAATTACCACACACCCAAATTATGAAAATATATAAAATACATTTTGTTAGAAAAGTGTTGCAATTTGTCAGGATTTCTTGAAGAAGAATTGTTACAAATTGGAAAGTACCTGAAGGATAAGATTTGTCTTTACAATTAAAACAAAAATGAATGGCTTCTTCATGTGTTCTCTATCATAATTCTGACTTCTTCATGTTAGTATTGAAAAAGAATTTTCCCCACTATAGTGCACTAACAACTATGTGGAAAACAAAACATTAAGAGTTAAAACTAATTTTCAAACTACTGTTTTTATACAACTTCTACCCAACTTAGCATGCTGCAAAAATCATGTCAATCACTCCATGTATATTGCTTTTAACATTTCATTGGGAAAATACTTTGTTGCCAATAGAGCAGTAATGAAGAAGCTGACAAACTTCTAATGCTGCTTTTCCATTTTAAGAAGTACAAAACTGTAGGATTAGATCATAGGGAAAATACCCCATTATTACATACTAGCATGTTTATTAGTGCTCTTAATACAAATTCTGTGCAGGACTGTCTTCAATTTAATATTCAAGAAACTGTTAAGATCGTCTCATCAGATCTCTTCTATAAGCCAGGCTGTATAATTTCAGTTATTCCTGCACCGAGCCAAATAGCGTGTTTGTGACTGTCGCATCTCTCCTCTCTGGAGAGAGGGTATTTTTCTTTCTTTGCCATTAATATCCTGATTAATATATCTTATGCTTCGCTCAAGTTTAGTTTTCATTGTGACATATCATTTTGCTTCAGTAAGTAAATACATAAAACGTATACCCAAAGTCAGGTTTGAAAGCCATGTAACAACTGACCTATTACAAACAATGAGTCTTCTATAGCGGATAGCTTTGCCAGGATTAGTGTGTTTCGATGAGATAATCAACTATGCATTTTGTGACCAGCTCACTCACATCCTGGCAAAATGATCTTGCTGGGAGGCAGACTGCATGCTTCACTACCAGGAAATGGACAATGACAGATAGTCTGCATTTCCATTTACACGTATCCTTAATTGTTGCCACTGAAAAAGACGTGCCAGATACTGACACAACAGATCATTCAAAATAAGTTATGTATTCATGTTAAGCGTTATTTATCTAGACTGCAAAGGAAAACAAATATTGCTCTCTCTCCCCCCCCCTTCCTAATTAGCCGATTGTTTCAAATGCTTTTTGTTAGGGTTTCAGCAATTTATGTTCTTTAAGCTTGTCATAAAGATAACGCTTATTATGAACTATGCTAAGAATACAGTCCTAATTCACATTCCTTTCTTTTCTGGCTACACCATAATGAAGATGTTTGCAGGATTCATTTATTTGATTCTGTCCAGGGAACCTCATGAAATGTATTTAGAAATAAACACAATAAAACCCCCATGCTCAAAACATCACTAGCAATTTTTTTCTGTGCGTGTGACATCCTAATAACAGTGATATGGAGTCCTGTTAAAATTTGGTAAAAGAAAAAAAAAGCTGCCTTAGCAGACGGGAAATTAAAAAAAGCTGAAATATCTCATTTGGGTTGTCATTAAGACAGCTTTTAAAAGTAAAAACCAAAACAAACTAACAAAAAAACAACACCTAAATTCCTAAAGATTAGAAATAAAAGTAGCTTCTTAAAAACAACTGCCTGATGAAAGATAGAAATTTCTAATAGACACCTTCTGAATATAATTCACTCTTAATATAAGAACTATTATTTATAATAAAAAGAATTCTGATCTTTCACTTCCTAAGCCAGACCATCCCGACCACTTGACAAAGCAAGAAAGGACTTCCAGAAAGAGGCAGAGGAGCTGGTCTGAGTCCCCACATACCAAGACATCCCCCGCTCCACCCCCTTCAAATTTATTGGTGACCACAGTTTCACCAAAACCAGAAATTATCAGATTTGCTGAAGATGCCAGATTAGTGAAGTCTCACAACTGGTGTGTACAATGCATGGAATATAACACTGAAACATGACATAGAGAAAAGACCTGCTCTATTTCGATCAGTCAGATAAAAAATAAACTCTCATTGTTTATAATAGTTTAAATCTAGTTTCAATACCTGCTTGCCACATTTATACATATATTATTTAATATTTCCAGAGTAAAATCACCTTTGCTGACAATCAGTGAAACAGCCTATTTCTACAATTTCTTACAGCCCAGCAGGCAGGCCTACTTCTACAGCCTTGTTAATTATGAATCCTTTCTGCGATGCTAATAGATTATTCCCCTTTGAATAAGCATCCAAAATTATTTAGTAACACCTTGTTTAATATGACAGTTTTGTGATTTTTCATACTAAATAATTAATTTGCTTAAAAACATGTAAACAATAGAAGAGCCTTCACTTCAGGTAGCATTTTTTTCTCAGCATAAGCAGTGCTGCAGATGAGGTATTAATTTCTTTGTGGGCTTTCTGGACAAATTAGGCAACATCAGCTTAACTATGTCTCCACCAGATCAGTACGCACAGGTAGTATGGACAACAGATGGCAA
The DNA here is from genome assembly GCA_011076525.1 of Nettapus auritus. Lineage (NCBI taxonomy): Eukaryota > Metazoa > Chordata > Aves > Anseriformes > Anatidae > Nettapus > Nettapus auritus. The sequence goes on from CM021773.1 coordinate 18,192,773, forward strand.
TACTAGTGAATTTTGCATATGCACAATACAAACACAGAGTCAGTGTCAGATTAAAGCAGGTTCCATGCTTGAATAGTAAATTTGTTTTAAACTTTAGGAATTGAGAAGAGAGGAGAAATTAATTTGGGGTTGTTTTTATTTTGGGTTTGTTCCCATCTTGCTTTGAGTGCAAAATCCTTATTCTTTCACCACAGTAAGTGGCCTGACTTCAGAAATGCGAAGCACCTACTCATTCTTCAGCCTTTTCAAAGCCAGAGTTTTTATGCAAGGATTCAGAAGCCCAAATTCCCACACGTACATTCTTGTTAACACCTCAGCCAAGTCCAAGAACAACGGCTTCCCTAATGGACCACTGCACTGGCTAGTCCAGTTTTGGTTTTATTGACATGATGCTGACTGTTGTCCATTCCAAATTACCTGGAAAACTTTGCAAGCATCTGTGCCACATTACATGGCAGAATGGAAGGTTTGTAACTACAAATAACATTGTTAGTAAAACGAGTAATATAACAGCATTAATATACAAGGCTCAGATTAGAAACTTCTCACACAGATGGATTTTGCTCTCCTGTCATTTAGCAATTCCATTTCAATGACAGATGTGGGAATTAAACCCTCTTGAAAATAAAGCCCTTAACCCTAGCCTCAGTTTACCCGGCTGTATTAAAAACACATCTATATTTTAAATTACAAGATACTATAAGAGTGCCTTGAAGAACTCCCCATTTCTTTCCCATTTCTTTTTTTGTTCTCTTCTAGTATCATGGAAAAAGCCTTTCTAGGGCATTTAAGTGTACTCTAGGAACAAATAAAGGACTTCCTAAATTGGTCTAGACAAAGATATTGCTTCCAGTTTACTGATCCTTTTCAAGTGGCCTCAAATTCCTGTGCCATTTCAGGAGTAACCTAGGGAAGGAACGGGCAGCCAATCAAACCATACCCTAGGCACACCTATTTCACTCAAGGACTCAATTCCAGGTGGTCCTTACACTGTTGAGATAAAGCGTCTTTAGACCACTAAGGATAGGCCAATTCATTTTTACTCATTAATACAATAAGGTATTTCCCAGCGTCACAAACACTGTCAAATAAGTTAATGACCCTGAAACCCTATGGGAATTGCCTGTTATCCATCTAATGGTCTGCATAAAGATCATTAAAACATGCTAGTAGAGGATAGAGGTCAATGGACAGGCTTGTGTTTACCCACCTTTCTAGAACCATTAAATCAAAAATTTGCTACACTCTTAGACAACTTCACTGTAGAGGAAGAAAATCCTTTTCACTGTCTCTAGCTTCCATTGCACCCAAACCAGGAACATAAAGCAGCAGCACTTTGAAGTAGGAGTGCTCCTTTCTAGCACAGCCCCTCTTGATCCGCTGAGGTAAATGAGAATGCAGCACACCATCGTCACAAACCCCTTTTTGTAATAGGTTGCCACTGAAGGCCAATTAATGGCACGTTATTGCAGGCCCGATATTCCATTTAGCAGTCAGCTGCATAGTGATTACAATATAGCTATATTAATATAATTACACATTCTATATATAATATGCTTTTTAGAACATATAATAATGCAATATTGCAACAAAAGAGAGTCTGGAGTCGAAGTCCTGAAAGTATGCACAGATTTTTGAAAATTTATTTTCCTAGCCTGATTTTCTGACTTCTGTCTACCTCTATTATGTTGAGGTAAAAAGGCAACACTCACCCAGGCAAGGTCATGAGAGTCCTTTAAGAGAAAATAGTGCCCCACAACCTGAATCACAACCGGTGAACCAGATACAGTCCTCCTTCGCAACCAGACAACTATCCACCGGCTGAAGGGCAGAAAGCACCAGAAAGGTGCAAGGCTCCCGACTCCTCAAACATGAGCATGCCATCTCTGCAACACTCTCGGGCTGACTACATTAGAAATAAGAGAACAACTCCACGAAAAAAAAAAAAAAAAAAAAAAAAAAAAAAAAAAAAAAAGAAAAACAACTCTCATGCAATTCCACACATCATTACCGATGGACTAACCAAGTCATCTAAAAGAATTTCCCCATTCATTTGGCTTTGCGTAAAACATCCAGCCCTTACTGTGCAAGAACAATACAAATGGATAATCAGGGTATTGATTTCGTAATGATTAATGGCTATTGTACAGTATCTCTTTTGCACTCTGCTTTCCTCACACAGCCAAGACTTCAACTAACGTCATGGGGAGTTTCTGGAGTGAAGAATGCTGGACTAGGTAATTGTTTTTGCACTTAAGGGCATCTTGGTCCATTTGTTTTGTTTATAATAAAAGCTCGTACTTGTACAGTAATTTCAGAATAAACAGAAATTGTGATTCATAATTCTTCATCTCCTTGTCCTCGTTTCCTTAAAAAAATTGAGTCACTGTTGTTTAATCCGATAATTATGCAAACACTAAATCTTACACTGGAGGAGAAAATGTTAACACATTGAAAAACCAAAATGCGTAGAACTATAATCTGTATGATAAAATGCATTACTCTGTTTAAAAGGATTGTTTTACAGAAGCAATTAACAATCAGCAATCATACAGTTCAGACCGGTGTTTTGATGCCATCTGTTGGAGTAAGTCTTCACATTCCCTAGAATGAAGCTATAATTTTCCGTTTATGATTTCATTAGATGCATAGAGTATTACAGCCACAAAAAGAAAGAGGATCTCACTAAACACTTTCATTTTAAGAAGAGCTGCTCTAAACAGTTCAGTTTGTCACAATTCTTTTCCTAAGGAGACAGAAAAATAATAAATTTGTGATGGTTCCCAGAACTGAGAAACATGTTCTAATGGTTAAAGAAGTGTTACAGGAGCTTTATTTCCTATCAACAAATTTATGAAATATTTCTTTTTGTAAACACGGCACATTTCATTTCACTGGAAAAACTGTACTATAAAGTACTTCAAAAAATAGTAATGGTTGCTACTTTCTAAAAATTGCAGTCATGTTTTTTTAATTGATCAGCATTATGGTGAGCTGCTCTCAAAAATACATTTTTCAATTTTATTAATTCATTAAATACTTGATTAAATCTTTGGGGGGATTTTTAATACACTAGGGGGAGCTAGATCACTACAATGAACACAATTAGCTGGAACAAAGTTTAACCCCATAAAAAATATTTTTAGAACAGTTTCACAAACCCCTCAAGCTGATATGTACACATTTCTGTACAGCAACACAAACTGAAGTTCCACAAAATACTAGGAAAAATTAAACTGTAAAAGCCACAGAAATAAATCAAAATTATCCTTATTTATTCTTTTTATTATTATTACTACAGAGCCTGCTCCAGTGTATCCAGAAAAAAAAATAAAACCAACCTAAAACAGTTTTTCTTATTCACCTGGTACCATCAAGCATGCAGATTCACCTCTAATCCTGGCTGTTACTTTATTAATTCCACAATAGCATAAATAAGGAATGCTGCTGCATGAAATATTTTACTTTTACTTTTTCCTTCTGCACTAGTGTTCAGTAATTACACAGAACGTTTTGTTAAGAGTATAAGGAATAAATTCTGATTTTACACATTATATGCTTGAAAGTTTTAGTCTTCTAAAAACATCAATTTCTACAATTTTTCATATTTAAAGACTAAATAGTTTATGATACTAGGGAAATCTCATAAGAAAAAGAAATAGAGCTAGTAAATCATTACTTTAATTGTTGATTTCTTTCAGGTATTATGGTAAAATTTCCCCACTCAGCTGCGGCTTTCAAGATCAGAAACAGACTCGTACACATGCCTGTAAAATTTTGCCCAACTCTAAAAATCTTCCAAACAAAAAGGAGATATCAATGGGATTCCTGGAAAATGGAAAATTTACCCACAAAGGGTTAAAGGACCCACAATAGCAAGAACTCAGTTTCTGATGCTGAATGAGCACAGTGCTCTGGTACATTGCTAGTTTGCTATATGTGAAATTAATTTGTTTAAAAATAGGTTTTAAGTAATACAAAGGATATATATATATATATATATATATATAGACTAGATAACTGGTTTATTCACTCCAAGAAGTCAAATATCAATCTTGTTTGTGATTTTAGTGATATCCCTAATATAAAGTCAAAGTTTATTTTAGTTCTAAGCATACTCTACTCGTAAGCACATCTCTTTATTTCCTAAAAACTAGGACACTGAGAATATGGCACTCATAATTTTAGCCTCTTTCATTTGGATACTAAATTATCTTTATTTTCTGTTGTGTCTTTGCTTTACTGTTATAAACATCCAGACTACAACGCTGTCCTAGAATACTTTTTACAAAAAACAGTTATTTGACCAAAGAACTTTATCCTTATACTTTTAATTAAATGCATTTTAGTATGAAAAAGCAAGGGTAAAGATAAGGAACAACAATAGAAAGTATTTTATCAACTTAAAAATAAATAAATAAATAAATAAATGACTACTACTTCTTCTGCATCCCTTACTCTCTGTTTGTTGTATTACTAAATTTTTCCCTTCCAGATTTGGGAGAAGTGCTCTGTATATTATGTCTGGAAAACACAAGATTAGTATTTCCACTTGAAACACCTAGATAGTTTTTTAATATTATTTGGTATGCTAGAGGGAACAACGAAAGGGAGGAAAAGTCATTTTTCCATGTTTCAGTGGACTGATGTCTACTCTGCTTGGCCATCCCAGGAATGCAGCAACAGAACCACCAGTGAAAGAGTCAAGCAGCTGTGTAGCAGATGTTCCTGATTAGAAGCAATGCTTTACCTTGTTGGTTTCTTTATAAACTGTAATTTAACTCCTACATGAATAATCTCTCTCTCAAACTGTGGCAGTTTAAAAGTGATGAAAAATAGTTTTGAACAAACCAAAATTGCACAGTCCAGAAAAATATCTGACAGGACAGAGAATTACGCTGGGAATATTCAAGAAAGAATACAGCATGGCTAATAATAATAATAATCCTAAATTTCTCAGGACACACGCTCTTAAATCAACAAGCTAGAAACTTTGACAGAAAATTCTGTATTGATAACAAAGAAGTAGGCAAATATTATCTGACTGGAATCTGGTAGATCCTTTGTCTATTAAGCATCCTTTGCCAATGGTAACTCTTGGCTACCAGCGACTTTCTGCCACCTAGCCAATTGTCTTCTGATCAAGTTCCTATTTGACTTTCAGGATAGCAGAGGAAGTGTGCACAATTTGCACTTCTATCCCCCAGAAACAGTGCTTATTTTGAGAAATCAGTGGTGCGTTATCTTACTGTCCTACTTATCCTACTGTAGGAAGTGAACACTTTTGTTCCAGTTCACAGAATTCTGTTCTGAATGCTTTGCTTCCCAGAATTTCCTCTGGATTTCTTGGTTAACCACGAGATGAACAGGAACAGATGTTCAATGAGAAGACCTCTGCAAAACACCTTCTCAGAGAAGCTGCCTGCTGTTTGCAACCATACTGTTCTGGGGCAGATCTTTACAGTCATTTAATGGTGAATTAAAGCACCAAATCACATGGAGCAATGCCCAGTGACATCAATAGTTTCTAAGTTCTTGTAAACAGAAAGATAGTAGATAAAGAAAGACACGGGTAATAAAAATTACTCAAGCATGCTATAAAGGATTAGCTAGAAAAGATAACCTATGCAATAAACAGCACTTCATTGAAATTCAAAGACAGAATAAGAGTATAATTTAAGGCAACACAGCAGTTGCACCAGCTCCTTTTTCCTCAAACTTTGCTTGAGAAGTAGAGAAAGCAGACATGCTCTGTCATTGAAATCTGCATAAAGAAAACATAAATAAATCTTTTGCCTGTAATAACAAGAAGAAATTTAAAAGGAGAGAAAAAAAATGAATATAAAGCTTAAAGTACCTCTATGCTACACATGTAGACGATAAACACATTTATGACGCACAAGTAGCAGGGCACACAATTGCTTCTGCAGACCAGAAAAAAAGTGCATAAACTACTGCCACAACAGGCATGATTTATACAGTACGTTATGAGTAAAGGTACATTATCTTCAAATGCAATGTCTGATAAGCAAAAGACTAGAGCTTTATTAGAACTACCCTCCAATGGGAATCAAAGGTGTTGCACAAGATGGAGCACTCACTCTTCCCGTTCCTTTCATCCTGGACAGCTCCTAAACCAGGGCAAGAGTTTTCCTTTAGCAAAAGCAGGTTTACAAGCAAACCTGCTTGTCAGAAGGAGACTCTGATCATTTTTACTAACTGAAGCAAGAGTAACAAGGCAAAAAAGACTTAACATTTTTGAAAGTAAGAATAAAATGTCTAGAAAATTTCACAAATGTTACACTATCTTACTATATCCTGAATCTTTATCAACATGACTAGTCATGTTACATTTTCCTAAATCTATAACAACTCATGACTAATTAATAGTGGGATTAATTCAACAACCATGACGATAAGTGAGTTTTTTCCACCGATTAAAGCGTGTGGTGGATCAGGTTCAGCTGATGACCAAGTATATCCTACAACCTAAGTTGTAACCATCTACAAAAATTCCAACTGTGAAACATGACATAAGTTATAGCCAAGGCATGTCAGTTTTAGTTATAAGCAGAAGCCCCAGTCCCACTGCAAAAATATTTTAATCTCCAAATATTCACTTCCAACAGTTAGTAGTCCCATGACTTCTTTTGCCAGAATTTTAAGTCATGTTATAATGGAGCTGGAAGAAAACAATGTGTTTTTATTTCTTACATGAACTTAGGGTTGTGTTATAGCATCAAGTTCCAAACCCACTACGGAATTCATTGCCAAGTACCAAACCACAGAATCACAGAACTGTTTACATTGGAAGGGACCTTAAAAACTTTTCTAAAATGGCTATCCAAGTTAGAAGACTAAGTTCTAAAGATTTGAATAGTAGTGGGATTCCAACACTATGTAGCTTTCAGAAAACATCATCGATCATTAGTCACCTTACATATCATTTTACACCTACATCAGCCAAAGATAAAAAATTTGATGGTCTCAGTCTAGTCCCTACCAGACATTTATGAGCAAAACCAAACTTCTCCACAGTTGCATAGTAACGACCACCTCTGTCCAGGAAGGACTTCAAACAAGAACGATACAGACCAATGCCAGAAGTCAGCTTTTCTACTTTAAACAAGGCTCCCACAAGTGTATTAAGGACAGCATTTTGCAGCCAAACATGGACAAGAAAATTTATTTCATATACCTAGTTTTAGTAGGCTCAATATCTCTGTCCTATTAATGCAGAGGTCATTTAAAACTATTTTAGAAGTATTTATGGTCTAATGTAAATACAGGAATTTTAACGGCACCTTCCCTAGACAAAAGGGAAACCAAACCCCTTGCTTAAGAACTGTTAAGGTTATAACCACACACATGCTATTAAAAATACACCCATTCAAATAATAACAAAAATACCACTGAGGTGAAATTCTAATCAAAGACATGTATATGAGTGGCCAACTCCAGGTAAAGAAAACAACAGGTTGGACCAAACACCATAACCATCCTTGTGTGTGCTCTTAGTTTATTAAGACACAAGTCACATATGGACTTAAAATATATATATATTTAACTTATCAGAAAACATCTGTACCAAGCAATCTCAGCACAGCATTTAAAGTGATTTTAAATTCTGCTTGTTGACAAGCTGACTCATCACCTGCACTAGGAACAGAAGGGAGCTATTTACCTTCTATTGACAGAAACAATAGATCTAACTTATTTTCCTCTGTCCCCTTTAAAAAGCCAATCTTTCTTTTAAAACTTTTTGGATAAGAAGCACTCTCACGTAACATCTAAAAAAAACAGTATGTGAATAAGTGTAAAGCATTTCCTACTCTAACAAGAAATAATGCAGACATGATGCAGAGATCACAAAAAATTTAGGTGTTCAAGCTACAAGGGACAAGCTCTTCTCCCAGTTACACAAAGCATTTGCTTACAATGGCATTTATTTAAAGGAACCAGACTCATGCCTGGTCTAAGTAACGGCAAAACGTAGTACCAAAATTACATCTTCGTTTTTGGAAGCACAAGCAAGTCTTAATACAGTTTTCAGTTGGACTTGCATCTTAAACATCATCTCACAAGGCTTCCAGAAAAAAAACAAAGTGCAGCCCTAATAGGAGTCTCATAATATACACTGCACACATCAGTACAACCTCAGCTGAGCCATTTCTCAAGCTTTTAATTTTGGTAAGAACATTAATATATTTAAAATACAATTCTGAAATTTGCCTAATGTTAAAGAAGCTGAATAATGAACCGATGTTGCCCCTTCCTCAACTGCACACGAAATTCATGCTGTAAGAGAGTACAACTACTCCAGTATATCAACATTTTATTCACTCTTTAAAACATGAATATTTAAACAGAAGACATTTTTCCCCATGCAGAAGCCTAAATAGAAGCTCTTATCTGAAATAGCAAAAGCTGCTATTTTTTTTTTTTTTTTTCAAGAGGTTTCAGACTGTATAGAGATAGTTACATACACAGGCATCTCAAATGAGAGGGCACCATACATACATGTAATTGGTTGCTTTTTCTTTTCCTCGGCAGTCTGTACAAAACGTGAAAATGTGCCTGCTTCTTACTAGCCATTAAAAGGCAGTGGTTGCACCATACTGTGATTTGGGGAGCTGAAGAAAATAGCCAGAACTGACTGATATCTGATAAACAGTAACAGGAGTCAGTTTATTGCACCAATCGTTAAATAATGGTGCTGATTATAAGGCTGCTAACTGCAGATGCTGTAATTGTCTGTCATAAATCTTAGTCATTTGTGACAGGAGCACAATGAAAGAGAGCATCTGCTTGAGGGCAAATGACTTCTGATAAATATCAGCTCTGCTAAAATGTACTTGGATGTGTCTCAATATTTTGGAGAGCCATTCATGTTGCTTCCACAAATGTGAAGTTATTATTGGTTTGTATTGATTTTGCCACCTTGTTTTTTTTTTTTTTTTTTTTCCTTTTTAAAGAGACAGAGTCAGAGAGTGACTCAAGGTTGAGTTGAATTGAATCTCAGCTTTTTATCTGATCTACTCATTCCTCTCAAATGCATGTTTGAGTTGAAAAAAAAAAATAATTGCACTTTTTCAGAAGATTGCTGTGCAGAAACACAGCCTGGAAAATTCAATATGTAGTTCAGCTTTTTTTTTTTTTTTCCCCCTCTTAAAGCAATTCCTAACTGAAGGAAAAGAAACGTTTTTAAGGGTGTTTTTTAACATAACATTTTAAAAGGATTTAAAGTATTTGAAGCAAGAGTTGATCCAATATTAAGCTATTTCTGGAGGATAACAACACGCACATCTCAAAAGCTATCAGATAACTTTGTTTTCAAAATAATTAACAACAGTTTCATTTTCTGTCCAAGTTATAACAATATGATGAAGAACACTAAGTCCTGCCATCCTGGTCTTTACTGAACAGTACTTTAGTTCTTGACTTTATAAATGTTAATCATTCGGCAGTCTCATTGCAGTCTAATTTCACCATTGATGAAAGCTGCACATACACATATTGATACCTGCATATGTATTTCTTAGGTGATACTCCTTATACGTGATCAGGACTACATTAAAACACTTAAATGTGGTAAAATTCAACTTGGAATTTTAAATTGGGAATTTTACTTAAATCTAAGTATTTTATTTTAAACAATTTCTCTTCCAGCAATTCCTTGCTTAATTCAATTAACAATACTTAGCTTTTGTGACAAATAAACCTGGGGTTCTACTGGAGCAGTTCCTTCACCGCACAATGGCGCTTTGCCAAAATAGGTGAAGCTCATGGATTGAAGGGGTGAGGTCTGGTAGAGTAAACAGATTGCAGCTGCACGATGGAAGTCTGACCCACCCCATTTGTGAGTCAGGGCATCACCTTAAGGCTGCATAGTACTGGAAATAGTAAACTTACTGAAAACACAATTTCTAGTTTTTTTCTAGGGGGGGGTAGGACAAATATGACAAGGAACCGTATCAGATCAACCAATTTGTGTCATCAGTGAGGTCTAAGCCTAAATGTTTACAACATAACTACCCTACTGCTTGATGTAATAAAGTGGCAGCAGTAGTCTCACCATCCATCCTTCATGTGGGCCTGCAAGTATAAATGCTTCAAAGAACATGAATGGCAGAAGACCCCCACACTTCATTCCAGAATCCACAGTGAAGACGAGGCACTGTAGACCCCTCAGCCCCAGACTACCACAACCCAAAGGAGGAACGTGCTCTTTTATGATTGCCTCTCTTGCTTCTGATTAAGCTCTGCCCCTTTAAGGGTTTTTCTTATTTCAACTAATTGCATCATTTCTCATTACTCCATAATCTCCTAAACTAAGGAGGAAGCAAACATTTTAGGATAATGGACTATTTATGTACGCAATACTGGAGCAAATCTTGATAACCGAAGGAAAGCAGAGGAGGTTCTGGTTAGCATCTACAGCATATCCATTGCAAACAGCATCCCCAGGATCTCAAATGAATGCATACAAGGATTATAAGTTTTACTTACAGCATCACAATCTATTATTAATTACTCTTTTAATCACTATGGTCTCACTAGCAGATTTCAGTTTTCCATGCCCAAAAGTACCAGAATTGCTTCTTTCCCTTTCTGGCTGCTGGCACCCACGTTCACCCTGACATGGTGCACAAAAGCAAATTGAGGTCACTCCACAGCTGACTGTGAGAAGAAAAAAAAAAAAAAAAAGGAGCCAACCAACAAACAAAAACAACAACAAAAACCAGCTCCAGTTCTTCTCCAACAGAAGCTGCAATTATCAAACTCCAAAAAGTACCAGAGTACGGGGGCGGGGGGGGAGGAAGCAGAACTGGGAAAGAAGAATTGGGAAATGCCTAGGAACACACCAGAGATTAGAAGAGCTATTAGGAGAGTTATACTTCCCACCCCCCCCCCATATTCAACAGCACTGGGTCCTGTGAAAGGCAACAAAACCAATCAATCATTAAATCAGTTTAGTTATAGCTCTGTCCTTTGTATGGCATACTAGAAAGCAAATACAAGCATAACATGAAGTAACCCAGCTGGAACACAGAGCTGATGTATGAAAGATGATACAGGATTTGGCTGGATCTCTTTCCCACGTACTTCCATATTCATGACATTGTAAGGATTGTACTTTTTTCCAAAGCTGTAGAAATCTTGGAGAAAGAAAGAGAGAAAGAAGTATTTTCCTGAGCCATTATTAGGACTCTGAATGACTGTTAGTCAGAAAGACTTAAATCTCGTGCTATTTCCCTCATGGGGAGATGATGCTCTGTTGTATAGTTTATACCTGCAGCATGGGTAAACAAAGTGGGAGATTATGATCTACTACTCTTGATTTCCATAGCTAAGACAAAGTGGCTGTGTCCAGATGAAACTCCAGACATAAGACAGAGTTTAAAGAACAGAGTGATGGGCACATAAATGCATGAGACCTATTAAGGAAGAATCAGTATGCTTTATGTAAAACAAAGCCACACTGTAGAAATGCATTGTTCATTTTCAAAGAAGTCAACAATTATATGTACAAGTTCTAAATATCTTCAAATTCAAAAAGGCTTTTGGCAAAGTCCAAGGTGAAGGTCTATTAAAGAAGTTAAGTTGCCAAGAGATAAGAAGGAAGGTTCTAATCTGTGTAATAAGTAAAATAAACAAAGGTAAAATAGAGAATAAGAAATAAGCTAAAAATTTTCATCTCAGTATGAGGTCAGCAGCAGCAACACACGAAGATCTCTGATGAGGCCAATGCTATTTGCAAAATATTCAAAAAATTAGATTACTTGATGGGGAAAAAAAATAAAATCACCTAATTCACAGAAGAATTTTACAGTACCAAAGTGAACAAACAATGAAATGGCAAGTGAAATTCATTCTGGATGAGTTAAGAAATACTTGTGAGGAAAGAGCACTCTCACAACACAGTGAGTTTTTCATAAAGTGATAGAAAACAAATTGGGAAATGATATGGTGCTTTTAAGCTAAATGCAGTTTTGCCCTTTCTCTTCCAAAAATACATATACTAGGAATAGTAAAGGTACTGAGAAGGCAACAAAGCCTGTGAAAATATGCAATAGAATCTAGAGGTTAAAAAACAAACTTGAAGATATATTTTACAGAATATATGATACAATTGGCATAAAAAAATCCACTGAAGGTTATGCAAAAAAAAAAAAAAAACAACAAGCATTACTGTCTCAGACTGGTGATGCAAACTGCTGAAGTAGTCTGAAGAGTACTGTGGAACGAGTGCCTTGTTCTTGCCTTCTCTCTTGGGCATCCACTGCTGGTCACTGTCAGAAGTAAGATACTGAGCCATCAAAGGGACTTTGGTTCTTAATGAACTTAATGAAATGGATTTTTACTTTTAACAATTTTTTTACTTAATGAAATGGCCAAAAGGAATCCCTCCTTCACATTAAGTTTGCATGTGAACACAAAGGAAAGGAAATGTTAAAATTTTAACAAGAGAAATGGTTTAATTAATGGCTTTCTATATTTTGTTCCTAAGTTACATTTCCATTCCCAAATTCATGTTCAGTCTCTCAAGATACATTAGACACCAATGTACTTTAGCAAAATATAAAGATGGGAAAAAGTTGTCCTGCTTTGTCCTCCTCTCTGCTGTGAAACTCCTTCATTGAGCTGCTGTATTTCTATCTCTGTTCTGACCTCCTGCTATACACAGCTTTAGCTTCCAGCTCCCAATTCCCACCAGAGGTAATTCGTAAATGGAGGCTAAAATGAACACTGGATAGGCAACTGGAAAGTGCATTCAGTTAAGCCCAATGAGGAAACATGATCTAGCTTTTCAGTCTAAAACAAAACAAACAAAAAACACATAGAAAAACAAACAACACCCAACTGGTTTTCAAATTTGAATGTACAGGGATTAGTCCACAGTCAATGTCTACTTGTAAACACTTAAAAAGCCACATGTTGTGCCTTTTATATGCACAACATTTATTAGACTTGTTGAAAGACTGAATAAACTTGTTATTTCTCTTGGTTCAAAATCTCTTTCAATCTGCTAGAAAGAAGTTGTCAAGTCTCAAAATTGAGCTTTTCTTTTTTTTTTAAAAAAAAAAAATCAAAACACCAACACACAAAAAAAAGCTGACTTCCTTTGTCATTTTCTGGCTAGGAAAAAGAAAAAAAGTGATGAAGAATATAGCAAATCTACTTTAAAATACAGTAATAACAGTACTACATTAGGTCCTTTAGCATTCACTTCACCTCTGCAATCAGGAAAGCTGCTCAGGGAACAGCCCAGCAAAGCCCTGTGGAGGGGATGACCGAACTCTCCCAGTGCCATCAACTACATGGGCGCAGAGCCCTTTTCCAGGCCTTCCGAAGTACAACACGTCTATCAGCAATGTAACTGGTGCTTATTCTGACTGAAACCCAACCTTGCCAGCAGAACTTTGCAGCACAGGTCTTGTCCAAATCATCTTGAGAAAACCACTACAAACATACAGGACTGGAACATATCACACTGACAAGTTAGTCTTGTGGTGAAGGCACTAATATAAAGTATTATCTTACTTCAGTTAAACAACACTACAACCTCTAACCTCTTAATCAGTTCTACTGAAAATCCTTCATTATTTTTGGGAAGGGAAAGCAACATTCCGGTTTTGCATAGTTTCCGAAAACTGCTTTGAAAGTTTCCACAAAGCCCATAAGGAAAACACACGGATGACTTCAGTCACTGTTGAACTAGATGCTTTCAGTCTTTTGTTTGTTTGTTTTTGTTTGTTTGTTTGTTTTCCTCCTGAATATTTCATTATCAGTTTAGTTCAAGTCTGCAGCAGGTCTTCCAGAAGTTTTACCTCTGGTACATGACTTGAGCTGTTGAATGTACACCGCAGCATTTTGAGGCAGGTCTACACACAACTGGACATACTGCAGATTCTTTAAAAAGAAAAGACGACAGTGTTTTGCTTTAAGCTGAGGAGTATTTGGAGTAGAGAGGAAACTTTTTTTTTCCTTTACTTTAGGAGCAGCCCAAAGGAAGTTCTTACTTATGTGAACAGAAACTCACTTGTCTTCATGAAGAACATTACTACAGCATTACCTCAAGTAACTTTTACCAGATGATGACATCAAATTAACATAATTTTTGAAAAAAAAAAACGCAAACTAACATGTTAAAGGCATTGCATGACTTAATTTCTTTTCCCCCTATTTTTTGTTGTTGTATAAACAATTCTTACACTCAAATTACAACCCATCTTCTTAAATGCATCTATTTTCTTATCAGCTCAAAACTAAGACATTGAAGTTCCTTTAGGATGAGCTTTAAATGACAACTGTGCAACAGCCACTTCAAGGCAGATGCATCATTGCCAGAGGAATGCCAGCAGATCAGCAGGGTGTGCCATGCGTATCCGCGAGGGCGCGTGGGCATTCATGCCTTGAGAGCAGGAAGCCTATCCTAGGGGCACTCAATGGGTTAAAAACACTGCAATATGCATTAAGCACGTTTCAAGTCAGCAGGGTGCCAGTCTAAGATGTCCTCAAAGCCTAATTTGATAGATATTATGCCATATGCTGCTGCAAGTAGTTAGTAATAAAGAAAGTAAAAATTTTATGGATGAGCAAAATAGGAGCTCTTATGGATGGAGTGTTTTTAAATCAGGTGTATAATTTACCTACCGTCAGACCACATGTAGAGTGCATTACTCAATTGAACTTACAAGCAGATAGGAAGGCAGTTTCTTTTAATAAGCACTTCTTCAACTTATTGGCTCTACAATTACTTGCACCAATTACCAGCAGCTGCTGCCTGTTTGGTGTTTTATCTTAGACAAGGAGTTACATTAGTTTCTAATCAACAAACCATTCAAGGACTCTTTAAAAATATTTAAGCTTAATTTCCCTATTTATTTGAAATTAACTGAAATACTGAATATTTTCATTGTAGTACTCCACTTTTTCCTCAGGTTCTACTCCAAACATAGATTTATTATTGTAATATTAATCTTTATAAATTTTATATATCCAAGAATACACATCATAAAGTAGATATATAAATGCCTTCAGTATATGCACCTTATTATTGACCTTATTAACCACATAACAATCAACTCTATCTTCACAGTCATTGTTTTTATAAAACACTAACATTGCCATACAAAGTATTATGCTCCAAGACCTTTACATCTTGTTCAAGTCTTTCAACTTCATTATTTACCTGTGTGACTCACACAATAGGGCACTGGCTAATGTACCGAGATAACAATTACCAAAAGAAGCATTTTAAATATTTTTTAAAGAAAAATAAAACATACTATTGTGGGAAAGGTGGAATTTTTATTTAATCTCTAGATTCTCAAAGTTTACTTCCAGCACTTTCCAAACAACAAACATTTTCCTGTAACATGAAAACTGATATTTCCCCTGTGGGTTTTCTTCCAAATATCTCAATAGCAAAAAGGATGAAACAAATCATTCATACCTGTAAAGAGAAGTGGTTGAAAAACTAAAATGTACCATAACAACAGATGTACTACTTGTAAATAAAAGTAACAATTAATAAAAAACAGCACATCTGTTAAACTATTCCAACCAAGGCCTTCACTAAATTTCTAAACGGCCATCTCAGCTGCTACACCAGAGGACTCTACCAGTGCATACGGCAACAAACTCTGCAAAGTTCTCCTGGTATACCTACTCCTGCTCACGCTCCCTTCTCCCAAAACAAAAAAAAATGCTAGGGACAGGGAAGCTTAGGAAGAGCTGGAGCAATTTAAGAGGCTGCAGGGCACAGACCTTATTCAGGACCAACAGAGGCTGTTGTTCTGGAAACAGCTTTCAGCGTGGCAAATTCTTGTAGAAGTCTGCCTTTCCAGGGAGAGTACTATGTTTGCTAGTAAAGAGTCAAATAAAGAAGTCTTTTGCATTTAAGTTCTTATACCAATCATCACACCTTCAGAGTTCCTCTTGTGTATGAGGACATCCTATTATATGCAAGAAGCATGGTAGGAAGCTTAAAATTGGTATATATGCCATTGGAATAGGCATTAGTGTTCAATATTCACTTTATAGCGTATGTCAATCAACACAGGAGTTGGCCAAAAAATACTTCTCTATAAAAAGAGAACTACTGTGGAAATTTTGGAGCATAATTTTTAGACCCAAGACAGTCAAGTAACATGACAATGTAATTTAACAGATAATTGCTTGTGTGCAGTCTGGACTGTGTTAGTTGGTTAAAATCCCTATACAGAAACCTTCAGATGCTAGCCACCTTCAGTGTAGATCATGATTTCAGTTCTAAAACACAGGGAAGAGAAGGTGCTAAATCAGTGACGGCTCTCAAATTCATTGGCACTAAGTGATATAAGCCCAAATTTGGTAAAAACATTCCAGTTTCTCTTTCACAGGCTGTTTATTACAGACATACATTGCGGTTGCTTGAGGGAAACCAAGAAAAAACTATTATTCCTAATTTTCTGAAATTGTGTTATATGGAAATCCCACAGCTTCTATACAATAATTAAATACAACTAGGGCAACCAAATTGTTTCATATTATCTGTTAAAAGAAAATAAAAATCAAGACTGCTAAAAGAAACACCACAGAAAATTACTTAAAAGAAGCCTCATGGTCAAAGTCTCACATAATAAAGGAGTCCGCTGTTAGTAAGGATCAGGATATTACAAATGATTTCAGAACCCAATGCCAGAGGTGCCTCCTAGTATTCCACAGAAACATGAACTTCCAACAGAAAGCACAGAATAACTTCAGTTCCAGGAAACCTTTGGAAGTCATTTGAGCCAATCCTTATACTCCCCAAAGCAAGGCCATCTTCAAAGTTAGCCTTGAATCAAATCATGCTAAAACAGCAACAGAAGATGGGAAAATTAATCTACAAATGAATAAAGTTATTCAGAAACTTTGTAGTGAGCATCCTTTTAAAAACAAGTTACAGATGAACTGCCCCTTACGTGTCTCAGAAGTTACTTGTATATCCTTCTTTTTCCTCTGAAAATGTACTAAAGATAAGTTGCATGGGAGGGCATCGTTTCTAGGATTTTACTAAAGGTGAATAAATAATCAGGCCTTGCTCTACACCAGTGGGGGGAGGAGGGGAAAATTGCCATTTTCCTCAGAAGAGGTAGCTCCTAGCCTCTACCTTCCACAGATTTACAATTTAGTTTATCACACTACCAGCGTGATAAAGCTGCCCAAGCCCATTGAAAAATCTTTTGCTATTGAAGTCTAGAAATAAATTCATATTTTTATTGCAACTTCATTTAACTCATACAGTTAAGTTACAAATTATCCACCCTCTTCTTTGAATATGATATCTATGACAGCTGGGAAAATCTAACCCCCTCAGGACTCAATCAGTTATTCACATCAATTTGTTTAATTAACACCATGCTTAATATCTCTCTTAATTATGACTGCAAACACTTTCCTAAAACAAATCAAACTCAGTAACTTATAAAAACAGCAACAAGAGAAAAAAAAAAAAAAATTAAAAAAAAAAAAAACAAACTAATCTTCAAGATAATTAACTCAAAGCCTCTTTGCCATTTTGAATAGAGGAAAAAGGCAAAAAATCCCTAACACTGGAGTGCTTGAGTTACCTGCTCACATCCCTTCAAGGTATGAGTAGTACACCAGCTTATCATATGCTAATTTTCCTAAGTCCAAGTTTCTTTTTTTTTTTTCTTTATTAAAGTACAAGGGACTGTATGGTATTCTTGGACAAATAAACACAGTATTTCTTGACAGAAAGGTGGTCCATTATAATACTATACATAATATATACATGAGTAAATATACGATATACAGCGACCTTAGTTTTATTAGGGTCTCACAATTTAAAATTCCACCTGGTCTTCTGTTAATATCAAGAAGAATGGTATTATTTAAGCACGGATTCACTACTACCCTGTGGAATACAATGTCAAAAGACACCAGGATTATAACTGGTGATTTCCCTAGCTGATATATTAATGCACTCAGCAAACTATAGGAAGATCTTTCTCTGGACTAAAACTACAATATATAAATATTATACGCTATTCCCTAAGCACATCCAATCATCACTGTAGTGTACACTTACCACACCCCAAATTTTAGACATGTCTAATTACAAACATTATTGTTAGTTTAGAGATTTGCTTGTTGAGTGCATAGATCATGCAAACAAAAGGAAATATGAAAATATGATGTCACTAATGTGTCACAGCTCCATAGCTGTACCTGGACAATGGTGTGCTTCCTACTGAATCAAAAAAGTTTTTATGCAATTACGTACAGTACAAATACTTAAAGGCATAAAATTAACTATATTGAGATATGACTTTCTACAGAAAATGTTGAGCTGAAAGGGACTTGTAACTAAAGCAACACTATTAAGCTTAAGTAACTGCATCATGCCCCATACAAATGCCAGTTGGACAATAAAAGCATTAGACCTTGCTTTTGAGCATGCACAGCTGTGCATTTCACTGATCAAGGACCTCTTCATTTTGCAGACTCTTCTTGCCATACTCACAGTGACCTCTGAGAGTGTCAGTAGCACGAACAACCGAAAGAGTAACAATAGGAACTATTTGCTAGCTTCTTTAAAGATTTTTTTCCTGTGGAATATCAAAGGCATATTGACACTGTCAAAATTATAATTAATTTTAATTGTCTCAATAAAGAAAGAAAATTCCAGATGACTGAAGAACCAACCGGCAGCTACAGGGGACTCAAATAACCTCCCTCTTGGCAATTTAACATATCTTTACTGCTCATCTGAGAAGTTTGAGATATTCTAAGACAAGTAGCATCCAGTTCAACTTCTTAGTCATAAGTCTTACTACTTTGGTTCCCTAGAGAAGCAGTGCCCTTCAGGCACCAGAACTCGTAAATTAATAAAATTACCCACAATACCAAGATAAATTTTACTATAAAACCCAAAACAGCCCTTCTACTTAGCATCATGGGTACTAGTGTTGAGACCGCACAAGAAAAAAAACAAACCCAACAAAATAGCAGTTTCAGAATTCTCTCAGATTTCTCAAGCCATTTGACACAGGACCTGTAAGATCAAGTCTAATGAATCTCACTAAATAACCATGCTCCAAAAGAAAACAAAGAAAAGGATGGATGGAAAGGGAGTACTGAGCAGAGAAAAAAAAATAAATAAATAAAAAATTGTCCCTTTCCTGCAAGCTCATTAAAAAGTTCACATTTTTTGTTTCTCAATTAAAAAAAAAAACAAAAAACAAAAAACAAAAAACCACACAGCAAGAACAAAAATGCACATTGGTTAAAAAAGATGTTTGTGCTACCCCTCTCCCCCCAAAGCAGCAGAAGTGGAATGGTCATTTCTTATATGACAAGAACTTTTTTTTCTTTAATTTCAGAATGGCAGATCTATATTTGCAGTTCAGACAAGCATACCATCCAGCTATACCTAGCACCTACACAGCCAATATTTAACAGCAGCTAAGCATTATATTGTAGAGCATTAGAAGCAAATGTAATTGCTATTTTAAGTTCCTATGAAATAGATTCTGGTTTGACAAAAATAGCTAAAATTTACAGGCTTGCCATTTGGTTAAATCTGAGGTGATGCTTCTTACTTTATTTTTAAATAATAAACTTTATTTTTAAGCACACATCTATGATTCTTCTAGTTGCCTGATATAGTAATATCTATTATAGACATGTTTGTTAAGGTTAGCTTATCTAAAACAGAT
Source organism: Nettapus auritus (assembly GCA_011076525.1). Classification (NCBI taxonomy): domain Eukaryota; kingdom Metazoa; phylum Chordata; class Aves; order Anseriformes; family Anatidae; genus Nettapus; species Nettapus auritus. The sequence continues at coordinate 18,212,485 of CM021773.1, forward strand.
TTTACCCTTTAAAATGAGAGCTCTTTAAGAGGATGGAAAAATTTCTTTTAAAAAGTGGAATTAATGTGCACTGCATATAATGTGTTGTAAAACAGGCAGCGCATCATTATCACCTCCTACTCAGAGCCATTTTAACTATAATCTCAGTATTTGGGTAGCTCAGCTAATTAACAACCTACTATTACCGTAAAGATGAGATTGTCATGTTATTTCATGTGGTTTTTTAACTGTCTTTGAACACTACTAAATTTGTTAACAGTTTGCACTATTTTAAGAAGAAAAATTATATAATTTTTCAAAAGTCTAGAAAGCAAAAAGATATGTAATTTGATTAAAAACTACATTTAAAGGCTTGGGGGGGGGGGGCGGCGCCCCGCTTTTAACTAAACTCATTGGCCCATCTCTATGGACTGCTTATGTTAATTGATTCAGAAGTTAGAACATGACCCAATCTGATGATTCCTCTCCTTACTATCTCAGGCTGTGGCCTCACTTCAGCTAATGCTGAAAGCAGAAAAGCCATAGCAGAAAACAATTATTTATCAGTGCACATGTACATTGAACCACAAATACAGGGACAGTCAAGCAACGACGTTCTAAATCCTTATTTGAGTAGTCATAAAGTAACAAGTACAAGGAAACGCAAGTCAAGTCAGCTACAACTAAAACTTTTTTCATAACCATGTTGTCAAACAGTGCCATAATGTTCTCACAGCTCAAGGATTACAGCATTTTCAGACAGGTATGGTCTCACTCACAAGCTGTTCAAAACCAGTCACTGGATTTTAACTTGGTATTCAGACAGCAAACTTGGTTTCATACATCTGCATTGTCTTACAATCAGCACCTACTATATAGCCTCTGAATCTTGTGAAATGCTTACTTCCAACATGAGCTTGGCAACGGTACATACCTACTCATGTTTTCTAGTTGTGGTATTAGCTGCTTTAACAACGCAAATCCTCTCTAAATACAGAACTCAACCTAACTGGGGTGCATGGTAAGTGTTCACCATTATTTGTTTCTAGTCCCCCCAGATATTACTTTGAATATAGGTGTAAAAATCAATAGTTAGAAACTCCTGGTTCTTCATTAGAAAAAATAAAAATAAAAATCTTACAGCTCGGACATTTGAACAGACATCGAATCCCTGAAACATCAAATGTGTTTTCTCTAGTGAAGTATACTCAGACCACGTTTTCCCTCTAGCAAAATATAAAATCCAACCATCGTTACTAGTTTCATAATATCTAAAGAATTAAGTCCCACTTTCAACCTGCAAAATCTCTTGAATTAAATACTTGAATTACCAGCACATATACTCTGTTTTATCAGGTTTATCAGAGAGAAAAGGAAGCATTTAAAAGTATGAAAAGTACATTCCTTTGTATACGTACATTAAAAAGAAATATACAGAATTGGTTTAAAACATCTTGCCAACTGTGCCTTCCTTTAACCTGTTTAAACACATCTAAGTAGTCTGAAGTAGAAATAAGACCCACAAGTTAAAGAAAGCTCATAACCAAGTATGCAAGTGAAAACCTTTTGCTCATGAAACACAAATCATGTTCCAGTTAACTTATTTTTAACGTTAAGCTAGGATTTTCCCCCAGTGAGGTGCAACAAAAGCCGTCACAAACTGATAACATTAACAAAACACTGTTTTAGGCTGAGAAGTTATTTAACCTTCACAAACATTCTCATAGGGTATCCAATGAAAAGTAAATTACTCATTAAGAAAGAGATTCGCAAGGTAGGTACCAAACAGGTCAAGAATGGAAAGCAGTTCATCAGACAACCTAGAATTCTGATGCTATTAGTAAGAACAGATAAAAGAATTACACATATTTTTGAGGACCAGAAGTTACAAAGACAGGTGTTTTGCAATCAGAGCTTTGAAAAATCATAGAATAGAAATGAAAAAATAGAATAGAAAATGAAACCACATTGTCTACTAAATTCGAGACATACAAAAACTGCACAATTCAACCTGATATTGGACATGGGGCTTGGGAACACATTTTAGTGGGTGATATTGGTGGTAAGGGGATGGTTGGACCAGATGATCTTGGAGGTCTTTTCCAACCTTAATGATTCTATGACTGATAAAATAAATAACATAAGTCCAATACAAAACTCACAAACATCTTGAGAGTCATTATATTAAATAATTTCTATCTCCTTTATAAAATCTGCTTACTGGACCTACCATAGATATTCTGTGCAACTACATATGCAGCATTTGGTCAGCAGTCCTTGCTTTAAAATATTTACTTCAGATTTTCTTAGGAGTAGAGCTAGAAAAGGAGCTTGGAGGAAAGCAAATTGGCACAAAACTTCACTTGAGTTGCGCTGTGTATGTATATTGGGGCCAACTGGATATAAAATAGTTGACCCATAGAAGTGAATTCTTAAGTGTTACACCCAATGCTTTTTTTGGCAGTATGATAGCGTATCTGATAAAAGCCCATATACATGATCGACTTATTGATGAAATGTAAAAACTGACAATACTGAGAACTCTGTTCTAAATTAAAATCAAAAAGCAGTTTAATTTGTAGCTAAGCATGAAAGACCTATTCATTTATCATTCTATTTCATGAAAGGGGATAGAAGTGAAAAGCCTAATTAACTTCTCTTAAATAAAATAAAAGAGTACACTAGTACTTATTTACTGCACAGACTGCTTCGTATTGCAGGATAATTGTGTGATTATCATCTCCACTCAAGGGAAAAAAATGCATTTATTTGTTACTACTGCATCAGAGCATTATTCTGTACCATTCAGCACTAGCAGATTTTCATCCAACCTGCAATGCATTCAGACAGTTGTTCGTTTTATAAAATCATATCTTAAATATCATGCATTGATATCTCAAGCCACTGCCTACAGTTTGTACAATTACCTACTCCTGTTTGACTACAGCAGCTTGCTGAAAAGCCATGTGTAAGCACCTGAAAATGCAATTCTACAACTGCTGGAGACTTCAGTTACAAGCCAGACTACAGAAGTCACACCCATCGCATTTAGGGACTCCTTTTTTCCATTCACCATCAGCCTTTCAGTATCTATGCTGACTAACCAGAGCTTGTATCTTATTTTCCCTGTTGTGTCTGTTTTGAAGTATCATCAAGTCTAGATTTCTCAGGCCCGTTATGTTTCCAGAACTGTTTCATTGTTGACTCTGAAGTATCAGAAGATGTCAACATATTTCATGGTTAGAACTGTGCAGAATTCCAGAATACACCAAAACAAGTAGCAGTTCACTTCTATCTAACTCTTTATTCTGTACCTACAAACCATGACTTTGTGAAGATAACAGCATGTGTTCTTAAGAAAAAATAAATTGCAAAAAGCACAATAGAAAGCTCTCTGAAAACTTTGTGGCTGGAGTCATTGTCCATAACACCCTGTCACCAAATCTGCAGAGCAGAATAGCACCATGCTCCTTGCCTCCTCCCTCCCCACTCTGAGCTACAGATATTGATTAAAAAACTGACACCAATAACAATAAGCTTAAAATATTCAAAGAGAGAGATGGTTAAGACCCTGTGCATCCTAAACTCTTAATGAGGGCAAATAAAAGGGAAAAAGTCATTAGCAAGCAGGCAAATAAAAGGAAATAGGAGGTATTCTGCTTTTCCACATCAGAACTACATGTGCCCAAATTCATCCAGGACCAGATCCTGCAAAGACTGGGAGTTCTGCTCTCTTTAGGTCATACAGAAGCAAGTTTACTGAGTAATAAACTTGCTACAATAAAAGTGAACACTGCTCATCTGCAGAATCCAAGGAACTGAGCCTTTTTAGCTGCAAGTTTGACTATTTAAGTGCACTTGTTCTAAGCAAAAAGTGTTCACATGAGGAATTTCTTTTAAGTTACAATATCATAAACTACACAATAATAAATATCACTTTGTATGAAACAAATGAACATGTGAACTAACACTGTTATAACAGAGTTCTGAAACTGCATTCACTCAGCATACCTTTAACCATAGACATAGCAACTGTAATATGCAGCTGTTCACAGCTTCAGAAGCCAGAAAGTTATTTCACATTTTGCCCATTTTTAATAAATCTGTGCATTTTTTTTTTTTTTTTGTCAGCCTAAAGCCACTAGGAGATCAGATCCTGAAACATCCTGAATGTTTCTAACTATACCCAGAAGACATGATTAAATGTTACTCTGTACCATTACTGCTGAAAGTAATGCACTTGTGCTACAAACTGCTGCTATAAGAGCCATATTTCTACTACAACCACTTTTTAATAAAAGCCTCTATCTTCTTTTGGTGTGAATGCTACTTTATAGAGCAAAATGTGTATCTTATAAATAAAAAATAAAATAAAATTAAAACCATCAGGTACATTACCCAAATGATACCATTGGAGGCGTAACTACCAGGGAAGCAGCACCATTGCCCACTGACCAAGACGGGGCTTTCCTCCACACTGCTGCTCCCCAGGCAGAGTGGCCCTCATCCCACGGGTGATACTGGGAGCAGGCAGCAAGAGCAGTCCCTGCTCCAGGTCCTGAGGCTCATAACTTGGTTAATTACACCACACAGCTTGTTCACCACCCCCCTTCACAGAACAGCCTTAGTGAGTTTAGCTAAATTCTTCCCAGCAGAGGTGTTCTAATCACTGCTGGATGAACAGCACTCAGCTGATACCTGGCTCTCAGATGCAGTTCACCTGTACAGCCAGGTGCTGCAGTCAGGCATGGTTTTTCTCCCTTCCATGTTACAGCAGTAAAACCTTCACTTATATGATCATTAAAAAGGCAGGAAAGTTTTCCTTCAGAAATGCACAAAAACACAAATGAATTGTTAATGTGACTGTACTGTGTGTAATTGTATCAAGGACAACTTTAATTCGTTCTTTGCTGTCATTAGAGTTCAGATTCCTCAGTAGGACATGAAAAATTATTAAAAAACAACCCAGCATTTAAAAAAGTCCTTCTTAGGACTTAATCCTTCTTAGTAAGAATTTGGTCCATCGTAGAATCAGTTAGATTGAAAAACACCTGCAAGATCATCAAGTCTGACCCATGACCTGAGTCCCATGACTAAATCACGTCCCTTAGTGCTATGTCCACATGTCTCCAACCTCCAGGGATGGGGACTTCCCTGGACAGCCCACTCCAATGCATGGGCACCCCTTCCATGAAACAATTCTTCCTAACACTCGGTCTAATCCTTCCTGGCACAACTTGAGACCATTGCCTAGCATCCTATCACTTGTCACCTAAGAAAAGAGACCAACACCCTCCTCGCTGCAGCCTCCTTCCAGGTATCTGTAGAGAGCCATGAGGCCTCCCCTCAGCCTCCTTTTCTCAAAGCTAAACAGCACCAGTGCCCTCAGTCACTCCTCATAACTCATTTTCCAATCCTTTCACCAGCTTTGTTGTTCTCTGCAACACGCCCAAGCAACTCAATGTCCTTCTTGTAGCAAGGGGTCCAAAACTGAACACCTAACGCATCAGCATCCAAAAGGACAATCACTTGCCTAGTTATCAATCATATTTAAGTGGCATACTAAGCGTCCTTTAGGAAATCTGTAAATCAAGGTGGATAAATTAATATTCTATGCTACATATAAGTGGAAAGCCAATGCATATAGAAAATAACTCCTTGAAAAACGGAACAAATTGCTTTCACCTGTGTCACTCTCCCACTTCTACCCCTTAAAATGTCATGCGGAAAAATGCTTCAGACATAAACCTAAAAACACGTTTATTCTCTCCATCAAAAAGAAGGCAATTTTAGAGAGGTTCATTGCACACAGAAATTATTCTTAAAGCTTATTTAAAACTGCATTTGTAAAGCAACTCCTAATTACCCTGTGCATACTGGATTATTAAATGAGAGCTGCAAGATTAATAGTTTACATTAAGTCAAGGAAAACACCTAGACTAAACAATATTATATTAGTAGAGGAGGTATCAATAATTTAATTAATTAATCCAGAACACCAAAGGCAGATATCCTCAATATTAAAATATATTCAACTTTCAACTCTCCACTTAGAGGGCAGCTCATTTTGAGCAGTCTCATTGAAAGCACTGCGTAGTACATCACCTCAGGAATTACTATTGAGACATAACATAGTTTTTCCTCTTTCAGGCAGATGAAACCTTGCACAGCTTACCATACTCAAAACTCTTAATAAGTAGCTACCTACATTCAGGTTCCTTCTACAATAATAATAAATTCTGAATGCCACTTCTTGCCTACACCAGTAGAATCACCTTATTCTTTCACCCACTTCAAGAGAGAAATAGCAAAATAATTAAACTGTGTTTATATGCATAGCAATTTTTAAAATAATGCTACAAATCTAGATGCCGGACAGTAAAGAAGAATGAAGGCTTTTAACATTTTAACTATCTTCCAGACAATGCTGTTGTTTTGCCATAATGTATTCAGCTCCATTTGAGCCTCACACAGGTAACCAATATATACTAAACAGTTTTAACAAAAATCAATACCTGTGTTAGGAGGAGATTAAAACAGAGTGAAGTACACCACCTCTCCCAAAATAGTTTTAACTTTACATAAGCTGTGATAAACGTATAGTTTTAATTTTACATTTGCCAACAGTGACACCTGCTGGAAAGCAGCGTGCTCGTATTTTCTGTATTTTCAGACTCGTGCCCTAATATGACAGCTTACTCTATGGTGTGATGCAACCCAGGTTGCACATACACACTCAGTGGAGATCATAAAGTTAAAGCTTTATGTATCAAAGGTTGGATTATTCTGATGAACAGGGGCATGCAATCCCTCCCCACGCACTTTATTTATTTATTTTAAGAAATGTTTGTTGCTTCAAATAAAAGCAAAACCAAAGAATCTTATGTAACAGTATTAGAGTATTAGATCAGTAGGCCTTGAGAACTGCAGTGAAACTGGGACTGCAAAGATCTCTTGACTCATATTCCAAGTCACTCAAAGTCTCATTCTAAAATTTTGGACATGAGACTGATGCAAAGTTCCACAACTATACATTGTTATTTTGATGAACCACATGCCTGTAAAAAGCCATATTAGCAAGAGAGTGTTTTGACTTCTAATAGTTGGAGACAATTGTGTAAACATTGCTGCATTCTTTAAATAATGTTCTTCTTATTATGCATTTTTGCACCAGCATTCATCCACTGAAGTAGTTATGGTGTACTGTCTTCTTTCATACTGTTTTTAAGACAGAGTTCCATGCTATGTATGGACCTTATGCAAATGCTCTTTGATTTCAAATGAGACTTTGCATACTAAGGAGTCTATTTTCCCATCAATGCAGAAGAGATTTACGCACATAAGTCCCATTACCATTAATGGGACTCACCCACGTAAATCCCCTGCACATTGATAGACCCTCAGGATTTACATTGAAATGGGTCCTTTAGAGCCATTACAATGTCAACCTTTTGCCAGGATTTTGCGTATTAACAATACTAAGCAATACGTGGCAATCTTAATGGGCAAAATCCTAGCAAAAGGCACAACACAGAATGATATGAACAGAGCAAAAAAAAAAAAATATCTATTTAAATATGATCTCTAATTACTCGTTACCTGTCCACATTCCTATTGTTTTCCAGCATCATTTTCCCTATTAAAAATTCGACCCTCTATTTTACATGACTATCCTCTTTCCTTAAGAAGCATTACTCAAAATCTGCTCCAAAGCATCTTCAAAAAATTTAGTTTTCATTTTCCAGCTGAACAACTTTCCTCCTATTAAATTCCCTTTTAGCTGGTTAAAATCTCATAACTTTCCGGAAAAAAGTTTTTTTTAATTGATAAGCCTACATTATAAATGCAGTAGTATAAAACTAATAGTATAATTGCAGCAAGTAGGAAAATTAAGTTGATTATGAGAAAAGTAGGAGTAGAAAAGTAGAATATCCATCTGTAAGCAGTGAAGCATAACTTCAGAAACTTGCCAATTCTGTACTCTGCTCCCCACAACAATAGGCAAGAAATGCTTAAACAAAAACTTTAAACTATTTCTTCAGAATTTGGTCTACCAGCAACTTAAGTGCTGGGCAACCTAGCCTGGATAGGACTTGCTTGGCCCTTTGCCACGATGACATGATCAAGCAGCAGCATACTTGATGAACAAGCACAAATACCCCACTTGGAAAAAATAAATTAAAAAAATAAAAATAAAAATCACATTTTCTTTTTTACTGTTTATTCCTAAAGTTTTATATACTTATTTACAGAGTTAGAATACAAAGTTAATACTTTCCCTTTCAGCATTCAGCAGTCACTAAAAGCCCCACATTGAGTGACTCACACCTGTACGAACAGCCCCCAGGTGCAACCACCAAAGAGAAGGAAGCTTCATCACTTAAATCCTGAAATATTCTCTCTTCTAGAGCACTGCACAGCAACTCCTACCTACAGTTATATAAACTTAACATCCAGATAGCAGGCACCTGCTGTGGTAGGAAATGTATAGTTCCATTAAAAAGAAAAAGAAAAGAGGGAAGTGGTGCTGCTGACAGTAGCAATTTTACACAAAGAAAGCAAACAAAATTCTTATTTTACAAGCAGGAACGTACAGGTCAAGAGTTGCACTCTGGGGGACCAGCAGCAGTTCTAGCACATGCTATCAGCCACCGCTCTCTGATACTACTGGATACATCACTGCTGTAAAGAAATAAATATTGAAAAGGCTCCTGCCATTCTTTCACAAAGAAAATTGTTTTACACTACAGATTGAGGACTCGTCTTCATTATTATACCAAAGCGGGAAGAAAAAAAAAAAAAAAAAAAAGAAAAAGACATCAAAATACCAGATAAGTAACCATGGTGATTCTTGATCTCACATACACAACAGACTATCTGCACTGTACGTGACCTTCTTCTGCTCCCCAGATGATGTAAGACTCCACTGACTTCAGCATCAGTACTGTGTGTCATGATCCTACACGATCAGGCTCTTAGGACCAGTCCCACAAAGTTAATTATGTAATTAAGAGTCAAGAAAGTAAATATTTCAGAGAATCTGGGTCTTAGTGAACAATAGAAAACCAAAATATTAATAAAAAGAATAACCACAAAACCACACCATAGCCAGGTACTGTGGTTCAGATCAACAGAAGGACCGACTCTAACATACTGATTGCGAGAATTTAACTGCCAGACAGCTAAATTCTAGAGAAAAATTGCCAGCCAGCAAGTTTAGGGAATCACCCTTCATTCCTCACAAACAGAATGAGTGCAAAAGGAAGGTCTCTTATTCTACAGTACACCTAAGTCTGCCTAAATACCCTTATGGCTAAATCTCAAACATTCCAGTCCGGTAGCACATTCAGAGGATGCCTAACACACCTATGGGACGGTCACTCGGTGATGCAGCTCAGACTGTATTCCCCTTTCATTTAAAGGGAAAACACAAGATGGTGCTAGAGGTGGCAATGCTCCTTTTTGCATGGTATCTCAGCCACTAGAGTGCTGCCCTGTTTTAATAGAATTAACATTATCCTTTCCTTAGAGTCTAATACCCCAGATGAAGGGCCCATAATCACCAGGTAACACACTAGCTGGCAGTACAACACATCATCATTCAGAGGAGGGGAGCATATTTCCATGGGAAAGAAATAGCCCTCACTTGGGAGAGAGCAGATCAGGTCCCAAACCTCAGATGAGAGTTCCCTCACTGAGAGCAATTGAGAATTAGACCTCGGGGAATTAACCAGTGGGAAAACAGTTACACACATGCATTATTTTGCAAGTTCTGCTGCATGTTCTAGAACATGATTCAGGTTTTCTACATTACATCTAGACAAAAACAACAAATAAAAAAAATAAATAAAAAATAAAAAAAAATCCAGGTTATGATGGATTATTCTTGCTTTTGCTGAGCAGCTGTACTTCCATAAGAGGAGCACACATGTAACATTGCCTAGCTAACCTGATTTAAATGAGTGCCACCAAGCCCCTACCAGAGGCATGCACTTGCAGGCTATTCATATTTTGGAGTTCAAAAAGCATTGCAAATCCCACATTCTGCATTTGCCGTTAACATCTTCCCACCCAGGAACAGCACCTGATCTCTGCCTTTCCCAGTGACCCACATTCACCCAACCCCCAGAACTGTATGGTTTTTCCCACAGTCACACTTGTCCCTTCCAGAGCTGCACAGAAGCTGCAGTTTCAGCCCTCAACCCTTTTTCTTTTTCCTGATATTGAGTAGAGCAAAGAGAGAGAAAAAGACAGAAAGGGCAGAGACCAGCTTAGAGCTGAAGAAGGTGGCAGCCATCCTGAACTGCTCGATTTCTTGTGCTTTGCAAATGGATTCAGCTACTGTGTCCTTAGGTAAAAGCAAAGAACGCTTCCCAACAGGCCCGAAGAGCTGCTATACTCAAGCAAGAAGCAGCCAAAACTACTCCTTTGGTTAGTTAAGGTTCAGCATGTATCCCTCTCTTAGGGCTGAAGCCTCAGGTTTCTCACAGCTTGCTCTAACCTCAGTTAAGGTGAGATTAATGAGAAGAATTTGGGAGAGTCAGCAAACCAGGTCCAAGTGGCCAAAATTAGATTGCTCAGGTGCAATTGTCATCACTCAAGATATGATCACCTATGTTCAGCTGTCAGTGAACCTTCTTCTATACTCATCTTCATCTGTGTCTAATGACAGTTTACCAGTGTAACGTATGTATCTTTCCTCCTTTTTTTTTTTTTTTTTTTTTTAAATATTTTTTGTCACAAAGCAACCTTGCTGTTGTAATACAGCTGCTATATCTAGTTCCTGGTCTGTCCTAAAGTATGTTTCACTAGAAGTTTTTGCCTCTCTCATCTTGTAGCCTGTATTTCTGTTGCTATAGAGAGTAAACATGTACTCAAAAAATTGCACTTCTTTTAAAAAATGCCACACCTCAGTATGGCACAGTGAGCTTCTGTGACTTACATGTCACCTTAGTTTTACTAGTCAAAATACAGTTTCAGCTATTGTTTCTAAATAAATAAATAAATAAAAAATCCATATAACTAGTGCTAAGGGTATGACAGTGACAGAAGCTAGGAAAATTCAGAGTTAAGGCTGACACCAACGTTTACTCACACTGTTGGGTTAAAACAAGACAATGGCTGTTTACATGTTGGCAGCAAATTCCCAGGCTTTGTGGCTTTGTTAAATATGTATCATAGCCTTCACGTTAATCAAACGAATGCCTATCTCCTCTTTTCTCAAAAATAAATAATGTTTTTATTCCTTAAAACAATTTTATAAAAATTATAAGAATGAAAAAATAAATGATAAATTCTTCTGTAATATTCAGACATACTTTCACATGCATACGTACTCCTTAATAATATAGCAGACCTAATTTGGCACTGCAGAAAATCCAGGCTTGTGACTCCCTGAGTAAAACCTGCTTTTAATGCCCAAGGACCCCACAATAAAATGGGAAGGTAGGGCATTGCATAAGGTATAGGTATAAGTAATGAGATGGCCTGATATGACAGCGTGAGGAACCAGAGAGTAACCAGAATATCCAGGACAAAATACATACCTGTGGAAGAAATTTTTTCTAATATATTGTAAATCATTCCCTTCACAAGAATTCCAGCATAAAAAGCAAATATTTTCGTATCTACAGTAATTATGTGTATATATATAATATGCACAGTAAACCATGAGTTTGGAATCCATCAATGTATTTTACTGCATTAATATCTCCCAACTTTTACACAATATCCCTTTGAAATTACTATGTCTAGTGCTTTATTTTAATGGTATGATGTGACAGATCTTCAGGAATCTGTTCCAACCCAGTAACTCCTACTTTCACTCCCACCCAAACATTCAATCTGTGTATTGCAGCTGCTTTTCATAATTTCTTTTTCATTTATCTTTAATAGGCTAAATTTACAAGGCAAGTTCCTGAAAGCAAGCCAAAATGATGTTGCTTATTCTGTTTTAAATCAAATACATTTTGACTTCACTCTCTGATACAAATCAATCCAGAGTTTATGCTGGCTTGACAGCTTCCTTCACCCACTTTTACATGCTACCCACACCCTTGTACGTTTCTCTTGGGCTATGGTTTTCCAATAAACAGCATATATATTTGATGGAAAAAGACTCAAAAGACTCAAAAGAGAGAGTGGATTTCTGGTGGTTTTAAGCTTAAGAACGTTCAGAAATACACAGAAGACTAGAATGAGATCTCAGCTTCTTGTGCCACATATTTCATGGGAAAAGTTTCCACTGAGGACAGTTTCTGTCTGTTGTATTTAGTATTTGAGAGCATGATGGAAGACAGGGAAAACCAAAATATTTTCCATGTATTATGCAGTCAGCAATTACATACCTGTTCTACTAAATAATTTCCAAATGTTGTTACCTACCCACTTGATACTCCTAATTGACTTGCACCATCACCTGCATGCAGAAAAAAAACACACTATCTGTTCAACCTGACAGACACCACTGCAAAGCTTCAAGGAAAGCAGCACCAGAGATGGTCCAACGGAGGAAATAGGAGGTGTTAGAACACAGTAATAGACAGACTAGAGTTCTCAGAAGGAGTCGCTCCCCTAAGATGTAAGAGAACATTTTTGCACCAGGATATTTATATTTTCTTTATGTGTAGATCATTGAAATTCAACTACTTACATGCTTCTAACTCAAAGAGATGCCATCATACACTATCAGATTTATCAGTCCTGGAATCACAATGGAACTTAGTCTAGTATTTGAAGTTAACTTCTTTTTAATCATTTTTTTTAAATTATTTTTAAACAAACAACGATGAGATTTCCTAATAAGCATCTAAATAACCACAAACTAGGCAGTGATCTTAATCACTTCACACAGCAAGCATTAATCTTAGAGGTGGCTCCATGTTTCCGGAGCTCTTCACACAGTTATACCACCTCCCACTGGATTCAAAAGTATTTTACTAACAGGACTAGATTAAGCTCATGGAACTGCAAGGTACCTAGGTTAGGAAAACAGAATATATCATAATAAACACATTTTCACAGCACATGAAAGGCTTGCATAATTATGATAAAAAGCCTTTATTTTGCTATTATCCATAAAACTATCCTTCCTTAATCTTCTAAACTGAAAAAGGATAGCATTAATGTTAAACACGAATTCGACAGTCAAACTTTCCTCCACACCAGTACGTGTTTTATTTTATTATTATTTTTAAAATATACATGTATGGGACTAGCATAAAAAGAACACTGCTTTCTCAGATAAGAAGACATTGATGAACCTAGAATCTTCAGCCAAGAACCGAGTCCTTATTGCACAAAGGGATGGCAAAGTCACCGGCAAAGTCACCAATCCATGCCCTAGAAAATTCTCAGATCTACAGAATAGGAGAGAAAGAGAAGAGATCAGGAAAAGGACAGAAGAAAATAGTTACAAAAAGAATCCAGGAGACATATCCTTAGTACATCATAACATTATTTGGTCCTAAATAAAAGGTAAAGGAAACATTCCTATAAATCACTAACTTAGAACTTTGCAGTTAAATTCTACCCACTAACACTTATGGATACTTATTTGTCCATTGCAAACAGAAACTTAAGATTAATTTACGTAAAGTTGCAAATGTAATACACATGGCATTCTATAATCTCAAACTAGTTTTTTCTTGTCTATAAAAGCTTATCCATCACAGAAGGACAGATAAAGGGCTTTATGCTACCAGAGTGTTTGCTTGGTTTTGCTTTAACAGATTTTTATTTTTTTATTTTTTGGTCTCAAGGTCCAAAAATACAGTTTATATAATTAGCTGAAACTATCTGAATTCACTTGTTAGTAGAATTCAGTAACAGCTATCCCAAACATTAATGCAGCATTTTAGCAGTATCTTGGAGCAGTATTTTAAGCAGAAGAGCTCCTCTCTGTTGTGCACATTTAAGGAGCCTGCTAACCCAAAACACTACTGGAGCTCCAGCAAGCTTCTGCCTCTCCAACAGATTTCACCTGCTGCCTCTCTAGACAACTGACTCCTGTACACACTGCTAAGAAACTACGGCTACAAGACATTTATGTCACCTAAAAACCACGAGGCTTTGACCACAAACAGATATTACAGTCTACCACAGACTGTCGCTGTGACAGCAAGAGTACAACCTAATAGAGCAACATCCCTCGGGATTTTTCAACACATAACTCACTCCAACCCCAAGTTAACCGTTACTCAGGATACTGCATCTAAACAGCCGTCTTTCAAGACAGCAAGAAGAGTCAGCTTTTGAAGATGTTTGTTCATAAACCTTCAAAAACTGGATCCTGGACTGCTCAGAAGACCACAGGGGCAGATGTGCCACTGTGGCTTGTCTGCATGTTGTGGCACAAGAAACAAGACTGCTGTGCTCTGTACAGCCCAGTGAGCGGGGTACTCGCTAGAGGAACGAAGAATAAATGGCCATCTAACAAAGCATACAGGGCTCTGGTACAGGCTGCTCTAAATATTCCACCTGTACCAGAGACTGGCTGCAACAAAACTACTTAAAAAAATTAATAAAATGGAAGGCATGCCGTATGGTTTAGATCAGAAATACCACAACAAGGGCATCCCAATTACAAATGTACATAGTACACTTATACACATATGTAATGAATGTACATCTTCCACTTCTTGATTCAGTTTCAAGCTGTATGCAAACAAAGAGCCTTGCAGCAAACAGTACTTTTACCTTTGAACCCCATTATGGGTCAAGACTTTTCACAGAGCAGTTACTAGACCCCTCCTTTCTCCTGCAGTTCTGCCCTTACCCACCTGCTTTAGGACAAATTGCCAGGACAGGACAGAGCCAGCTAATTTCATGTTGCTGGTGGTATTTTATTATGAACACAGTCTCTGAAGAAGTTGAAGCACCAAAAACACCTTTGAGTGCCTCTCAGTTCTGCTCTATTAAACAGAAAAATGAAAAGACTGCAACTTAAAGTTCCCAGCTGTGCCACAGATTTTTATGGTCTCCAAATATATAAAATAAACAGGTAAATAACAAATGAACAATTTAAAAGAAAAAAAAAAAGTCTTCTTTATCCCAAAAAAATACAAAAATAGCATTGGACCCACTTACCCAGCCCCCAACTTCCCTTGGCAGTGGCAGGAAGACAAAACACTGAACTTTTGAGACACTGATACCATGGATGGATGGCCACATTATGAACACTTATGCTTACAATTAATTCCAACATAGTCCTTCAGAGGTTTTGTTCTACTCAAAACAAGAGGATAGAACTGGAAGAAAGTATTTAAAGCAGTATTATCTGGACATCGTAACTTCACTGGATAGCAACTCATTCTACAAAAAATTTGCAAATAAAATGATTTTAAAGACTAGTTTTATGAAAACATCATATCTCAAGTCCCAAACATTTCTGGTTCCTAGATAGACAACAGTGGATTACAAGATGACAAAGTAGTCTAATAAGTGTTTATGTGTAAATCCATAAATACTCTACGTCATCTTTCTGTATTACCTTTTTGCATTGTAGGGCTGACTGCACCAAACTCACAATGGATGGCGCACCAGAAATGCAACTCTTACAACAGTTCTAAGTGCCCACAACAGTACTCTAAGTGACACAATAATAATAACAGTACTTTAATGCATTGGTATTGCTGTCCCACCCTAACCGACAGCCACGATGCTCATTAAAAGACATATCTGAACCTTGAATTTTGGAATCATCCCGAAACATTTGGGGATGGACTTTACAGAACAAGAAAGAACCGTGAAGGTTTACTCCACTTTTCAAATTAAGACCAAAAGTGCTACAACACTCACAACCTGGATGAGCAGAAAACATAACTGGAAGGAAAAGTTTTCCTTACAGGCAATGCAGAACCCTAGCGGGCACATGAGGCTGAGGAATTAACGTCCTTTGTCCCCCACCTCTTGCTGTTTCAGACATTTAAAAAATAAATGCCACTGAATGTCCATTGAACATTTTTCCCTATCCAAATCCACCTCAGTTTGATTAAACACCTGAACCATTTAATTAAACAGCTTAATCTCAGGAACTAGAATTACCTACTTATATTCAACAGTGGATTCAACAGATGCAACAACTCACTCGTGTTGCTAACCTGTCATAGTGTGCATTTCCTCGTTCTGTTTGTGCTGTACTGGATTATCTTCTCAGTTGGGGGAGTGCTTTTAAACTTATTTGATATACCTTCAGTTCCCCATTTTATGATTTTGTTACTGTGAACTCATCTCAGATATTCAAATGAGACTATATTAATTACGCAGACAAGTTAAGTACATAATTATACACATTCTCAAAAAAAAAAGTAGTCACCATGTGTTGCTATGACTCTGCTGCAACAAAGCCTTCTCAACAGGTGATTGAAATGATAGAGCACACTTACTAAAAAAATACTGTAATTTATTATGCTAATTCTTCACAACACACAATGTGCTTGAGCTTGACAAGTTCAAGCACAAGGCTTGGCAACTTGAAATCAGGTACAGTTGGAGGCACTTAGCACCCTATAAGGTCCAATTCATGTTTAAAAACCTTAGTGGCTTACCAACATTTTGCCACAAATGCAAATATTGTCACTGAGTACAACTCAGCCCAGGGAAGACTTTAGAACATACCCATAAAAAAAATACATAAATAGAAGGGGACATATCAGAACTCCCTAGAAACAGTCATCCTAATTCAAGTCATCTGCTCTGCTTCTGAGATTGCATCCTTAAAAAGCTCCAAAAGTATTCCCAAGAAGGAAAAGCTCCCACAGAAACTAAAGTCTGTGTTCTCTGCATGTCCCATGTAATCATTAGTACTTATTTATATTGAAACAGGTCTCAAAGTTTTCAAGCAAAGTAGTGCTATACTGTGCTTTGAAAAGCACACAGTGAGATGATCAGTTTTGATTCCATGATAAGACTGTGAGGGATGCTTTCTTCCTCTCTTATTGTTTCATTTGTTAAATAGTCATTTAAAACTCATTAGTCTTTAATGAAAAAAATATAAGTTAAAGAAGGTATGCAGTAGGAAGGATGTAAAACTAAAGAAATAGTTTTTTATTATTAAACAAGGGGAAGGGAGGCAGGTTGGAGACAATCATTTAACTAAAGCAAACAACATTTTATACCAGATGGAAGCCTATGAAAGCAAGGATTCTTATGTTACATAAACATCACAATTCAGAGGAATTCAGCTAGTTGTATCTTTGTTTCCACACTCAGCACTAGGAAAGTTTCCCATTAATGCACTCTCTGATCTGCTGAGATATCAAAGAGTAAAGCTACTAACTTTCACAGATCTCTTTATCAGTTCCACATACATGAAAAATGGCAGGCAATCACAAAGTATGCAACAGTGAGTTTCAGAAAGTTTGGGGGGAGAATTATCCATGTTTGCTGTTTTAAAAGTCAGTCATTAGGAGGCAGCAAATGGCTCAAAACCATGAGAGAAACAAATCCTGTAGGAAATTGAAAGTGAATAGGATACTAAGAACTAGGAGTAGAAAATAAATTCAGATACATTCCCCAATTCAATCAGATATTAAAAAAATACTTTGGAAGCTATCTGTTAAATAATTTGGGATCTAAGTACTGAAGCTGCAATCAAACTTCACGTGGTTATCTTTGGATTACTGGTAATGTTAAAAAGCAAAGCACTTATTCTAGCTTGTTTTCCTACACCATGCTAAGTTGATATTCCAGCATTGTATACACATATATAAGGAACACACACAAAAAAAAAAATCACATACCATTTCATCCAAAACAAACAGCTTACAACTTAAAGTTGACAGTTCTAAATTATTTCTGTGGTTTCTGTATTCAAGTAAAATTGAAAAACAAAACGTGCTTTTACTGCTGCTTCATTAAAAATAATCAGATCTCAGCCGGTAACATTCATACCTCTCTATTCTTTCTCCCAGGATACAACATAAAACAGACTAAAAATAACACATACGATAAGTTTTCTTTAAAAGATGGTAATAACAACCACCAACAACCATCCCAGAATTTCCTCTATAGTGTCCACATTTTTGTAAAATTACCAGTAACATTTTATATTGTGCAATCAAAAAGCTATTTTTAAGATGCATTTTTATCCTGAATAAAAACACAACTGGAGAAATGAGAACTACTTTACATTCTAAGCAAATCCACAATATAAAAATATTAAAATATGGGCTATGTTTGCTCAGACATGTAAATTAGTGCTTATTTCAGAGATTGCATTATCTTCAATGCAGAACAATACACTTATCGGTATCTGACAACACAGTTATGGTAAGTAACAGACAGATAAGAAGAGCTAAATTACATCATCAATATCTCACATTAATAGATTCATACAGTCACACAGCATTAATACTTCCAATATAGAATTTGCAATTAATCAAACATTTTCAGCTTCTCCAGGTCAATCATGACATATGAATAACAAAAACAAGGCATAAACTTACTATTTGTTAGGTGTCCACACCGTCCTTGGGTCTGAGTCAATGGGAAATAATTACCACTAGGAAATCTAGTAAGCAGAAATACAATAAAAATAAACATTAGCATGCCAAAAAGGATAAACTCAGCTTTCCTGTAAGTATTTCTCCCCATAATACTTCACAGGGAAGGTAAAAAAAAAATAACAAAACCAACAAAAACCAAAAAAGCCCCAAAGTTGAAAAATATAAACATTTAAAACACAGTCCAGCAGTGTTCAAGGATCCTTGCCTCTCAAACTTTAAAGCAGCACAGACAAACGTTGAGATGCCTATAATAGAACAAAAATCCAAGTTCTCAATCACTAGTTACGCAGTATGTGTCAGTAAGGAAGACAATTTCCAAAATAATGATTAATGTATTATCCAGATTTTTTCCTCTCTCTCTCTCTTTTCCCCTTCCCATTCAGGTTTTTCTTCTTATAAAATGCACATAGGTTTTTTCTTCCCTGTACCCTGACTCAGGCCTGGCTTTGAAATACATTTCAATCTCTCAACACAGACTGCTTTCACTGCATTTAGAGTCCCACCAAGGCCCAGCTTTAAAAGCTACTGATTCTTTTTTTCTTTAGCCTTCCTCACAAAGGAAGGGTATTTTGTAAATTACCAGCTCGTTCAGATCAACAAAAGGTACTTTCATAGAAAGCCCCATTTGATTTTGCTCAAATTTGATTACAAGGATGGAGAAAAGGAAAGGAAGTCAAAAAGAAAAACCCCAGATGGCTTTTTCATTCATCTCAGTGAATGAGCTTTATCTGTGCCTTTTGAAACTGTAGCAGTGGAAAAGCATTTCTGTTGGCTTAAAAAACTTGACAAAAATTATTGGTTTGCCATTTCTCATGTAACTGCCATTGGGAACTGGATGAAAAGACTTTTTCATGGGATCGCCTGCTTGGATCAAAATAATGGAGATTAGGTATTTCATTATAAATTACAGTGGGAGATAGAGCAGGCTGTCATATTAATAGCAACCTGCTCATGGCCTTCAATGGTAGCTATTCTCCTAGACAAAGGACCAAGGGGGTTGTCTATTGAACTTGTACTTTAGGCCTGATCAATTTTCTATCATCAAGGCAAAAGGTGAGGTGACTAACAAAAGAATTCACACATGACTGACCTCATAAGCCTATAGATAAAACAGCTTAAAGAAACAAAACACATCCTGAAATTACGGGTGATAAACTGTATAAAGGAAAAAGAAGAGAAATGATAGAAAAAGGGAAAGAAAGAGCATGTGGTCTATAATTCTCCCTCCCTTCTTAGGTGAATGGACATATTAAAAGCTACTTGTTTTCAGCTGCAGATAATTGCAGCGTTTGCTTTGCCACGTTCTGCCTTAAATCTTTCTGTGTACTTTTTCTCCAACACTGTTCCAGTGATTTCATTCACGAGTAACCACAGTCCTGCGTTTAATATAGAAGTTCCAAGAGCCGCAGCCACGCACAGAAAGAATTACACGTACCGTCACAGAAAGGTGTCACAGAGGCATCACATTTATAACCAAACTACAGGAATAGATACCATCCTATGGGTCAGTATGTTTTTATACAAAACCTTGCTAATTAAGTGAAAGTTGG
Organism: Nettapus auritus; assembly: GCA_011076525.1. Lineage (NCBI taxonomy): Eukaryota > Metazoa > Chordata > Aves > Anseriformes > Anatidae > Nettapus > Nettapus auritus. The sequence continues at coordinate 18,232,520 of CM021773.1, forward strand.
ACAACTGAGTTACGTACCAAGAACATCCCCCACAGCTTGGGAGTCTTGGGACCTTTCTTTCACCGAGGCTGCAGTTAATTTTATACAGCATGCAAAAACAGCATGTAAAAAGCTCTTAATACACTTCAGTACCCTTACAAGCGTATTATCTGTGCTTCTTGTGTTGCTTCCCTGGAGATGAAGACCCTTTTGCAGCAGTAGCATTCAATTTTGCCAATCATCTATACATATAAAGGGTGAAATCTACGTTCATCCAAAGTCAAATATACCTATCAGCATTATGCTGACCAGTTTCTGTCATTATCAAGATTTGCTCCAGTTTACTATATAGAGACTCAATTATTCAGAAAACATCTATACAAAGAAATCTATAGTTCCCAATACATCTTAACCTTGTTGAAGTAAGACCTTACAGTGTTCCTATCCCTTCTGATGACACTTGCAAAACTAAGGTGAAATTGTAGGATCATGCAAATATTTGTATTTGAAGGTCAAAACATTAGGTAAAGCAGGTGAGAATTACAGAGTCAATTCCCTTTACAATTCACAGCAGTACCCAGCAGTCTACTTCCATTGCACCAGAGGGGAGGATAGCAGTCAGAAACTTGGTTTCAGGTCCCAGCTATACATCCACCAAAAAGTCAGTATATACCAAATTTTCCGAGGTATTTAGGAACTTTTCCTTTCAGCCCTAACAATACAGTGATACTGCAGTTTCAAAAGTGAAGCTAGCCACTGATTTGGGGCCCTTTGCTACAGATCACAGAACTACTCATTTGCAGAGCAACATTTATATAAAGACACTGAAGTAATTCAGACTAAAAATGAACACTTTTTAGTGAGGTAAGATCCAGAAACAGCTAGACAAAACACGTGGGAGCCTACAGACTGGTGTAGGCTAGGAACTTCTGAGACACAATTTTGCTGCAGAAGCCAGTTGACTGTTGAATTATAGACTGAGAACACTGGGGGAAAAAAGAAAAAAAAATTACATTCATTATTACATAGAAACACTAAATAATTAATTATAAACACCTTGTACGGAAGACAGAAAATGAAGATAGTCAAAACAAGAGCACCATGTGTTAAGCTTTGGCTGCCAAGGCAAAAACTGCAAGTCACTACCAGACTACATCTATACACGGTATGTAGCTCAAACACTTGATATATTTGAAACCAGTAGAAGCCCTTGTGGCAGTGGTATCTTTCCATTATGTCAGAGATGCACTGACGATTACTAAATCAGCAGCAATTAATCCCAACTTTACATTCCCTATGAGGGACGGTACCGAGCAGTTACAGAAGAAAGAGCTCTTGTAATCCCTGTAGATAGCTGAAAGCACCAGCTCTGTGCTCAGTTAGCAGTAGGAAAGGCAAACTGAACGTTAAAAGCTATTAGAAAAAGAATATAGACCAAGCAGAAAGTATTTTGTTACAGCATTAATATAGTTTGAGTAACCCCAATAGAAAGTGTTAGAAGGCAACCCACCTCAGGACACACAGGTGCAACCACGTACTTGAGAAGTAATTAGGAAACCACTGCCAGCCACTGAGAAATGGTTGGGCTTGACCCACAGAATACATCTCACGTAGGACACAAATAATGAGTAAGCCTGTTGTGCACTCTGGAGAAACAGTCAAAGCCAACTGAAAACAACACCACACATACAGACATTATGATGTTCTGGTAAGCCTTAACGATAAAGGTCCGTGCCCTCACATCCCGCATCCTAACGCCGCAGACCTGCCTATGAAGGCACCTCACTTCATTCAGCCGCACCACTGCTGGGTACATTGCCCTCAGAAGCAGGAAGGCACAGGAGGTTTTGGCCCAACCCCAAACCCAGTTCTGTTGCTTCGACAGCTCAATTTATGCCAAAGTACACGCTGCATTTCCCACTCTGGACCTCTCCACAGTGATAAAGTACTATTCTTGCCCAATCAGCTACTCTTTTTGCTAATGGGCTATTTTTGTATCACAAGTTCAGAACCTGCTGAACACCTACATCTGGGTAGAAGCACCAGTAACCGGCACAAGGACCCAGAATGAACGATGTTTGAGGTGACTGGAAAACGTTGACACAAAGGCTGGCTTAATTTTTGCTAATTGTCAAATAGAAAGACTCAGAGTAATAACCAGAACTGATACCCCCCCAAATAGTTTTCATGAGAATTTGTGAATAGCTTTTTCACTTTTAGGTGATAGCATGTTAATCTAAATTAAATTTCTCAGGTAAATGAACAAAGCTCCTTCTGAGCTTAACTTCTCTATTTGTGCTGCTGTAAGCACTCAATCTGTTTGGACATACTGACTCCAGGGTAACAGAATCATTGCCACAGCTAATGAAAATAATTCAGAGAGAGCATTCAGAATAAGAAATGCCCACTTAAGTAATTTAAACATGTATCCTCAGTGAGCCAAGTCAATCAGGAACTCCAGAATAACTTCCCTTTTAGAACAGACATAGAGGCTGTTTTCTGCTGATGACTTTTGTCTCAGATGTGTTTGTTTTGTTCTCAGTGAAATAACTGGACTTAGAAGATTTCTTTGATTTCTTTTTCTGTTTTCCTCTTTTTTTTGGGGGGGGAGGGGGGGGGGCGCATATCCATCCTTCTTCCCCCAAATTGATTTTTTAAATCTCTGTAAATAATTTTTATAATGTACTTTAAGAAAGTAAAGCAGACAGCATGACATGAGGTCTCGTGATCAGCCATACTGGCCAAATGAAACATCTTGCTTTCTAATGAGGCCCATCTTATCAAAAAAACTGGACAGCACACATGCTCAAACATTCCCTGAGCAGGGACCTGCATGAGAATAACATTAAAAACTGTGTACTTCTCAATCTCTGGTTAGAAATGTCTGCATTTTTTTTTTTTTTTTAATTAAAGTTCTACACATTCTTGACAATGTGCAAAAACAATAACAAAAAGCAGCAAATGCAGCCAATACTACAAAACCATTTAGTACAGATTTTTGTCTACCAATAAGGGAAAGTAGATTCAAAAGACATTTTACAGCGAAGGAAGACAGTAACATTCCTAATTTAGCCCAGCGTGTGACCAAAGTGATGCAGAAGCATACGCAGTAAAAATATTCCTCCTGTTTGTAAGTTATTTTGCAGCCACTAGATACACGAGCATGTAATATCACTTATATCTTTCTAAGTCTTTGTTTTATATGTACTTGATTATAATCTGTTTTCTTTAAAAAGACGTAGCCTAGATCCTTTAGAGTTGTAGTTCTTTCATTATCAGCTTTAATTGTGCTAAGCAGGAAGAGCGCTAATAAGCATGAAGAGTCTGTCACATATCGTTAACATTTTAAACCACGGTGGTTGCTAAACCCAAGCAGCATTAATAGCATTTGAGGAAGTGATGCTAGAGGCCAGAGAAAGTAAAAATATAAGCTTGCTTGTTTTGTGGCTTCTGACTGCATGAAACATAAAACAAAACCATAGATGTCTGTTGTATAGATTCAGGTAGAGGAGAAAGATTTATGAGAAGACAACCAGAGGTGAGTGCTCTGCCAGGAACTCACTCCCATTTGGGCAATAAAAGCTCTGGTAAGCGATTTGGTTCGCCTTGGTTGCTGCACTATGGCATGCAAAAGGGCTTTTTGGGAAGCCATTCCCAAAGCACTTGGGATTTAAAAGTCAACATACTGAATGTCACCTGCCACCTAAAGGAAGGCAGTATATGGCAAGGAGCACGAGCCTGAAGTACTCTTGCTGTGAAACCACATTAATAAAGGCTCCCTCCTCCACACTCACCCCTGACCGAGCTCTTTATTCCTTTCAAAGTTTCCTTGTCTTCCAGCTCTTGTCTCCTGCTTAGATTCCATTGTATCACCTCTGCTTTCCTGACTAATTTTTTCAAACCATTGTAAATATACAGAATATACAGTTCACCTGATGTAGATATTTTCAGGAAAATCATTCTATTCTAACAGTGAAGCTCTTCTCTCAAAGATTAAAGAAAAAAAAATACCTAACACCCTACCCAACCCAGGGAGTCAATAATTTCAACTTAAAGTGTAAACTTAAATAAAATTAAGACATCAACACATATATAAAAGATGAATCAACACATATAAAAAGATGAATTAAAGATTTGAATGAAAAAAAAATAATAATGATGCCACTCAAAAATATGGTACAAAAAGTGAGGAGAACCACAGACTGAGACTCATGAAATTAGCCCAAAACTGTAACCTGAACAAGTCACTAGACTAGCACTTCAATGTAAAATGCATGATCATGAAAAGACAAGAGCAAATAAAAACAACGCACATTAAGAAGCAAGGTTGCCTGGGATGGACATAAGGAGAGGTTAAAAACAAACAAACAAAAAAAAAAAAACCACAATGCTGATTGCCCGATTGCCCCAGCGTGAAGAAAGGTTATAAATACATTAATTATATATAAATATATTAATAAATACATTAAGTTTCAGACATCTTCAGTAGATTCACTTAATGGATTTCATATATAAAATGTAAATATCTGATAATAGAAACTGCCCAACTGTAAACAAACAAACAAACAACAACAACAAAAAAACATTGCATAGAGTATGCAAAGGCATTACCAGATAATGAAACACAGACTGAGGTATAATTTGCAAGAGACAAAGGATAAAAAGAACTTCTACAAATACAATTAGAGTAAGGGGGGGACAAAGAAAACTACCGGTTGGTCAGCAGCTTAAAGGTAAAACAAAGCTATTGACATATCATGTCATGAAGTCTGAAGTGTTTACTGCTGTATTGACCATTGTTACTAAGAAGGTCAATTGTAATCAGCCAGCTCCCACAGTTAAATGTACAAACAAAAGGGGACAACATTAGAAGAGAACAGGGAATCCTGTTATCACTAGAGTTATTTCTGAAAACATGTGATGGATGGATGGATATAGGTACAAAAGCCTTTAAAATAGCAAAAATAATACCTGCCTTAAAGGAGAAGGAAGAAATTATAGACTGGTTACTTCAAATTTCTTTCACAGTTTAAGTCACCTCAAAAAAAAAAACAGGAAATGAGTAATTGCAAGCATGGATCCATCAAGAACAAGGCATAATAAAGTAATAAGCCATATGATATGGGAAATACCTGATGTCATATGACATGGTTTAGGAAGACTATCTTCTAGTCTGACTAAAAAAAATCTGAGCTAAATATTATTACAGGGTAAATAGCTATAGAAAAAGAATGATAGCTATAGCTATCAGCTACACACTGTATAAAAAGGAAGAAGGCATCAGATGGAGTTCTTGGTCAGTACTGAATCCAGTGCTATTCTTGACTTTCATCATTAATTTTGATGACAGAAGAGACCATTTCCCCAGTGCTTGTCTAAGCTAGGAAGGTCATCCATCACACAACTGAAGTCCAAAAAGATCTTAGCAGAAATGGCTTGCAAAAGATTAACTGTGATTCAAGCATAAGTACATTATTTCCTTCTCAGAAATAATAAATTGCAGAAGTGTAAGTTGAGAAAGAGCATAGCAGCTCTGCACTAAAGAATCTAGATCAGAAGCTAAACCTGAACTGGCAAAGCTATCGCAAATAAAAGCAGGTCTCATACGGGAAGCCTTCTGGACAGAATGAGCATGCCCCGGCTGCTACCCAAAATGATCTTTCTGCTTTACTCACTTTTGATGAGGCCTCAAATGGACTACTGTTTAGCTGTGCATATCACCTGCATGTTGAAACTAAGGTGTACCCACTTTGTTTTCAAGACTGCTGCACTTTCAAACTACAAGAAAAGACTGGAATATTGGAGCTTATTCTAGAAGAGACTTAAAAAAAATAACACATCACTTTAACAGAACAGAAATGTGTGCTTATGCTAGAGCAATGGAGATTTGCATTAGACATTAAGACTTCTCAGAGTTAGATACGCAAGGAGAACAAGACAGTCCCTGGATAGCTTTAGAAACTGGTTAGAAAAGCGTGTGCTGGGAATGGATAATCTACAACAGGTTCTGTATTTAAGACAAAATTCACATCAGCCTTAAGCCAACAGTACGGTCACATGGTCTTCTTTAACTGGACTTTCCCGTTCCAGGCTAACACAAGGGATTTCCACATTCTGACAACTCTGGTTTCAATTACCATGACAACGTGAACACATAATTATATACATGCATCGAAAGCAAAACTAGACAAGTAGAAAGTATCCAGAGAATTTTGTGTTTACACGCATGCTAGAAAAAAGTAAAACCAAACTGGAGTAGATTTTTTTTAATGTTGTATTTTCACAGGGGAACATAACAGTTAGCAAAATAAATTAATTAACTTGAATTAAATGAAGTATGAAATAAACAACATGATTATCCCATACTTCATTTTATCTCATTTTTCAGCCCCACAAAAAAATAAAATAAATCAAAATGTTAAAGTTTCTTATTCAGTTCAGATATTGAGTGGGATCTTATAAACAGTCAGGTTTTTAGGGAGCGACTGGTGTTACAGATTTCATCTAGGAATTTATTATCATCAAAATAAATGATTTGACAAGAATACTTGCACAATGACGATTAGAAGATATTTAAAAACTTTTTTGCTTTTTGGTAAATTGTGCTTTTCTGAAAGGCTTTGGAATCACAAGCTTAAAAATGGTGTCCGCTACTTAATGACTCGTCTTTAAGAAACATCTGAAAATCCTTTTTGTTAAACGTCATTGCTGGGAACAGATACTGTTATATATTTCAACATACATGTGAATGATTCCAATGTCAGTCTTCGTACCCATTCATTGATAATTTATTTATCCCCATGGTGGTATCAACAATCACTTCAGTTGTTATCAGTTAGTGACAGCTGTGGTGGCTTTTGAGGTAAAATGAGAGGTCTTTAGAATGGGGACTGAAGTCACCAGACTCTTTTCACTAGGACGCTGAAGTTGGTAGCTAACTTTGGTATTAGTTTCAACTACTGAGCCCAGAGCAGAATACTATTACCACACTCCTGAGTAAGTAGGTCCAATTCATCAAGTTACGTTCATACAACTTCACATCGCTGACATCTAATTGTTTAAAAGCAGAAGAAAAAAAAAAAAAAAAAAAAAAAGCTGTAAAATATCAAAAAGTAAGTGGAGATACAATTTCAGGAGTGTAGGACCAGTCACTGACCATTTCCCCTAGAGGGAACATGCACCTTTTTCCAGGACGCAGAACCTTTGTCAGCACGTGGAATTTGGCCAGTGCTCCCAGGATCAGGGTGTCAGAAGCACCTTGTCGGTAACCTGCATGGCTCACTTGCATTTGGAAGAAGCTTTGATATTCCTGCTTTCCCAGACTGTTGTATTGAAGGAGCTTGGGCAGGTAAACTAAACCAGAAGTAGGAAATAGTACTCACCAAGCTGATTTCAAGGAGCAGCACTTATATTATTGAACTGATAAGACTATTCAGATTCACTTTTCAAAATGAATAGAATGAATGTCTTTGAACGTCCTTCAAAAAAGGATACCTCATGCAGGTATGAAAACATTAAACAAGCACTTCCACAGGGAAAAGGAAAAAAAAAAAAAAAGAGAGAGAGAGAATTTTAGTTCATTTAAATGAATGACAGTAGAGTCCTGAACCTCTAATGGTGGCAAGATTTTGCGTGAGATATAGATATATATTTTAATCTGAGAACAAAACAAGGTGAACAAGGATAAGAAAAAGAGAAGTTATTTCCTGATTGTAATGACTATAAATAGGATCCACCCAGTTCTGCCATGACAAAACAAGAGTCTTATGAAATGAGACAGTGAAAAGATTAGCATTTCACTGGCAGTGCATCTATGACTATGTACATCTTAACGGACTATATAACCCACAACAAGTCACCACAACTCCTAACAATCCAGAAAGGAAATTCTGTGAAAGTTCTTTAATGTGATGATTTCTCACCTCCAAAAATAAATAAATAAATAAGCTTCACTATTGAAGTATGATCCTCTCCATACATAGCCACAGTAGAATAAGAAAGTCAGTTGTGCGGACATTTTGGAACAAGTTACATTTTTTTCCTTTGTGTGGTAGCCAGGAAAGAAGCTGTTTCTGTTCTATTTTGACTGCACCAACCTAAAGAGTTGAATATTAATATGCCGTATTCACCAAATTTGGCAGGTAGAACCACTTGTCAAGGCAAAGGTCAAACTACAAATCAGGTTGTTAAACAAAGAAAAGCAAAGTTGAGGATCAAGAAAGATTTTGAGCTGTTAGAAGAGCAGCAGCTTTTAAAGAAAGAATCAAGGTAACCTTCAACTATTTTAAACAAAGTAAACAAATTAGCATTCTAAAGTTGTAATATTGTTCAATCCTTATTATAAAGTCAGGTAAATCCATAATAATAGAGAGCAAGGTTTCTGTCTTAAACTGTTGCTGCCATAGATAAGGCTTAGGTAACTAGCACACATTTCTAATATAACCTGTTTTTAGTGGTAACTTTTGTCTCCGTAGAATAGTTACTATCAAGAAGGATAGCTATAAACAAGAAAGCTTAGTTTATAAATAAATAAATAAAAGCTACAAGGTACCTAGTTTAGGAAGTCCAGTAAGAATAACAACTTAAAGTGTTTCTAAAAACGTAGGTTTAATCCCTTACAGGTTCATCAGAAAGTTCTTAGATTACGCAAACAAACAAAAGCCATATCAGGAAAAGCACCTATCTATTAAGACTACTGCTTTTAAAAACAAACAACAACAACAACAACCACCACACCACAGTATCAGAGGAAGCTACCCTAAATTTCTTCCAGTTTTGTTTTGAAATAAGAAACTAAATTTAGTTTCTATGCATAAAGCTCTCTATACACATAGAAATTAATCTAAATTAGCTTTACCTCAGCACACACAAGAAAATACAGTAACATTAAAAAAAAACACCTTCACTTCTAAATTCTATGCAAAGATTTGAACAGGACAAGTTAGAACTCACAGCATTGCCTTCAGCTTTACACTACACTCTACAAAACAACGTTTAGCAGTTTCTTTACCAGCACAGTACAGCTGAGTGCAATTAATTGATTATAGATAGCAACAGCTGTGATAGAGGAAGGGCACGGGGGTTGTATCTTGAGCTTTTCACTGCTTCCTCCACTCAGTAATTCTGTAGGTTAAAGGGATAACAAAATCATCTTTGCAATGTACCAGCTTAGCTGTAGCCTTGAGTTTCAATCTTAAAATGCATCTTACATGAAAGAGCTTTTCTTCCATCCCACTGCCATAGGACTTTCCCTCATGTCCTTATGTCTGAAACATGTTCAGCAGAACTTTGTCAATAGGCTCTGATAAGGAAATTGCAAGTCTATTTTTTACTATTACTGTTTTCTGTATGGTAAATTATTAGAAGTTTATAATGGAGATTCTGTTCTCAGTATTCCTCTGAATCTTGAGCACCTTCTAAATGCTTTTAAAGCATAAATTAAAGAAAATAAAATGTATTAGGATAGTGGTAGAGATTCAGTCTTTGCAATTCAAGTCTAATTTCTCTATCAAAATCATGTTAATGTATCTTTGAACAATTCCATTACAATAATAAATTCAAAGGTTTTTGCTATTTTACAGGTAGTGACAGAAACAGTAGTTTGATGTCAGAGAAAATAATAAATTTAACCAGCTTCCTGATTAACCAGGCCAAATTTACATTTTCCAAGCACCTGAGGTAAATCCTGTTCTTACCATATAAGCTATAAAGCTTCATCTACTTCTGTTATTACTTTTATTTTATTTTTAGTGTAAAAGCTTTTGCTCTCCAGTAGATAGATTCCTACATCATAAAAGGAGACACAAAGGTATTTTCCTTTCATGAGTTATTCAATGGTCAAGAACAGGAAAAAAAAAAAAAAAAAAAAAAAAAAAAAAAAAAAAAAGTTTGACCTAATGACCTGACGTTACCACTTTCAGCTAATATGACACTTACTATATTCCTCAGAATTGCTCTTCTCTATCTTCAGTTTTTCAGAATAAGTGCTAGCTTAGGAAGTTGTTTCCTTTTAAATTTAGGAAACTAGAAGTCACCACTGTCCGTGCTGGGAGTTGGTGGCACGATTTGGGCAGCGGTCTCTGTGAGAAGAGGCTGGCATGGCCTGCTCCATAACGGCCACGCACAGGGTGCCTCTGAGCCCTCCAGCCATGCCGGTGGTGCCTCTGGGAACTCAAGCTTAAAAATGGGTGAAATGGTGCCTGCAGTGAGAAGTGAGGAAAAAAAGTGTGAGAATCAGCCCTGTGAGCATCCAGCTCAGGGAAGAAGGAGGAGGAGGTGTTGCAGGTGCTGGAGCCGAGATTCTCCTGAGGAGACTGTGGTGAAACAAGAACCCACACTGCCTGTGGAGGAGTGTGACAGAGCTGGTGGGTGCTCCACGAACAAACTGCAGCCTGTGGAAAGCAACAGGAGCAATTCTTGAAGGACTGCAGCCCTGGAAAGACCCGAACAGGGTAAAAGTGTGTGGAGAAGCAGGACAAAAGCATGAGGAAGAAGGAGCCATTAGCAACTGACCGCAAGCCCTCAGTCTCCACTAAGCGTGCAATAGGTGCTAAGTATTCTTGGCAGTACAGATTTAATAAATTTTTCAAGTGAAACTTTACCTAAACATTCGTTGTGTCCATGCCATTTTTTTATTAGTCTGTGCAAGGAGAACATAACCTTAAAAGTATGCACTATAACTAAAAAGTTTGTACATATACCAAGAACAACTCCGATAACGTAGGAAAATATTAAAGTATTGTGCTTGTTGGACACATGGGAAGTTTTAATAGTTCATATATTTATATATATATAGTTAAATGCTATTTAACTATAGCATTTAAGGAAATGCAGATATACTTACTAAGCATGGTCCACTGAATACAAAATGGTTCTAAGCCTGAGCCATATCTCCATATATCATATCTTGCCTTACAGAAGATCATTGCAGATTCACAAAATGATTTTAGGTTCACAGCCCCGCAGTTATCATCTCTGTGATTTGAAAACAGCATTGTAGATCAGGGGTTTAAGCTTCCAAAACGCAGAGAAAAAGAGGGATTTACCCTTTATCAGAATATATTTCCAAAACAAAAAAGTATTTTTGGTATTTACATGAAAGCACAAACATGACCTGCATCCTATTTTCTAATAAGATCCTGTCACTAAAACTAAATGAGCAAAAGCTCTTCCTTCTGAATATAGAAGCAGTTTGTAATATGCAGTTTATAACAGCCCCTTTATTAGAGAGAACCTTTTCACCATATGATTGCATGTATTAGAACAATTAAATTCAGAATTCTCAGTATTTTCTTTAAATGAGCTGAACAGCTGTGAAAGGTGTTGGACTGACAGCTCTGATAAGTGAAGTCCTCTTTCTTCTGAATTGATACAGTACAGAGAATAGCAATGCAATTTTCGTTCACACTCTCCTGGGTATGTAATTTATCCCTGACCTTGAGAAGTGCCCGTTTAATCATTAGCCTCTCTACTGAAACTGCTAACAAGAAAGGCAACCATAGTGGAACAAGGCACCTGTTCATTAGGAAGTAGACTGAGAAAGAGCATCAGCTCATCTCAGCACAGAGCATCGTGCATTAAGAACTCTACTATGTGTGGATGATCCTCCCCTCTGCAAGTAACACCGGTATTGTCAGTGATGTATTTTATACAGTTTCAGGCTCAGAGTGTCTTTTGTTGAAAGGACAGAAATTAAAACCTTCTTCTGAAAGTTACGACGGTTGAGGAACCTATGGCAAGAAATACCTGACCATTTAAGCACTTTTTATATTCAAACTGTCTGCATATGTGGCCACGAGCTATGAAGTTTTTCCCAGATGCATATTCTCACTATTTATAAGACTGAAAAAGGTACTGGACATTTGGTTTTGTTTTCCTCTTTAAAAGTATATGGTACCCTTTCAGTGTTTGCTACAATATTTAGGAAAAAATATGATCCATACCCCAAGTCATCTGTGTTTTGCTGCACAAGTGAAAAATACCTTTTTCATTATAGAAAAAGAAAAAAAAAAAAAAAAAAAAGAGAGATGAAACAGATATGAACAAGTTACATGCAAATCTGTTCAACAGATTACTCTATTGTTCAACAACAATGCACAATTTTCATCTCAGATAAACAATTTCAATATTAAGGACAACAGAATCTACATATGCTATAAATGGATGTTTAACAAGACATAATGAGTTAGATCTACTCTTAAAATTCTCATCTGATGGTAATTGTCCTACAAGGAATAAGCATTAAATATTTCTGCCTATCTTCAATATTTTTCTCTCTATCAAGAGATAAAGATCAAGAGGACAAATACCTTTATATGGTAGTGATGAAAATAGAAGACAAGAGAAAGAGATGGAGGCAGAAAAGTTACTTTTTAAAATATGAAGTTAAGTTTAAGACATCTATAATCTGGGAGACATTAACACGGTGATATAAAACGCACATTATTAAAACATTTGCTTAACAAAGATATTTAGAAGTGAAAGCTAGTAAAATTTGAATGTGCACAGGCAAAACAGAAGTAAAGGTTTTTTGGGTGCCATTTTGTAATTGTAGGTAAAATTCATACTCTATGTGACTGCAAAACAAAAAGCAGGCAATGCTTGCTCTAACAATCTCAATGGGATTTTTATTCATAGTCCTGTTGTGGATAATGTACTAAATAATTGTATTTGATATTCAGTGTCTCCTGCAAACTACCAGTGTTGGAATTTCCCTTCCTGGAAGCATGTATTTGATATGCAGACTTCTTGCTTTTTTTTTTTTTTTTTCTCATTTATGTGTGTGTGGTTTTCCTTTTAACCCTCACCCCTTTTTAATTTAAATAAAACTCCGTGAAAAAAAAAAAAAAAAAAAAAAAAAAGATCAGAGGATGTGAAGATGCCATTCTGGGAACTAGCAAGCAGTCTCAACAGTAAAAGAAGCCAAGTGATCTTTCAAGTGGGCTATTACTGTAGTTGTGGGAGCAGAATAATGAAACTGAACAGAATAATTGGCCTAAATATCTGGTTAGAGGGCTGGTACAGAGAAAAGAGCATGAAAGGCTCTACTAAAACCACAGAAAGGTGGGTGTTCCTGCAATCAGCACAGAAAAAAAGCATTGGAGAAGTCTGTAAACTAAAGAAGAGGGGGAGGGGAACCACTGGAAAGAAATCCAAGCTGAGGGAAGAAAAAAACAACAAAAAAAACAAAACAAAACAAAACAAAAAAACAGTAAATCAAGTCTAAAGCAAAAGAAAGTACTTGATTTTATTTGTTGTCATTCCAAGGATGGCAGTTGGGAAACAGTAATTGGAGGTGCAGGATCAGGAGTTACACGCTATATAATAAGTATGGGTGGCTCCTGGCATACATGTAGGAACATATCTATATATTTCAAAATAGGGACAAAGATGCAAGTTGGCTGAATAGTCTTGCAACATTAGATGTTCATAAAAGAGGGACTTCAGCTATCACTGCTGAAGACTATATAAATAACACCCTCTCTAAACTGGCCATTTCCACCAGCTGAAAACTTAACAAACAGGAAGGCAGTGAGGTCAGCTGTTAGAAACAACACAGTCAAACCAGCATTTTATTACACTAGAAAAAAGTCTGAAGATGTAAGATCCAGTTTAACCATAGTACATACATGAAAGATTAAACTACAAGCATTTTCCATCCTTACTATGTGCTTCTGAAATTAACTCTGCAAGTTACCATAAACAGTCCAAAACCAAATAGATCCCATTTGCAGTTCTGATGAGACAAACACACAATGCAGGTGATATTTCTGTGGTTAATGAATGATGATAATGACAGTAGCAATAGATGATAATTACAATGACAACATCATACTTTCAGAAAACTACAGCAAGGTACTTTCTGTGCAATTAGCATTCCAAATATTAAGTGACATAGCAGAAAATAAGTGGCTTTTCATTGGCTGGTTTGTATTATAGCTCCTTAAATACTACACAAATCTAGACCCATTAGCAAGAGTCTTAGAGTCTTCATAAATGCAAGGAGCATGAGAGTGCTAAAGATCTCAGTATAGAGAAAAGTGACTCCCCCAGCCCCTCCGAACAGGAAAACTACTGTAAGATTTAAGCATTTCCTAATGAGTCAGTGAAACCTTAAATAGCTGTTCATTTAAACTTCAAAATGTCCAGATGATACTTTGAACACTAATCCATATGTTAACAGCTAAATGAAACTACATACAGGAAACTGATTAACAAACAATATGATGTGTTAACATCATCAATGTACTGAGAAGGATGAATATTTCTTATGTAAAAATGCAAAATATACAGCAAGAGGTATTAGTAGCTATTTTTTCAGTCTTTCAATAAAAGATATCACCTCTTTCTATTAAAAACTTGCTTCACTTATATCAATAGATGATCACAGCTACAACAGTACTAGTAGATTAAAATAAGTGAGTGACTAAGCAGCCCTCTCTTGGCAAACAGTCAAAAAGCTAAGTACTCAACACAAAGCATAAACCTGCTTTTCAAATACATGCAATAAAACAAATGAATAAAAAACTCCTGTTCTGCAGCCATTTAAAATCTCTCCTCACAGTTCTTTTGAGCTGCTAACTGCAAGATGCACAGGTGCACCCAAGCTGGGAACAAAATGGACTTGGATCTCATAATATCTCATGCAACTCCCTTCACATATGAGAATGGATGCAATGAAAAATGAAACTGAAAGGAAAATTCATGCAAGACCATTTTTGTTTCTCATCACTTTTATGTCACTACAAATGCAAGGCAGAACAGTGAGTAGAGATCCTCAGCGACAGCTGCACAGCATCACTTTTGTCTCCTAAATATAGTTTCAGTAATAATTACACAGTTAATTTTCTCAGAGATGTGTCTTCTGTTAAACAATTGCATTTATTTAAGAACAATCAGAAATAACAGAAATAGCATCCAGATCTCCCTCTTGGATCTCTTTCAGTTTCCACATGACTAACTCCTGTACATTAAAAAGAACACGCAGAAGGGACAAGACCACTGGAACAAACTGCTACGATTCGATGATTTTAGTTTTCAGGTGAACACAGTTCAGCTGCTTCTAATGATTATGTCCTTAGTAATCTATCATGGAAAAACAAACAAACAAAAAACAATGCATCACCCCACAAAAGTCTCAATTTGTAAGAATTTTCAATACCAACCATTAAACAATGCTTCGGCTTGCAAGCAATTTATTTGTACAGAGAATACCCAGTGAAAAGCCTACCAGATAAAACTAATAGACAAGTTTTATGTCAGAAATGTTCAGATAGTAACACTCAGGCTTTCATAAATACCTATCACTCCTTTTATCACTCCTTCTACTGCAGTGGCCTCTAGATTTTTATCTGAGTTCAGGACTGGTCAAAAACAAACAAGCAAAAATGCAACCTAGTGGTGAACTGGAAATGTAATGAGTTTCCTTTCTTACCCCATGGATAGCAAAACACATTTTCTTTATTCCTTACATAGTTTCACGGAAGTGATGCAAGCTGACTTTGCATGATATTCTCCTACATGCCATTAACTAACACATTAGTGATTTTTTTTTTTTCAAATCAATAAAAGTTCTCCCTATTTCAAATGACAGTGCATTTTCGTCGCCCTGAGAAGTGATGCTTTCACATTGACTAAATAAATACAAGAAATGTATTACAAAGATACACGTAAGTGCAAGATTCCTTAGTCCTGAAACCAAACATTTTAGAAAAGGATCATTCTTTCTGGAATGCAAGGATTAGTGGCAGTGGTAAAATCACCAGGATATAAAGTGGCCATATCAGTAACTATATAACTCTGGCATTTGTTCAGCTACCTCCACCCTCTTACATTCATCCTTCACATTACTATATTCACAACATCCTGAGGAAATTACTACTTCCCTATTTTCATTATTTTCATACATGGAAACTATGAAAAAAAAAAAAAAAAAAAAAAAAAGAGAGAGAGAGAGAGAAAATCCCAGCCCCATGAGGATCAATGGCACAACTATCTGATTTAAATGGAACAAGAACTCCACATGTCCAAGGCCATACACGAATTTGTGGTACAGCAAAGAACTGTCATCGAGTACCAGCACACACACCAGTAACTGAGCTAACCCCCTTTTTTCATAGCTAATAACTCCCCTAAAAAACCCTTCTGGTGAAATGTTCAGCTTAGAAGGCTGAATGGAAATATATATATATATATGGTTACTTGGCAGAGACACATCCAACCAACAGCAATAACCAGCTCTGTAGCTCTACTGACTGCATACCTTAGTGTATGATTTCTCTTGTTAAGAGGGAGAGTCTACTTAATTCCCCCCAGCACTACTGAGAGCTATGACTGATAAAGCAGTTTAGAGAAAAGAGCTCTGCATAAAAGTAATTATAGGAGCAGAGTGAGGAGATGGAACCGGTACTGTATTTGCTTCATTTTTCCAGTGTAGCTAATTAATAGTCCACTTCATAAAAGTTATGGTAAAAGCATGGTAGGGAATAATTGTAAGCAGTGACAAAATAATTAATAGGAGTACATTCAGAATGCTGATTAATGGGTCTTCGAATTACTGTTTGTTGCTTGAATTTCAAACCATCTTAGAAATTGCTAAATCCCAGAAAATTGAAACCTGATGGTACTGAGATTGCACATCAGTATGACACCAGATAACATAGACTTAATCTAAAAATTTCCAATGTACCTCAGTGGAGTTTGCATTAAGGGCGGTATGCCCTAAGGTAACGGTAAGACCAATAGCATGTGAACGTTTAACTCTGTAGAAGGGTGATGGGACCTGCATAAACTGATACTTCTACAGAGCCACGCTATCTTTAGACATTCCCTTTCTAACCAAATCAATTACTTTTGAAATTTCAAGTATGCATAAATGAGATGCTTTTTATTATTTTTATTTAATGTATTATTATTATTATTATTAACAGAGATCCTTCGCACATCAGGTTGCAATAGCACTCATGGGATTTCAGACCAGGAGGGACCAGTACGATTGTCTGGTCTGCTCCAGTGGGCAGAGATTCGCCAAGTGCACAACACTGCAGGTTAACACCTAGCCTATGCCTTGCTAATGGTCTTACACATACAAAGAAGCAAAACCAAGACATGTAGTAATAGAAAAGATTCTAGTATTCATTAACATCTCTTTATACTTATACATGGGAGAAAAAGAAATCCCAGATTGAAAGTGCTAGGGTACTTACTTTGTAATTTACTAGCTTCTTACATAAGTACAGGGCTGAAGAGGAGTCTGGAAAAACTGGAAAATGTTTCACAGTACTGTCATATATCATTGAAGAATAGGCCATTGTACAAAATTAATCCAAATGAAAGAACTGGGGAGTCTTTTGGTAGCAGGGATTAAGCATAAAGGGGCAAGGATTGGCCTATATCTTTTTTGGGGGAAAAATCCAGAGATCAGCTGTAACTGCAGAATCTCAGGATTTTTGAAGGGATTCTACTGCTTTAGAAATTTTGAAGATAAAGTGTATTGACTCATTACTTAATATACAAAAAAAAAAAAAAAAAAAAAAAAAACCATTAGGAAGAGTTATGTAATTGTTGCCTAGTACCTCTCCTAAAAGAACAATGCATATGATATTATGATATTTCAAGCGCAGATGTTTTCGCTGTCAGCATTAGAGCTGCATATATATGCATCTGTGCATCAAAATGAATGTTTCAACAAAAAGTATAACTTCATCTCAGGCAAAATGTTATTAAGGTTCAGATTAAAAATAAGAACATCTCTGCTAATTTACTGCAATACCCTAAGCTGGAGCATAAATGAGATGCTCAAAGACTTTTAAAAATTAATACAGTTCTACCCACCTAAATCCATTAATGTGCATTCATCAAACATCAGTTCTCATCTACCATCACAAAGCAGATTTATCTTCCTGAGCCTTCAAAAGCTACTAGCAATAAAAATCATCCTTGTAAACAAAAAGGAAGAACTTCCTCAACCGACTACTTTGGAGGGATAACTTAATTTTGTATCTTTTAATGCAAAACTCATATAACACTTTTACAGACTCCGCAGAGGATGTCGGAAGTTGCTCTGAAGATCGATCAGCCAAACCCATCTCTTGGCAAAGCCTTTCAGTTGCATGCCACTGGAGCAGGGAATTTGGCCCAAATTTCTGCTTATCTTAACATTCAAGGTGTCCCTAACTCACCAGCTTCCTTATCATATGAACACCTGTGGGTTTTTTTTTTCCACAGTTATTGTGGAAATGATACTCTCAGCTTACATTCAGACAGTATTTCTACATTTCCTGGGGGGGGCGGGGAGGAACAACAAAAAAGGTACTTAATGCAAAAAGACAGGAACATAAGCTGCAGGCCAAATATAGGCAACATGTTGCTTTGCATTTACTTGGGCCAAAACATAAACAGCATAGGCAAAACATTCTCTGGCTGTGAAGTTATAGAAGCACTAATGCAGGGATATTTAAAGGTGTCTGAGGAACATCAGTGACTCCATCTGCAGCACAATTAAAATCCTGAGAAGTGCATTATTGCAATTGTTCTGAAAAGATGTACTGTTGGAGGAAAATAGGGTTTTTGGATGTTCTCCTCTATTGCACATTTACTGGTATGGAATCCTCCTGTTTGGGGATGGGAGGATCTATCTTTGATTGGAAAAGCCTATGTTACACATTCATTTGAAATAAAGGATTGGTTTTCATGCTTCCTCACAACACTTCCTCCTTTCTAGTCAATTCAAGCATCAGTTAAAAGTGCCCTCTCATTTTCAAAGCTCTTCACTTATTTTTTTTTTCCACCGATTTAATCAGTTGATCCCAAATTGTTCCTTCCAGTTTTAGCGAATCTTCTTAAAGCCTCTGCAAGGAATTTTTCCATCCATGACTACTCTTCTGCACTTTCTTCTTTTTCAAACTACTTGGTTGCATCTCTGCTTCACTGACTCCATAATTAGAAATCTTATCTGAAAACAATTCTTCTCTTGCCTAATATAATTTTAACCTCTGTTAGAGAGGATAGTGATTTACTGACCACTATGCATAATTCTCTTTCCTGTTGCATTTAAGTCTTAATATGTTCGGGAATCCAGTATATTAATAAATAAATAAAATTTTAAAAAATGCCCTGAAGAACAAGAATGTGACCTGCATACACAAATGAGCTGTGGGAGTTATGGAGATTACTCATGAAAGAACAAGATTTCAGGAGAATCATTGGTAGTTATAGAGAAGCATTAAGGCAGTTAAGACCACAAGTCTCCACTGGACCTCAGTCAGATCTGTATTTCTAACACTCTTTGGTAAGGTTTTATTTTGTTTTAAATACTGCTGCTGTGCAACCAGCACTTCGTCATTCTAGACTTTTACACAAAACTCACCAGTAAGGTTCAGTACCTTGAAGTAAAAGAGTGTCTCACAAGAAGATGCCCACAATAGAAACTCAGGAAATTTACACTAAAAAATATACTGAAAAACAGAACCTTCTGAATATATTGAAGTTTACAATTACAGACAACAACAAAACATTAATTCTAACCATACAGTAACTCTGTCTTCCCATCTTCCCTTTTATCCCTTTCATAACATAGTTGTGGTGTTATTTTGTACATTGAGGTAATTTTGGTTTGCCTTTTTTTTTGTTTTAAAACTGTTCTAAGCAGGGGCTCCAAGTACCCTCTACAACTCAAAGACACTTAAAAGCACACTCCTTATGGGTGACATTTTGGATTAATTTTCAAATCATAAACCAGAATTTCATAACTGCTTTTACACACACATTGAACACTCTCACAAACCACCTAACTATACATTTCTCGTAATAGTACCTCTTTTAAATATACAAGGTCATCTGTAGAGTCTCTGCATAAACAGTTCAGGTGTATCTCACTGCACCTCTCTCTAGTCCTTTTGACCTTACCCTACAGCCTTTGCCATGAGCAATTCCAGTGGCTTCTATTCATTTTCAACTAAGACTCAAGTGTAATGCTTTCATTCAACACAAAGTTTTTCTTTTCAAAGCCAGCTATGGGAAATATTAATCCATATTCCACTTAAGTTTCCATCTGCAAAGCACCAAATGTCATGGATTTGGCAGTCTCGCATACACAAGAGCATATTAGCTTGGCATTTAATTTTATGTGCTTAAATGCATAAATATCTATGGGTACACATTTTGTCATCTGTTTCCCTCCTTTAATGCCAACTCTGATTTCATGAGATGAAGGAAGAAAATTCTCCTTTCTGCTGCCTCTGTAAAGCCATTGGAGATCCAGTCCAGTGGTTAAGTGATGCTGAAGAAAAATTGGCTGCTTGTCTCTGTTTTGCATGGTACTAAATATTACATGCATGTGCACCACTCAAAAGACTCCAAATTTCATCTCTGGATTAAAAAGAAGTACAAGAGTTTACAACTTCTGCTGCTTTGGGAGCTTTCCTGCTATGATAAGACTGAGAGTGAGGATAGTTACTGTTCAGACCCAGTAGTCAAGTGAACAACCACCACCACGTCACACCACTAAGCACATTGGGGAAAGCATTTTCAAGACAAAGAGGTAACTAATGTTGTTAAACCAAAACCAAAAACAACAACAAACCAAACCAAACCACAGTGAGCATAATCCCTAATTAAAGATGAACAACCATGGAAGGAATACATATAACATTTAACAAGAAAGTTCTGGAGAAGCTTTATTTTCCCTTTTAGGTGCTGGATTCCACTCACCAAATACTGTTCTATCAAGATCTAAGGATTCTTGATGGTCTCTTTCACCCTCTTGCTCAGAAGAAACAGCTGGACTGGAATTAATTCAATCAAGTTTGTTTTGCATTTCTAGCAATGCAGAGAACCATGCAAATACTGTGATGTGTTAATCACCCTAGTAACGTGCACAGCTGATAAAAGAACGAGAACTAAACTGGAGACTGACAATGCACATTACTTTTTCCAGTGCCAAGTCAGGTACCAAGGCAGACCGAGAGGAGTAGTGCAGATATGCTTCTTGCAGCTCAAGATCTTTTTTAATAGATTCTGTTTCAGTTTCTTAAACCATGCATTTTTGCCATGCAATAATTTTGCAGGTCCAAACTTAAAATCATGTTCTTATCAGCTCATATTGCATTCAAAACATAATCACTGGTCTTATATATATATTTATATTCCACATGTACGGGTTGCATACAACTATATCTCTACAAGATATTACAGTTTGTGGCTTCTAATAATGCTACCTCTTCAGCTAGCTCCAAATACAGTGTAAAGTTGCATTACAATGTGATCAAACATGTTAAAGTTAAAAAATAATTTATATTTCCCAAATCAATTGCAACTGAAAATAATAGTAATTCAGCAATGAACACAATTGTTTTGCTAATGCTATGTAGAAATTTCAATACTTTTTAGTCCTGAACAGAATTTTATAAAGCACCTTTTGTCCATTTGCCCTTCCCCCTTTTTATACTCTAGTACTCAGATTGAGAGACAACAGTAAAAATTATCTGTCATTTTTCTATTGCCGTAATACAGATAATCCACTAGTTCTCTTCATGAACTGCAGAAACAAAAGCAAACACCTTCCCATGCTACGCACTAGCGTGTATTTTTACCATCTAGAGCAAATGCATGTTTGATAACAGAAGGCTTTCAGTAGAGTCGCAGAACGATATTTCTAAGTGCCATTTGATGGTTAGTATGATCCTGGCTAGTTACGCGGAAATATAATCTGAAATAGAGGTTTAGAACCGTGGCATATTTTTAACTTCCTGACATATGCAGCATAGTCTGCTATTGAGGAATTTTCCTCTCGCCAAAGTGATGAGCAGACAAGGCAACACTAATGCTACTCCAAGCTTTGCTCAGTGGGAGGTAATGCAAAATCTGTGCACTAGCAAATATTATATTAATAGCCTGGCAGCAGTGCTCCTTTCCTTCCCTTCCCCCAAACCCCCATTTCAGAGTTGAAAAGTGGCAACCTACAGGACAGACTACATTTTTCTTCAAGCAAAAGGAATGAAGAGAAATCATTTGGTAAGTGATAACTAGGAAAAGAGAATTTGCTAAAAATGCCCTGCTCTGATGACAAATAAGTGACAGCCGTATTCAGCACAGGGCAGAGCATCTGCAACCAGTGATACAACCTGCTATATCAGCGCAGGTCTGAATTCAGCTCTCAGTTGTACCAATGTCACTGAGGGTTCTCCACATTTATTTAGAGGTGGTGTTTCTCTGTGATGATATCAACATATCAGTTCATTGATGCTGCACTTATTCTGATGCATTTATTAAGTGTGGACATATTTAACATCAAATACAGACAACCAAAAGTCATCTATACTTACAGACACACGAAACACGGTAAATTAATTTCCCTGACTAGAAAAACTATGATTTTAAAGCCTCGGTTTCTACGATAAAGTACTGCTGCAAAGGACACGCACATTTTAATTACTCTATAATGGAAGAATCAAGCGTTGCACAGATCGATTATGTAGCTATAGGAATTTAATTGCTTAAGATACCTTCAAAGCTTTTTAATTTGTGATATTTCTTCATTTTCAAACAAAAATATGTCTAGCACTAAAAAGGGAAATCCTTAACATAGATCGTCTTTGGCTTGAAAGCCTGCGTTACAGAGACAACACCAAACAAATTAAATATTTTAAAGCACACAGAGCTCCAGAGTTCACAGCAAAATCATTTCTCTTTCTATAAATGTTGGTGGTAGGCTGCAGCCCTGTAACAGGCAAGCCTGAACTCAAACTTAACTAGACATCACTAATTTGATCCTGCAGGCTGTGTAACATATATGACAAAACAATCCCTTTAGCCATACTATGAGCAGATTCTCTTTTTATTGAAAATGAACACTCGCGTGGCATGTGCAATATATGTGCTCCCCCAGGAGAGGAGACAATGCAAAACAGCAAGAGTGTGAATGCAAAAATATTCAAAATAGTTTTTCTGTATACCTCCTTTCTAGAAACTAATGCATAGAAGGAGGCTGACTGATTACTGAGGAAGTAAAATGCAGTTGGTATATGTCCAGTTATGCAAAGGAAAATGGGAAGAACGCACCTGCAGATAACAGTCTCTACAGCCAACTGACCCAGCACATTTATTAGGATTTATATCACATATGGCTTGTATGTACTTTCTTTCACTAACTTCTATTAAAACATTTGCTCACTGAGCCTACCTGTAGCTGAAGTAGCTTGTACCTTCCCTAGATTTGGTGCTTTAATTGGTAGTTTAATTCAAGACAATCTTCACTTGCATGATGATGGGGGGGAAGGAAGAGGCTGTCAGCACACTTGCATATTCACATTACATTTATAGTAAATAGGAATTAAAAAAAAAAAAAAAAAAAAAAAACACCTCAGGAAGCAGTAGAATATCATGATGTAATTCTAGCCAGAAGAGAAAATATATCATTACTGTTGTTTGACCTAATAATCAGTACATTTCTGCCCCCATCAATCAATAAAAAGATCAAAATTCTTATAAGACTCCTCCAGTTTTATGTCCAATTGTAAAGATATATGTGGTCCCCAAATGTCTGCGTGTTTGCGTGTGTGTTCCTATGCATGAGTATATTAAAAAGAAAGTATTTCATCACCTATAAACTTGAGAGATTTACAGTAATGTTTTTTTTTTTTGGAGTAAACTGAATACATTTTGAATACCGAGAGGTAGATTTAGAGGTTTTTAAAGCCATGTCATCTCACTGCTCTTCAAAGCCATAATTCTCTTTTGACTTCTAAAATTTTATGACTAGTAAAAATGCTAAAGTTACGCTTCTACTCGTTTAAGATACAAGAACTTGTGTGCATTTCTCTTCTACCTGTAAATAGAGCAATTAAAAATACAGTGGTGACTCAGTGACATGTCATCTATGGATGCTTACATTAATGTAATGCTTCTGTTTTGTATATCCCCAAATCTTAATTTTCCCTAGCTCTTCTAATTAATGCAAAATCTTTATTTTTAATAGTATTGATCTAATACAGATTCAATTAGAATATTTATAAAATGAAATCAGAATATCCAATTAAAAAATGGAAGCATTATATACATCTCTGAAACAACATATTTGTAGCAATCTTTTACCTTCATGATCTGTGTTCATCTCATCCATATCTACCACAAGGGAAGTGGCTTCCTTTTCATGAAAGTAAGACTAAATAAATTCTGCTAAAAGCTACCTTTTTAAACAAAGAACTACCATAAAGTTATTACAGAATAAATTTAAACTCCACACTGATGCCAACTGGATTTTTTTTTTTCTTTTCTTTTCTTTTTTTTTTAATATTAAGTAAAATATTGTAATTTGGCTTCCAAATAATATATGTAGATATAGATTAATGTGGTAGTGGCACGATT